>CM057451.1:862857500-863297500 GCA_016271365.2 Neoceratodus forsteri | reverse complement strand
GGCGCCTTACAAAATTTAAAAACACATCAAACATTACAAATCTTAAAATATATAAAACAGCTGACACAGTTAGGCAGGCAGAATCACTCACCAAATGCTTGGGTGCATAAATATGTTGTTGGTGCCCAGAAGCTAGCAGTACATACTCCCTAGCCCTAAAACTCATCTGGACCCACGCTTCTAAGTTCATTAAAGAAAATGCATTCATCCAGCAGACCTGGGTTTGATTTCCACAACCTTCAGTTGCATACTGTTTGAACATGAGCAAGTCACTTAACCTCCCTGGTGTTTCCAGGTCACCTCTGTAAATGGGCTGTGTGCAAGTGGGCACTACCCAGTTACAAAAAAAAAAAAAAATAGCAGTATACCCAACACCCATCCCTGAGAGACACAACTGAATACCCTTCTTCACTGTGTGTTGAGCCCATTCACCACAATCCTCTGCTTCCTGTCCCAAGCTGAATGTGTACCGCAGCAATTAAATTCTTCTTGCATGGTCACGTGTTGTGCTTCAGCCAATTAAATGTTTACTTTTCTGTTTTATAAAGAGGTTCACTGTTGAGTTCAAAATGTTAAATGCTCAGTATTGGTGTACAATACATTCTAGGCAATCATACCTTCTAAAGGTGCATCTTGGTTTTGTGTTTGTACCCTAAAGCAATTTAAGTTGAACATTTCTAGATTTGGGGGTGGCCTGCGATGGGTTACTGTCAGTGACATTCTACAGTTGTAATAGTATGGTTCAAGACTTGGGTCAAAGGATTGTGGGCTGGCAGATCCTGTTTCTGATCCCAGGTCCCAGGCAGTATGAAGTGTAATGGTTTAGGGTAGGGGGCTGTGAGGTAGCAGATCTACGATCCTAGCTCCCAGGCAGTGTGAAATGTAGTGGTACTTTAGGGCAGAGGACTGAGCTTGAAGATCCTGGTCTTGATCCTGGCTCCCAGACAGTGTGCAGTTTAATGGTTTGGGGCAAAGGACTGTAAACTAGAGAATATTGGTTCTTATCCCAGGTCCCATGCAGTGTAAAATTAAATGGCTAGGACAAAGGACTAAGTGTGAGTCAGGAGATCTCTGTGCCAGTCTCCGCTTCAGGCAGTATTTCATGGCCGTTAGAGAAAAGAGCTGGAACCAGGAGATCCTGCTTCCCGTCTTAGCCCATTAACAAAAGGAAACCGGTCTCACAGTCTGCAGTTGCTCCAAGCAAAGACGTGTTTGTTTACAGTGTTCATATTCCGGCACTCTAATTTTAAGACATTAGTGTTATTGAGTAATGGCACCAGTGATGAAGATGTTCTTGTTTGGAGCTGTTTCAGAGTGTGCAGACCAGTTTTTTCTTTTGTTCGCTAGTTTTTCTGCCTGTGGCTTACACACCCTCGTACCACTGCTGCTGTCTCTGACAGGGAGCAGCAGAAAATACTTGAGTTGGTACCTACTGTATGTCTGAATCCCAGTTTAGCCATTTGCTTAGTTTGTGCCTTTTGAGCAAGTCTGTAGACCTCCTCATACTTTCAGTCCTTTCTGGCTTTAAAACTGCAGGACACCTCTGCAGACAAGATGTTGCACCTTCTTGGGATCACAGGTGATGAAGCTTCAGCCAAATAAACAGTTTTGTGTCTTTGCTAAACTATGACTAACTGCTTGATGTAAATCCAAATAGACTTGGTCTCTTGCCTGATTTGGGTGAGAGTTCATCTGATGCGCTGCAGCACTGTAGGTATACCTGTTTGTATGCCAAAGTCTGTGACAGACTGTGGGAAGTTACTGCTATGCAGTGTAGGGATGCATGCTCATGGGGTTCAACTTTTTGCACTGAAGTTACTTGATGGACACAATCTTGAGGTCCTGTGACTGTGGTAGATATTTCTTTGTGTGTGTGTGTGTTTTTCTTTATAGTATGTATGTACATATATATTTATATACATGCGCGTGTGTGTGTGTATGTATGTGTGTGTGTATCTATGTATGTATATATGTGTGTGTGTGTGTGTGTGTGTGTATGTATGTATGTATATGTATGTATATGTATGTGTGTGTGTGTATGTATATGTATGTATGTATATATATATATATATATATATATGTATGTGTATGTGTATGTACATATATATAATTGATATATTATGGACACGAGTGTGATTATGGAAAATATTTTCACTCCTCTTAGAGTGAACTCTGAATTCTCACGAGTGAGGTTTCAGAGGTCACTGTACAGGACTGAACATATTTCCCATATCACACGAGTGCACATTATGTATCCTATTTATACAATTTTTTTTTTTTTTTTTTTTTGAGTCTGAGCCCCTCTGTGCATATGTTTGACGGTCACGCTCAGTTATAGAAAATGCCTCATCAGTATGGAAGTGATGGCTAACAAAGTAAGTTCTGATTTGAAAAGAGTTATGCATCATCAAATCTCCTGTTGTTCTGATCTGGACTTTCAAGTGGCATTCTAGACTGTCTCAGGGAGTGGGTGTTAACGAAGCTCTGTGTTCTAACCTTACCCCCCCACCAGCTACCTCCAAGATCAAGTGGTATGGTATGCTCCCGCTGCTCACTACGCTCCACCAAGGAATTGCTTTTAGCTGTCACAGGATCACGGTTGAAACTGTTAGGCAGTGGGTCGTTCTTGGTGGTGACTCCTCTAATTTGGAACTCCATTCCTATACATCATGATCTTAGGAGTTCACCCTTGGTGGAGGCATTCAGGAAGGGGCTAAAATCCTACTTGTTTTCAGCAGGGTTTGGGGACTGATGTGTTATCTTGACGCTCAACATTTTAGCATTTTTATGTATGTATTTACAACAGTAATTGTTTCTTGTATGTCCATATTCCAGCAGATTTGTAATATGAAGCACCCTGAGCTATTGGGATAGGGCGCTATACAAATTAAAATGCATTGCCAAAGGGAAAAAACACAACGTGCACAATGCTGTGATATGGACGGTACTAAAGTAAAGCTGCCACTCTCTTTAGTAACTCTGGTGTGGTGTGAATGGGTTGAGTGTGATGTGGTGGGAGCGAGGGCTGGGTACTGGCTGAGTGGAAGTGGCAGTACGGTGGATCTGCTGTCTTTCTTCAGTTGAATGGGACTTTTGAAGGGGAGTGTGGATGCAGTGACTGACAGATGGGGGGTCTGTGCTGATGTTTTTGATTATTTTTTTTTCCTGAAACTGCTGGCTTTGCTAGTTTATTATTTACTGATTTCACAATTTCACTAGGAGCTGGTCCAATAGCGCAGAGGGCTGAGACACTGTGCCTAACCTCTTGTCATGCTCGTGACCCATATTCAGAAACAAGCTTGGGTCGCTGTGGGTCGGCAGGGGGGAGGGCTGGGAGAAGACTGAGTGGCATCCTGGCAGCAATTCCCCTCCCAGACTGGGCGTCCTGGCAGCTCTCCCCCTCCCAGACTGGGGTGGTTTGCTGTCTCAGCTGTTGGGTGCCACTAGGTGGCGGCCTGGTGACAGCTTATAGGATGCACGAGTGGTAGACATTAGTCAGGGGAGGGAGCTGCAGTCCCGGGCCACATGCGCACCTCCATGTCCAAGCCCGTGTTTTGCCGTAGCTAAGGGAAGGGAGAAAATGGGAGGAAAACACAATGAGGTAGGCGTCTGTAACACCCTGCACACCAAACCTGCACCTGCTCCCTCACAAAGGACTACCTGCTGGCACACTGGATCATATCTGGAAGGGGGGCAGCTCTCCACCACAGGGGTGGGATTACTCACTGCATCAGGTAAGCTTGAGGAGGTGGTGGATGGTGGGGGACAGTGGGGCAGGGGCAGTGGGAGCCAAGCTTGCCTTGGCCAGTGAATACAAACAAAATGTAGAAAGAAAAAAAAAGTTTCACCAGGAAAGACATAGTGAGCTGGTAATGGGCAGACAGAGTGGGCCTAGCGGTTCTTATCTGCCGTCAATTTCTGTGTTTCTATCCCGTGTGCATTCTGGTGGGAAGGGGAAGGGGGAGTATACAATGCAGGATGTGCAAGTGAAAATACAGTACATAATGTAAGGTGCAGAAGTAGTAAAAATAAAATGGGATACAGATGCAATAAAAGTTAAATACATAGCAGAGTGCAGTCATGATTTACAGACATATGGTAAGTGTAGCATAAACTGCAGAATAGTAATGCAAATTTAAGGTACAGGTACTATATAATAACTCGAAGCTATGCCAGATAGTATCTAATTACTACCACCCAGACTACTAAGGTGCAAGAGCTGTCAACGCTAGTGCAGAGGATAGGCTGAGGAGCAAACTATAAACCAGATAGGACTAACTGATTTATCTGCAGCTTAACCTATGGCCAAGGGAAACTGCTCACAGATGGGGGGGGGGGCAAATAGGACTAACTGATCCGTAGCTTAGCCTATGCTCAAGAGAAACTGCTCACATCTTTGGGGGGGGGGGGGTAGCAAGAAAGGAAAATAGCAACAGCAGAGAAAGAAGGGAACACGAGGGACATGGGTTCAGGAACAGTTGCAGAAGGAGGGTATTAAAGTCATGAAGAAGGGGTTTGAGGGAGGAGGATGAGGCTGAGCGAAAAGAAAGGGGATGAGATGATCCGAGCTTAGGACACTATATGAGAAGGCAGCCTGCTCACAGAAGTTATCTTGGAGGGGAGGGAGAGGGAATGGAAGCAGTATTACATATGGGGTAGAAGGGGGCAGAAAGCTAAAGGGAGAGCACCAAACCAGAATTTGGGGGTGAAAGGTTTCACAGAGGGTGAGGTGTTTGGCATTGAGGGAAATGAGGGTGAGGGAGGAGTAGCTAGAGCAGTGGTGCGTATGAGGGGGGCAGTCCAAGGTAAAATGGCAGAAAGAGTGAAGGAGGGGGTCCAGTCTGGACATGGGAGTTGCACTGTAGACAATCCTGCCATAGTAAAATATAGGAAGGATAATTTTCATGGCTAGCTCCCTGTGGGAAGGAAGAGGGATGCTGGCTTTTTTTCTATAGAATGTGCCCCGTGTGGGGTGAAGTTTGAGGTGGATGGGCATCAGTGTGTGCTGAGAAGTCGAGGTGCCGGTCCCGCCATATCTTTAAGTTGCTTAAAGGAGGAGACATCCTCAGTTGCAGTACCATCAAGGGTGTGGAGTGAGGGGAGGGGAGAGAATCTGGTGAGCCTTTGTCGGGAGCCAGAGGTCATGGAGATGGTTTTCTTGGCATTGAAGGACTGCAGATTAAAATGGAATCCTCACGGAACCCTGTCAAAATCCTGTTGGAGCTAAACAGTAAAGTCAGCAGCAGAGGAATTAGAGGCAAACAGCACGGCGTCATCTGCGTACGTGAGGATACACAAGTATAAGATAGATGGTGCTGATCAGGAATGTGGACAGCACTACAAATTGCACGATAGCATCTCGCGACATTACACTGTAAAGAATTGTCACAAGTTCTGCACTTTGCATTCGCACATTCATAGTTATTGCCACTGTAAATAGGGTAGTTGTTAACTGAATAGAAAGTATGACAATGTGTAAACTTCAGAAACTCATTTACATACTAACATACAAAAAAAGCCAGCAGAATAGGCCGAACGGTCTGTCTTGTCTGCTCGAAAGCCAGCAACCCAATGGCTGCTCGCCTTACCACCCCCCCAGTCCCCTATAGGATCTTCTTAAGTTTGTTTCCCCTTGTACCTGTCCCACCCCTTCTTGAATCTTTCCACTGTGCCCTCCTCCACCAGCCTCCCAGGCAATGCATTCCACGGCTCCACCACCCTCTCAGTGAAAAAATGCTTCATACGCCCCCCCTGTAGTTCCCCCTTATGGCCCCTGGTTTTCCCCCACCTTCTTTAGCTTAAAAAGCTCCTTGGATCCACTCCTGTTTATTCCTTTTACATACTTGAAAACCTCTATCATATCTCCCCTGTCCCTCCTCTCCTCCAGTGAGTAAAGCCCAAGCTCATCCAGTCTCTCCTCATAAGGCTTCCCCTCCTTGCCCTGAATCATCCTGGTCGCTGTCCTCTGAACCCTCTCCAGCAGCGTTCCTCAGCTCTCCACCAGCAGCAGCAGCTGCAGCAGCAGCAGTGCTTTCTCTCAAACAAAACAAACTGGGATCTCTCTAGTCAGTTTGAATTGGTAAGATTGGTATTGGTTAGCCAGTGTTTTGCCCTGCATGCTGGGTGTAGACAGTTTGATGGGCCAGCACTTCCTCCTGGGATTCTGCAGATGGAGGATTTGAAACCTCATCCCTAGCAGTTTGCCCTGTGCTCCTTTTATTTCGAACCCTGCTGGTTTCACTTCTGTTTTATTTAAAATGTGTTTTACCAGATAAGCACAGAGAGCCCAGGGCTTGTTTCCAGTTGTGATCTGGGGAGGGAAGGGAACAGAGCTCAGGAGTATAATTACATAATGAAATTCATTTACATAATGTAAGATACAAGTGAAACAATAACGTGGTACAAGTATGTGCACATACACAGATGGCCTGCAGAGTAGGTACAAGCAGGTACGCAGTGCACATCGCTCGAGTTGAAGTTATATTGAATTGGACAGAAAGATATATCCTTGTTGATTGATTAGTGTCAGTGATGCACAGCATTGGTTTGCTTTATAAGACCCTTTTACACTATCTGCTCTGCACTGCTGCGAGTGGTGCAGAGCAACTAGAACATTACCTTGCTTGCTGTGTAAAGCCGAGTCACACCGCATCCGAGGGTAGCGTTCGCTTTCCTGGTGTACCCTGCTTTCCTGGGTTCACTGCTGTGGTTTTCCATTTTATGCCGCATCCTGCTGCTGTATAATCAAAGCACAGCGCTTACATCGATGCAGCCCAGCAAGCAAGTCTTGGGCTCTTGGCCAGCCGGAAAGCTAGCAGAAACAGCGGAAGAACCACAAAACTGCTGCAGGGTGGTGTGTGTGTGTGTGTGTGTGTGTGTGTGTGTGTGTGTGTGTGTGTGTATGTATAACGAAAAGGCAGCAGCGCAGACTGACCGCAGCAAGTGGTTGGAAACTTCAGCACTGTGAGCAGAGCATCGTGTAAAAGGGCTTATAGAGTGATAGTCTGACATCTTGAAGAATCTTCCCAAAGATGAAAAACTGAATAAAAGGCTGTTCCAGCGCAAAATAAGGTTGTTTCTTAGTATCATCAGTGTCATGAAAGCCTCGTTTTCCCTGGTTTAAGTATTTCTAATCCTGTTCCTTGACTACGTACTATTGTATCCGCTATATTGTATTCAAGTTCAGAGTTCATTGATCAACTTCAAGGTTTTTATAATTTAAAGGCAAAATTACAAAATTAAAACATCATAGGAATGCATTGCATATAATATAAAAAAAATATTATTAAACTAACACGTAGTACAGAGTCACTTTGGATGCAGATCCAGGATTCCAAGAATAGGATTCTCAGAATGGGAGTGGTGTACAGGCTGCCCTCTCAGATGCAGGAGTTACAGGGAACTAGCGGGACAGATCAGGAGGACCTGTGAGAAGGGTAGTGTGGTGATTGTGGGAGACTTCAACATGCCAGGAATGGACTGGAATACCCCAACAACCAGGAATAGAAGGGAGCAGGTACTGCTGGATGCCTTCCAGGATAGCTTCCTGCTGCGAATGGTTAGTGAACCAACCAGGTTAGGGAATACCCTTGACCTTGTGCTGGCAAATGGGGACTTTGTGAGAGAACTTACAGTGGAAGAACCTCTGTCAGGGAGTGACCACCACTCAGTATGGCTCACATTGGATATGGGCAAGGAAGGAGTGGAATCTGGCACAAGAGTGCTGGACTTCAGGAGGGCCAACTTTGGGAGGATGGCAGAAGTGGTAAAAGGGTACCTGGCCAGAATTCAACCTAGTATGGTCACTAACCAGAGGTGGGAGCTCATAAAGCTGGGGATAGTGGAAGCAACCAATACCTGCTGCAAGGCCCACAGCAAGAAGGCTAGGGCTAAGAAACCGAGCTGGTTGAGCAAGGAGGTCATGCAAAAGGTAAGGAGGGAAAGAGATGCCTTTAGGAGGTACAAGAAAACAGGGAGGGGGGAGGACGGGGAGTAGTACCTGACGGAATCAAAGGAAGTGACACGGGCAGTAAGGGGAGCCAAGGTAGCTACCGAGCTCAGGCTGGCACAAGGCATTAAGAAGGGGGAGAAGGACTTCTTTACGTACATCAGGGAGAAAAGGAGCTGTAAGGACCCACATAGTAAGGATTAGGAAGGAGGGGGGGTTGGGTGGAAGCAGGGTGCGATAAGGCAGAAGCGCTAAATGATTTCTTCTGCTCGGTATTTACTAAGGAGAAGAGGGGGATGATACTCAAGGGGGTAGAAATGGCAGAAACGGGGGGGGGGAGGGGTGACAGATGGGGAAATCATGGAGGGCAGAGTTCGGGAGGGTTTGAAGGCATTGAGGGTTGACAAGGTGCCAGGCCCAGATGTCATCCACCCCAGGGTACTGAAGGAGCTGACAGAGGTCCTTGCAGGACCTTTGGCAGACCTGTTTAATGCCTCACTACACTCCGGGTGTGTACCTCAGGATTGGAGGATGGCTCATGTGGTACCTCTCCACAAGAGTGGCCCCAAGGATAAACCGAGGAACTACAGACTGGTGAGCCTCACATCCATCGTGGGTAAGCTGATGGAGACTATCCTGAAGGAGAGGCTGGTGGCCCTCCTAGAGGCCAAAGGACTACAGGACAGCAGACAGCATGGCTTCATATATGTGGCAGATCCTGCCAAACCACCCTGGTGGAGTTCTGTGACTGGGTAACTATGCAGCTGGACAGGGGCCATGCAGTGGATGTCCTGTGTCTGGACTTCAGTAAGGCATTCGACTGGGTGCTGCATGGGAGGCTGGGAAGTAAGTTAGAAGGCACAGGGGCGGGTGCACAGCTGGTGAGATGGGTAGGGAACTGGCTTCAGGGAAAGCAACAGAGGGTGGTGGTGGGTGGGGAGCTCTAACACCCAAGGGTAGTGACGAGCGGTGTTCCACAGGGCTCGGGTGTTGGGACCAATGTTGTTTGGGATATTCATTGCAGACATATTATTGGACATCAAGAGCAATATCAGTCTGTTTGCTGATTATACCAAGATGGGAGCAGTGGTGGACAACCTAGGGGGATGGCAGGGGTTGCAGGATGATCTGGCAAAGCTTGAAACCTGGTCAGACACCTGCCAACTGGGGTTTAATGCCAAAAAGTGCAGGGTGCTGCATTTTGGGGTGAAGAACCCAAGGAGGAGTTACCAGCTGGGGGGAGTGCAGCTAGCTCAGACAGAGGAGGAGAAGGATCTGGAGGTGCTCATTACAGGGTCAGTGAACAACTCTGCATAATGTAGGAAGGCAGCTGCAAAGGCCCAACAAAATGCTGGGTTGCATTGCAAGGGGTATATCCTCGAAGAGGGAGGAGGTGATTCTGCCACTGTATAGGTCATTGGTTAGACCACACCTGGGGTGGGATATTCAGAACTGCGCCAGGCAAGAGCGCAAGCTGGGCACAGCACAACTGGGATGCGCCAGGGTGTGGCCTGGGCGATACTCAGTGGTGCTGCGCCATGGCTCTGCACCGTTGAATATGGCACCGTGGCCACCTGCATTGCACATGGCGCAGCGCCACTGCAAGTGGCCAGTGAGGAGCAGGGGAATGTGCTAGCGCAAGTGCCATTGCGCTAGGCATAGCAACAGCGATATTCAGCGGTGGACATGCAGATGGGACCATAATATATGCAAGGCGCAAATGGGGCCATTAGCATGTCATTATGGCCCCATTTGCATGCAGGTGCACCTGTCCCCGGTGACTTGTGCCTGGCGCCCTGTCAGGCAGCAGCTGTCAGGGACTGACGCCCCCTGCCCCCACTGAAAACGCGCTCCAACGCCCGATCGCAGACATATGAATTAAACTGGCCAAAATCCCTGGTGGTCCAGTGGACCGCTCCCAGCCCGATCGCAGGCATAAGTATAAAATAAACATCCAATATCCCTGGTGGTCCAGTGGACCGCTTCCAGTCCGATCACGGGCATATGAATTAAATAAACTGTCCAATATCCCTGGTGGTCCAGTGGACCGCTTCCAGCCCAATCGCGGGCATATGAATTAAATAAACTGTCCAATATCCCTGGTGGTCCAGTGGACTGCTTCCAGCTCGATCATGGGCATATGTAGTAAATACAACGTCAAAGTTATCCCTAGTGGTCCAGCACCTCCCTCAACTGCTCGTTGAGCCAATTACCCCACCCCCCATCAGCGGTGGGTGACAGCTTCCACCCGCAAGCGTTAGGTTGCTCGCCGATCCGACCGCGCATAGTATGGTGTACACCCATTGGTCCACAGCGTACAATTGTCGGCAGACCATAACAGATTACAGTCCAGATATGTGAATGAATTCATTCACATATCTGACTGTGTAGGCGGTATGTCTGCATGCCCATTGGCCCACGCCAGACCAATGGGCATACAGCTGTACCGTACGCAGTCAGTCGGCAGGCGGGAGCCGCCCGCCGCTGATTTGGAGAGGGGTGGGGTTCAGTGGTGGGTGGGGGTAGACCGCTGGACCACCAGGGATGGTTTTTACATTGTATTTACTACATATGCCCGCGATCAGGCTGGAAGCGGTCTATTGAACGTTTATTTTATACTTATGCCCGTGATCGGGCTGGAAGCGGTCCACTGGACAACCAGGGATATTGGCCATATTTAATTCAAAACATATGCCTGCGATCGGGCGTGAGGGGGGCGCTACCGCAATGGACGGTGCCGCAGGAGCTGGGGTGGCCACCTACTGCTGGCATGTTGCGCCCTGCAACATGGCGGCTCACCTGTGGGTGGCCAGCTGTTGCTCCTGTTTTTCTTGGCTCAACTGTGTGTGGCACAGGTAGGGGTTGTGCCTGCTTCTGCTCAGCACATCCCGGGCTGAATATCTGGATGTGCGGAGTATGCATGGGCACGCCCCCCCCCCCACTTGCGCCGCATACATTACTGATGCGCCCTGGTGCATCGTGTTCAGACAACATGAAGTCTTGCTATATTGTGACAATTGCAGTATGACCGCAGGTTAGAACTGCTCCGGAGGTGAAATAGTTAACTTTCCATGCAGGCATGGAACTTAGAGCGCGAGCTCAGTTGAAAACTCTGTCTGTTGTGCTTCAAACGCAAACTGTCAGATTCTTTACTCTGCCTCACTGAACAGTCGCTCGAGATTTCTCCTTCTGCTCGGGTTCATTTTGTCGGTTTAAAAGTATTATTTTTCGTTTTTAGCGAAATTAAACCGCAACCGGTCGGTTCAAGCTCTGTCTGTGGTAATGTAAGTAATAGATAGGTTTTACATTTTATTTTTTCTGTGTGGGAACTTGTAATTGTTATTGTCGGTTTGAACCGATCAGGTTGTATTTAAAACTACTAGTCCTTTTTAGAGTGCGGTTCTCGTTCTTATCGGTTCTAAAAAACGATTTCATTACGCTTTTTCCACGACCGTGACACAGTTGGGAACCGATAAGGTGTCTTGTTTGGTGGATTGCCATAAACGGGCAAGTTGGCTAGGCTGGCATTATGTCTGAGAAACCCAAAAGAAAACCGGACCCACTGGGTTTCAACACTGTAGTGTTTGTGGGAAGCTTTTGCTAAGGCTGACCCACACACCACATGTGTCTATTGTCTGGGGTTTGACCACCTCAATTCAGACTGCCAGATTTGTCACAATTTCCCTGCTGCCACCATAGATAAGAGAGTTGGTAGGCTCAGGGAAAGGGAGGCTAAAAGTCCGCTGACCCGATGGCCAGCCCGGTTCGGTGCCAACTGGAATCGAGGAGTGCCTCTGACCAGGCAATACTCGGCAAACGAAGAGCCGGGTTCTGGAGGAGCCGTTCCAGCAAAAGGACTAGAAAGTCAGCTAGTGTAGAGCCAAAAGTTCTCTCCCCAACTGCTGAGGAAATAGCTAAAGCAATTCAAATTGTCCAGTCTCTCTCTCGGTTCCAACCGAACCGACACCTTCAGGTAAGCGTTCGGTTCGGCCGGTTCCACCGGTTCAAGTTTGTGATTTTAGGATTTTATGAACCGGGGAGGGAAGAGGAATATGAGGAGAGTGAATATGGTTTTGAAGATCTGATGCCCATTGATCCGGACATCTCTCCAGATAGACCCTAGGGTTTCTCCTCCAAGGCTTTCTGAGTCCCCTTCTCATTTCATGTTTTATAAAAATGTTGCTGAAACTCTCCAGCTCCCTGTTGAGGAAGCTGTTGATGACCAAGAGGAGCCAGACTATGTAGAAATGATGGCTATTCCAGAGTCTATGAGACTGTCTATTTCTTTGCATAAATCTTTTCGGAAACAGACAGTAAAAGTTTTAAAAACTCCTCACACTATACCTCCTGTGGATAAAAGGATGGACAAGAGGTATACCTTATCAGGCTCCGACACTGATTTCTACCAACAATGCAGCCATGTGGGGTAGTGCAGGCTGCAGCCTGTGACAAGTAATATTCCCTAGCTTCACACCCCTGAGAAGGACTCCAGGAAGATTGATGCTATGGCAAAGAAACAGTACATGGCAGCATCTTTGGGACTCAGACAAGCAATATATGGCTTATGCTGCTAGGTACCAGAAGTCCAGATGGGATACTGTGCTGGCCCTAGCGAACAAGTCCCTGACCAGCTTGCCAGGGAGCTGGAACAGGTGGCTATGGATGGTATTGAGACATCCAAGGTGCAATTTCATGCTGCAGTGGACTCTAATGATGTTTCATCAAGAGTCATGGCTACATCTGTGGCACTTCGCAGGATGGCTTGGCTCAGATGTACTACCTTGTCTCAGGATACCCAGTCTAAGGCCATGGATTTTCCTGTTAGGGAAATTCTCTATTTGGGAGCAAACAGAGAATTACATGAAGAAAATGGATGAATATAGGACCACCTATAGGAGTGCACAGGCCAAGGAAAGGCAGGCCACCCTCAAAAGCAGCTTCCTAGAGGCAGGGGCAGGCCTTTTCATAGGCCTTTTTACCAAGTCCAAGCTTCCTCCTCCGCCTATGCTCAGACTAGGGGGTTCTTTAGAGGGAGAGGCAGACGGGGTACAAGCAGGTCTGCTTCCACCCCTCAGCCCAAAGCCCCTGCCAAGCAGGCACCCTGATGGGATTGCCAGGGCCGATTCTCCCTCTACCTGTAGGGGCAGGCTGGCTTACTTTGTCCAGGACTGGAAGTCTTTAACATCAGACAAGTGGGTCTTGGAAGTAGTGTCAGGGACTGGTTCTCCGCTCAAAAATTTCCAAAGCTGAGAACCAGATCTTTCCACCTGCAACTCCATCAGAGGCACTCGCCCCAGAGGCAGAGGTCTCTACCCTCCTGGCTCTCAGAGCTGTGGAAAGGGTTCTCTCCTACACCAGGGCAAAGGTTTGTACTCCAGGTACTTCCTTACCCCAAAAGACAGGAGAATGGCGGCCCATCCTGGATCTCAGATATTTAAACAAGCACCTTTTAAAGCCAAAGTTCAAAATGGTGACTCTGGGAATTATCCTACTCTAAGGCCAGGGACTGGCTAGTTTCACTCACGGATGCCTACTTCCATATTCCATCAGAAGCTCCCATCGAAAGTACCTCAGGTCTGCTGCCTCAGGCCACTACCAGTTCAGAGCAATGCCCTTCGGCCTCACTTCTGCCCCAAGGGTATTCACCAAATGCCTGGCTGTAGCAGTTGCCTACCTAAGAAAGCAAAAGATTGCCATCTTTCCTTACCTGGACGATTGGCTCTTAGTAGGCCAGTCCCCAGACCAGGTCAGTTTACACCTTCAGATAACGCAGCAACTGCTTACCTCTCTAGGTTTCCTTCTGAATCTCTCAAAGTCAGTTATAGAGCCGGTCCAGCTTCTTACCTTCATAGACGCAGAACTGAACACACAGGAAGCCAGGGCCTTCCTCCCCTGGACTGGGCAAAGACCCTAGTCTCCTGGCCTCCTCATTTACCCTGCAGGTCTCCTGCCAGCAAGGCATTTTCTGCAGCTCCTAGGACACATGGCTGCTTCCACAGCAGTTGTGCAAGGAGCAAGATTTCAGATGGGGACATCCAGTTCCATTTGAGAGCTTTTTGGTCTCAAAGAAAGGATCCTTACCAAGCTGATCCCAGTAACTCGAACCCTGATCCAAGCCCCTATAGTGGTGGCAGGATCAGAGCAACCTGAGACAAGGGGTTCCTTTTGTCACTCAGTCTCATTCTCTAATCCTTACTACAGATGTGTCCTCTTGGGCTGGGAGCTCACATGGGCGACTTCACCACCCAGGGTCTGTGGTCTCCCAGGAATCTCTGCTCCACATCAACCTGTTGGAGCTCAGAGCAGTTTTTCTAGCACTTCAAGTTTTTCCAAATCTGTTCAGAACAAGAGTATTCAGGTCAGAACAGACAACACCACTACAATGTGGTACATCAACAAGCAAGGGGGCACTCGGTCTACGGCCTTGTGCACCAAAGCGATGAAGTTGTGGTCTCTGGCTTACTCCCTGAACACCTCCCTTACGGCAGTTCACCTCCCAGGCAAGGACAATGTCCTGGCAGATGCTCTCAGCAGGATTTCCCAGGGCCACCACGAATGGTCACTGGATCCCCTGGTCTTGGGAGTAGTATTTGCCAGATGGGGCACCCCGCAGATAGATCTTTTTGCAGCCCCAGACAATCACCAACTTCCTGTTTTTGCTGCAGGCCCCAGTGTTGGGCTCACTCCCACTGGATGCCTTAGCTCTCAGTTGGGAGGGAAGTTTCATGCCTTCCTCCCTTTCCTCTCCTGTTCAAAGTGCTAGTCAAAATCAGATCCCAATCATGCAAAGTCATTCTGATGGTTCGGATTGGACCAGACAGCCTGGTATCCTACCTGCTGTCCTTAGCAGTCCATCCTCCCTGTCCCTTCCCAGGAATCACAATCTGTTAACCTGTGCCCAGGGAAGGGTCTGGTACCAATCTCAAATCTCTCAATCTCAAGGCTTGGTTCTTGAAGAGTTAGAGTTGCTGATTTACCTTTCCCAAGCTGTAATGGATATATTGAAGGCCAGTGAAAGCCTTCCACCAGGGCTACTTAAATTCCAAATGGAAAAGGTTTTCCATATGGTGCTTGAAAAGCATTTTCCCAGTCTCTGCTGATCTACCCACAGTCCTGGATTATATGGTCCACCTGAATTCTTTGGGGCTGAGACCAGCTACCCTGAAGGTGCACCTTGGCAGCTGTGTCTGCTTTTATTTCAGCAGGTAAATCCTCTCCCTTTCAGCTCATCCTGTATTTTTCCAAGTTTTTTAAGGGGTTGTTTCACACCAACCCTCCATTCAGGGATCCTGCCCCTGCCTGGGATCTTAATGTTTGCATTGCTCAGCTTATGCAACCCCCCTTTGAGCCCTTGTCTTCAGCTGAGCTCAAGTACTTGACTTGGAAAACTGTGTTTTTGGTAGCCATCACCTCTGCCAGACGCATAAGTAAATTACAAGCGTTGTTAGTGGAGCAGGAGTTTATCTCTTTTCACAGAGATAAGGTGGTCCTTCGGACTAACAGAAAGTTCCTGCCTAAGGTGGTTTCAGATTTCCACCTTAATCAATCTATTTCACTTCCAGTGTACTTCACTGACCACTCCTCCTCTGGGGAGAGGATGCTGCACAGCCTAGATGTGAGGAGAGCCCTTAGTTACTACATAGAGCGCACTCAAGGGTCATAGGTTTGACTCCCTCCAACTGTTCCTCACCTATGGCGAAGTTGGTAAAGGGAAGCCAGCCACAAAAAGATCCATTGCCAGGTGGATTGTCTCTTGTATCCAATTCTGCTATGAGAAGTTTGGTAAAGTTCCCCTCAGGCCTGAGGGCTCACTCTACCAGAGGTACAGCTGCTTCTCTGGCTGCTGCCAGAGACATTCCTATTCTAGAAATATGTCAAGCAGCTACCTGGAAAACAGTTCACACTTTTACCAAGCACCCTCCCTGGACATCCAGGCTAGGAGTGATGCTCGGTTTGGCACAGCTGTGCTTCAGAGCCTACTTCCTAGGTAGGTTCTGTCCCTCCTCCATGGGAGTACTGCTGTGTAGTCTGCAATTGTCATAATATAGTAAGACTTCATGTTGTTTGAAGAAAAAATTACTGACCTTAGTAATGTTGTTTCTTCTAATGGAGTCTTGCTATATTATGACCTCCCTCCCTGCCTGCCCCTCTCAGAACCTCTGTTTTGGGGATGTGGGTGGGCAGTAAAGGGTTGGCACTTTTTTTTGATGCCCACCTTGTTTTTCACCTACCTTTTTGGGTGAATTGGTGTTGTGTTTTTGCATTTTTGGGTCTCCTGACTTGAGTCTTTGTTTTAGGCCAAAAATGAGTGTGTGTGTTAGTAGCCAGTTGGCTAGTGTAGGTTTACAGCTTCCACACAGAACCTTAGTGAGTTTTAGCTTGTAAAGATCTGACAGTTTGCGTTTGAAGCACAACAGACAGAGTTTTCAACCGAGCTCGCGCTCTAAGTTCCATGCCTGCATGGAAAGTTAACTATTTCACCTCCGGAGCAGTTCTAACCTGCGGTCATACTGCAATTGTCATAATATAGCAAGACCCCATTAGAAGAAACAACATTACTAAGGTAATTTTTTCATTTGTGCCATGCACATTCCCCTTTTGAATATTGTGCTGGGGTGCATCAGTGGGTTGCGCCAGGCGCAACCCTTCTGAATATCCCACCCCTGGAATACTGCGTGCAGTACTGGCGCCCGTATCTGAAGAGTGACATTAAGTTACTGGAGGGGGTGCAGCGCAGGGCGACAAAGATTATCAAGGGGCTGGGGGACTCATCATACAAGAGGAGGTTGAGGGAGTTGAACATGTACTCACTGGAGGAGAGGAGGGACAGGGGGGACATGATTGAAACCTTTACGTACCGTACATGAAAGGAATAAACAAGAGTGTTCAAAGTAAGGGAGGGGAGGGACACCAGGGGCCATGATATGAGACTGGAGGGAGGAGGAGTGTTCAGGAGGGGGATGAGGAGACACTTTTTTTTTTTTTTTACAGAGAGGGTGGTAGCTGGGTGGAATGCGTTAGCTGCAGAAGTGGTATCCAGTAGAACAGTGGACTGCTTCAAAAGGGGATGGGACAGGACAAGGGGGAGGGTCAGTGAAGGGGAAGGGTAGAAGGGAAGGGCAGCTGCAGAATAAGGGGCTCTAGCTGCACATTCAAGCAGACTTGATAGACCTCTAGGCCTTTATCTGCTGGCAAATTTCGTATGTTCGTATCTTTTGTCTTATATATTGCAGTCTGTGATTAACCAATACAATCATTTGCACAGTAAGCAAGAATATCAAAGAATACACTTTACATGAACTGAAATATATCCATGCTCAGTTTGAACATTCAAGTTAAGCCTCGTACATTAAGCAAAATGATGAAACCGTAGCATTATTCATTGTACTTTATTGCTTGTCTTGTAACCTCTCGAGTTGTACTTGAAAATAGGCGCAGCTGTGTGTAGTGTACTTACCTGGTCAGTAAAAGCTAATAATAATAATAATAACCCCCACCCCATGTCCATGGAAAAGAAGAAACTCGGGTGATATCATGACTACATAAATACATAGTTTACAGACAGAAAACATGCAGTCTGTCAAGTCGGCTTGTTTCCTGCCTCGGTCCTTACCAGTCTATTACTGGTTAGTCCTCTATTGGTTCAGTTAACCACAAGTCAGATGTTTTCAAATCCCCCAGCCCCCATTACTCCAAGCCCTCCTCCACTTCTCCTCAGCATACCCCTATGTCTGTCCCATGCACTTTTAAAACTAACCAATGGCTCAACATTTGCCAGCTCCTCTGGTATATGACTCCACTTCTCTACCGCCTTCTCAAGAATCCCAGGACAGAGTACTGCCTGGGTGGAGTCAGAGTATCTGCATCAGAGGAGGAGAAGGACCTGGGAGTGATGATCACTGGTGACCTGAAGCACTCCATGCAGTGCAAGAAAGTAGCAGCAAAGGCAAACAAGATGCTGGGATGCATATCTAGGGGGATCAGTAGTAGGAAAGAGGAGGTTATACTGTCCTTATACAGGTCACTGGTAAGGCCACATCTAGAGTATGGAGTTCAGTATTGGTGCCCACTCCCCAAGAAGGACATTAACCTGCTGGAGAAGGTTCAGAGGAGGACTACAAAGATGACAGTGGGTCAGCAGGGTAAGGCATACGAGGAGAGGTTGAGGGCACGGAACGTACTCCCTGGAAGATGGGGGAGGGGAGGGAGAGAGAGAGAGAGAGGAAGAGAACATGATTGGGGCCTTCAAGTACTTGAAAGGGATAAATTAGGTTGATAAGGAGAGTGTGCCTTTAAGTTGAGTTTCAACCATAATACTAGGGGGTGTGACGTTCCGCCTCTTGCTTGTGATTATTGTATGCTATTGGTATTATAAATACATGGTCTGTGTATGACATTTCAATGTGTGAGGAGTTTGGCTGGTGGCTACAAGGTGTCAGTGGCTGAAAACCACAGGATATTGTAAAACAGACCGGAAGATCCATTTAATTGACTTCCTTGCAAAATGGCATTTTATTACCTGCCCAGGCTTTTTGAAGTTGAAACCAAATGTGACTTTATGACATCAAAACAGGATGTCATTTGGCTGATTCCTGTTGGCTTTTTAACATCTTGGTGCCAGTGTGGGAATGTTAAGATCAAAGAAAATGTTTAATTAAAGGATGCCATATTTAGGAAATGTGTTTTTTCTTCTTCTGATGTTACCATTAATTTTAAAATACATCCTGGAAGGAAATTATGTTTGGAAGAATGTATTCTAAAAGGAGGAGCTAGATGACTCACCAACGGGGTGGAGAGATAAGAGTTGAAAATGTATCCGCGTATCTAAAATGTGTGATATCATCTTGAGCTCTGAAGAAACAAAGTTCTCTCTCTAACTAAAAGAGCACTTAGAAAGGTAGTACATAGAAGGCAATTACGCCTTTTGTGGTAGGGGTGTTTGTTCTGAAACTTCCTTTTTGTTTTATAAGATTGTAAGTTGTATGCTATATTGTTCTGTATTTTATTTTACTTATTTTACAATTTTTAGTAAATAACCATTTTCATAAAATGCTGTCTGTGTCGTCCCAGTTTTCTTTTTGCATGTGACGTGCCTGTATTTTTAAGTCTGACACAGTTTAAAAGGCTTGATGATGTTACTGAGCTTGGAAAAGGTAAGAATATACTTGAGGTCTCTTAAAGAGTTTTAAGGGTTCATTTTGGAAACCTGGCTTGGTGCCCCTGGCGAAAGATTGTACTGCAGTCCTGAAGAGGGTACATATCTGAGCCTGTTATTCTGTATGCTAGCATAAGGTTCACAGTTTGAATCCCTCCAGAACTTGAGGCTAAAAGGTGATTCGGACCCAAAGCAGACATAAGGGTTACCCTGCCTGTTACCTGTTCACGCTATTGTGCTCTGAGGTTGGCAGTGTTGGAGCAGAGGGCCTGACCTGCAGAGTGCATTTGTGACAGGGGGCA
This sequence comes from Neoceratodus forsteri, assembly GCA_016271365.2. NCBI lineage: Eukaryota > Metazoa > Chordata > Ceratodontiformes > Ceratodontidae > Neoceratodus > Neoceratodus forsteri. The sequence goes on along the minus strand of CM057451.1, from coordinate 863,278,095 downwards.
CAGTCTTAAGCTGGAGAGTGGGATGTTTAAGAGGGAGGTCAGGAGGCACTTCTTCACAGAGAGGGTAGTGGACACTTAGAATGCAATGCCGGAAGAGGTCCTCTCATTGATGACAGTGGGCAGCTTTAAGAGAGGCTGGGATAGGCATAGGGGGAAGTAAGGATCATGGGTAGGGAGGATGGGATGAGTGGGGAGGAAGGGAGGGCAGGGACATTGGTTCAAGCTGTGGACCGTGCAATACAAACAGACTTGATAGACCAAATGGCCTTCTTCTGCTGGCTTCTTTGTATGTTCGTATGTTTGTAAAGGAAATATTTCCTTATGTTCTTTCTTACCCCCACCCCCAACAGCTTGTATTTGTGCCCTCTAGTTATCAACCCCTTGCTAAACATAAATAGATGTCCAACTATTCACTCTAATAATGCCCTTCAGGTAACTTCATGCTTGATGTACTCCCTCTGTCTCCTGCCCTCCAGCAAATGCAACTTTTTTTTTTTTTTTAACTCAAGTTCTTTTCTCCCCGGAGCGGTGGCAGGGGCTTCGGCCCTACGAAGGAGGACTGTTTCTTGGGTTCCACCACGCCCACACTCGCTGACCCTGGTAGTTCCCCCACAGTTTGCCCCCGTGGCAAGGCCTGGAAGGTGGCACCCGCTCCCTGGAGACCCAGTCCAGAAATCAGGGTTGGCCCTTGGGTGCGGCGGACCATCATGGAGCCGTACTGGGCTCCTTTTTCTCCTTTTCTCCCGTCCCCCCTCTCTGCCAGCGTAATTACATCGGAGCATTCCTCCCGACCTGTATCTCCCTCCAACCACCACCAGAGGGCGATCAGGAGGTGGGACGACATGACACCCTCCCCCCGAGAGAAGATAGCATTCCTCTGGGCGCTCAATCCTCTCTCCCTCTGCTGACCCCTGGGTGGCCTGGCTCTTTTCCGGCCCGCCGCCAGCGGGCATGAGGTGTACCGACCAGCGCCTCAACCTCCAGCGCCACTGGGCCAGGTGTGAATACATCTTAAGGTGCTAGAAACATAGAAAGTGACAGCAGAAAAAGGCCTACTGGTCTGCTAGTGACCATCTTCCTCCCTTTTTACCTCCTCTGTTACATTCCCTTCAGCGCTCATCAGACCCTTGTGCCTATGCCACCCATGTCTGAATCTGCTCACTGTTTTGGCACAGACCAGCTTCTCTTGCAGTCTGTTCCACTTGTCCACCACTGTTCTGTGAAAAAGTTCCTACATCCATCCCTCCTGAACCTACATCCAGTAGACTTTAGTGGATTTGCTATTGTGCTTGTGTGGAGGGTGAGAAATTCTTTGTAGTTCACCTTGTTAATCCCATGGAAATATCTTTGTGTGTATTTACTTATTTATTTGTACAGTTTGGATACACTGCATCTAAGACCAAGGAGCTCATTTACAAAGGTTCCTTGTCAACAGGATATAATCGTGTAATAACAAGGCAAGTACAAATACTGAAGTGATTTTGAGGCAAATAGACAGTAAACAAGGCAGCACGACATGTGGCATTGTCTGAGATAAAGACAAGCAAAGTAGAGGGAGTATTAAGAGTGGAGCAGATTGCAACTCATAGGGCATTGTCCTGTGCCGGGAAGGCAGCCAAACATGTTGGGGAAGGAGATCAGTGACACACACAGTTGGCATGGGGGCAGGGCTTTTCTTAGTTCCCTCTTGAACTATCCAATCTGGGGAGATTTGCAAGCGATTCTGGTAGTTGAAGCCTCTGTGGAGCCCTGATGGCAAAAGAGCGCCTGCCTTGGGTTGTTCTGCAAAAAGGGATATTAAGTGCATTCCTGGACATGTTCCTGGTAAAGCATTGGTTTAGGACAGGATGCAGAAATTTTCGAATTGCGGGAGGTGTGAGACCTAGCAGGGCTTTTTTTTGCCTAGAAGGCAGGTTTGGAATTTTATTCTATCTTGCAGTGGGAGCCAGTTGGTCTGGGAGTAGAGAGAGCATTTGTAGGTGAGCCTGTCCACTCCAAGAACGAAATAACAGGCCTTGTTCAGCACTAGTTTGACCCTGCTGAGAACAGTGTTGGTGGCCACGCCATATACTGTGATCCCGTAGTCTACTACGGGAGGATTGTACTGACCACAGCAACACACTTGGCTTCCAAGGTCAGCTGTATGCTTCTGTCATAGCCCCCACTCCAGACCTCTTTGTCTCCAGAGTGTATATGTTAAGGTCCCTTAATCTTTCCTCTTAGGATTTCTCCCTCAGCCTCTGGACCATTTTGGTCGCCTTTCTGTGCACCACCTCCATCCACCCTGTCATTGTCTTTCCTCAGGTTTGGGCACTGGAACTTTGCACACTTCTTCATGTAGAGACGAACCAGGGCCCTCTTTGGAAGAGTCACCTCCCTGCTTCAACAACTGATCCCATTTCCTATGTGCTGCACATCCTGTTCGACCTACGTACTACGCTGTAGCACTGTATCGTGGTTTTCAGGCTTTCCAGTATTATAACCCCAAGGTCCTAGTCCTTAGTTGTGTTGCCTAAACTTTATTGTTCTGTCTGGTCTCTATCTGGAGCCTGGCTTTGGTATAGCTTTAATTTAACTGTTAAACTGTTTACATTGTTTTGTGCCATTAGCCTTGCCTCACTGTTAAACTGCATTTTTGTATATCCTTTTTGTAATCTTGCACTGTCTGTAAATTCCTTGTAATCTCCCGGGGCCGTACCTGAAAATAGGCATATGCTTGTCTAGTCTGCTTACCTGGTCAACAAAAGCTAAATAAATTAAAATTACCACTCTCTTTGCCCCCCCATTTGGTATTGCATTTTTGTTCATGGTGTGCTGTATCCTCCCGCATTGCTCTGACCCCATCCTCGCTGTCCACCCTCCCACAGATCTTGGTGTTACCTGCAAAGAGGCAGATCTTCCCCTGCACTGCTGCCTCACAATCACAAATGAATACGTTAAAGAGGATGGGTGCCAGGATTGAGCTTGGTGATACTTCACTGGTCACCTCTTTAACCTCTGAGCGTTCCTTGTTGACAGCCACCCTCTGCGGTGGTCAGTTAATCTTTCCTCATAAGTCCTCCCCTGCTGTCCGTGAATCATTTTATTTGCTCTCTTTTGGACCAATTCCAGATGATCCTGATCCTTTTTAAGGGGAGGGTTCCAAAAACTACAGACAGCATTTCAGATGATGTCTTACCAAGGACCTCTACTGGGGCAATATCACCTCTTTCCTTGTACTCGAGAAAGCTCTACCTGTGCAGCCAAGCATTCTGCTAGCTTTCCCATATTCCTTGTTACACTGGGCAGTGAGCTTGTGATTGTTGCTAATTATAACACCTAAATCCTTTTCCTGTGCTGTCTTCCAGATGACCCCCTGGCCCCCAATCCAGTAAGCATATTTATTTATTTATTTAAAAATTGGTAACGGGAGAGACACATTGAGCCAAGGCTCATTTCCGTATGCGACCCAGGGAGGGGAACAGTGGAAGAACAGCAGCACAAAACATAAACATTTGAAACATTATCCCTCGGATTTTTGAATACTGTAATCTCATCACACCAAATGTACCTCCTCAGGATGTACAGGGAGGAGAGGACAATGGGGCACTTATCAACACTGTTTCTACTTTCAAGGCGAAACTAATGAAGTACTGTCTAGAAAAGGGTTGACCAGCTATTTCCACCAAGTTGGCAGGGAAAATAACTCGATGGGTGTATGACTTTCTTTCTTTCCTAAATGTGTGTATTCTTAAGTCAACTGTTGTCACACCACCGTGCAGCTCTTTCTGACATTCCCATGCTGCTCTTTCATCCTTCACATCTCCTGCCATGGACTGTCCTACTGCACTTCTTGTCAGTTGACCCCCCCATCATGGCAGGCTGCCTCAAGGTAACTGATCTAGCTTGTCTCCAGATAGTTTGTTACTCTGAACTGTGATCCAGGATCAGTTTCCTGCTAGCACTAATATGAGGTCAGTTTGCTGCCAGCACTGACCCAGGGTTGGTTTACTGTCAGCAGGGACCGAGGGCCACATCACTGCCAGGCCTGGCCCTGGTCAGTTTGCTGTGAGCACTGATCCTGGGTCAGTTTACTATCAGCACTGACCTAGTGTCAGATTCTATGTTGTTCACGTTGTCACATGGCTAGTCATTTACTGTGGGGCTATACATGCTCTACTATTAGGGGGCCAGCACACTGCAGAGCTGTGACATCATTGTAGAGCAGTGTTTCTAAAATGAGGACACCGTGGCCACATATAGCCACCAGCATGATTTTTCTGCAGCCACAGAGCTCTTTAGAGCTTCAGTTACAAAGGTAATGAAACATAAGAGATATATTTCAAGTAATAAATATATCAGGGACTAGATTTATTTTATATGGTGCAAAAAGAAGTATATTGGGGGGGGTTATGGATTAAAACGGGGGTTGGAGTGAAAAAATAAGAAGTGAGAATACCAGTAAGTTCTGGTGGTGGCACTTTGCGGCCCATTGAGGCCACCAGCGTTTGAGGCTTCAGAATCACTCACTGTCTTTGAAACCTGGCTCCACACCATTCCTAGTCAGCTAGTATAGAATGTTCTGACTTACTGTGTTGAACGAAGGGTCAGGGAGTATAACCAGAAGTTCTACTGCTTGAAGAGACTCAAAACCCTTTGTTTACTTTTATAACTCTTAGGAGAGAATCTGTTTTTTTTTTTTTTTAATACGGTATCTAAATGCACCCCCCGCCTGTTATTTAGTTGCTTAATTTGTGGATTCTGCTTTAAATCCTGTCTGAGGCTGGGAGTTTTACTTGTCTGCATCAGTTCTGCTCTGAATTCTTAAAACTAAGGGCGTGAGAGAAGTGTGTTAAATGTCTTGCTCTCGAGGTCTGCATTTACCCTGTCTGCCCAGGCTGTTTTTGGCAATTATTTATTTTAGCAGTTTTCTATCTGTCCCCTGTGTTGATTACTTTTTTTTTTTTTTTTTTTCTCAGCTTGGTATTGCTCAGGTGAGATTCCTTTCCCATTCCTGAGAGTTTTGGGTACTTCTCTGTAGTCAGTTGACATAGTTTTGTTTTTTAAATAAAAAAACAAAAAAAAACATATTAACATACTAAAATGCCAGCAGAATAGGCCTAATGGTCTTTTGTGTCTGCTCGTTTGGTCAGCACCCACCCTGGGAGCTGACCTTGCTGCCCCCCCTCTCCCTCTCTGGCTTAGAAACATAGAAACATAGACTTTGACGGCAGATAAGGACCACTTGGCCCACCTAGTCTGCCCGTTTCCCTATCTACTGGATAAGCTGCAGATTCTGGTTAACCAACAGCCTCGTCCTTAACCCCCCACTATAATTGCCTTATGTCATCCTATGCATGTTTGAATTCCCACTGTTTTAGACACAACAACCTCCTCAGGAAGGCGGTTCCATGTATCCACCAGTCTCTCCATGAAAAAAAATGTCCTCACATTACCCCTGAGCTGTCCCCTCTATCTTTAAATTGTACCCCCTTGTTCTTACACATCTCTTTTTCTGAAAGATGCTACCCTCCTGGACTTTGTTGATGCCCTTGAGGTACTTGAAAGTTTCTATCATGTCCCCCCCCGTCCCTCCTTTCATCAAGAGTATACATATTAAGCTCTCTCAGTCTCTCTTCATATGGTTTCTGCTGCAGACCCTGCAGCATTTTAGTTGCCCTCCTCTGGACTGCTTCCATCCTGTCTATGTCCTTGCATAGATGACGTCTCCAAAACTGCACACAGTACTCCAGATGGGGTCTCACCAACTGTCTGTATAGACACTTCCCTTTTCCTGCTTATGATGCCCCTTCCTATGAATCCCAGTATCCCCCTGGCTCTCCTTACCGACTTCTCACATTGCTTACCCACCTTTAGATCATCTGATATGACTACCCCGAGGTCCCATTCTATTTTTGTTGTCGTTAGTACCTTCCCTGCTATTGTGTACTCTTCTCCTGGGTTTTTGTTTCCCAGGTGCATTACTTTGCACTTCTTTGCATTGAATCTAAGTTGCCATATGTCTGACCATTCCTCCAACCTTGCCAGTCCCTCTCATCTTTTCTACCCTCTTGTGTATCAACTCTGTTACAGATCTTGTGTTATCTGCAAAGAGGCATACCTTTCCCTCCAGACCCTCTGCAATGTCACCTATAAAGATGTTAGAGGACTGGACCCAGTACTGAGCCCTGAGGTACTCCACTAGTAACCTTCCTTTCTTCAGAATGTGTTCCATTCATTATTACCTTCTGTGTCCTGTTGTGCAGCCAGTTTGCTACCCAGGCTGCCACGCTGGGACCCACTCCCAGGCTGGCTAACTTGATTATTAATCTTTTATGCGGGACTGTGTCAAATGCCTTGCTAAAGTCTAGGTAGGCTATATCCACAGCCCTCCCTGGTCTATTACTTTGGTCACCCAGTCAAAAAATCAATTAGATTCGTCTGACATGACCTTCCTCTGCAAATCCATGCTGCTTTTGGGTCCCAGGCCCGCTGGCCTCTAGGCACTCAACAATTCTTTCTTTCAGAAGTGATTCCATTATTTTCCCTACCACTGAGGTCAAACTTACAGGTCTGTAGTTTCCTGCTTCTGCCTTGCCCCCACTTTTGTGAAGGGGAATCACATCTGCCCTCCTCTAGTCCTAAGGTACCACCCCATCCTGCCATGATTTGTTAAAAAGCATGGTCCGTGGTGTCACTAGGTCCTCCCTTAGTTCTTTTAGGATTCTGGGGTGAATCCCGTCAGGCCCCATTGCTTTGTCCACCTTGAGTTTTAGGAGTTCTTTCAGGACTCTTTCTTCTGTGAAAGGACTGGTGTCAACCCCCCTACCCAGAGTGCTTCTATTGTCTGGTTTAGGTAACTCCTCCTCATCGTCTTTTGTGAATACTGAGCAAAAGTATTCATTCAGTATATCTGCCTTTTCCTGTCTCCCTTGCCCACCTCCTCTCCTTTATTAATCTTCACTATCCTCCCTTAACCTTTCTATGCCCCTAATGTACCTATAAAGGTTTTATTCCCTTTAACTGAGTTGGCTATTTTTCCTAGGTTTGGGCCCTTTGCTATTCTGACTGCCTTCCCACTTCTTTCTGCTTTAATTGATACAGTTCCTGTCGTTGCTCCTACTGTGATTCCTTATACTTTTGAATGCAGCCTTTTTCTCCTTAACCTTCCCTGCCACCTCTTTTGAGAACCATAGTGGTTTTTTACTCCACTTTGTTTTCTTTATTTGTTTCACACAAAGGCTTGTTGCCACTGATGGCAGTTTTGATTTTCTCCATTGTTCTTCCAGCCCTCCTTTTTGGCCATTTGCTAGTACATTCTTCAGGTATTCACCCATTTTGCCAAAGTCAGCCCTTCTAAAGTCCAGTATCCTTGTTTTTGTATGGCTTATCTCCATGGTTGTGCTCATTGTGAAGCACACTGTGCAGTGGTCGCTTGTTCTCAGATGTCTACTGACTTCTAAATTTGTGATCCTCTCTCGTTTGAGAGTACCAGGTCTAATATTGCTCCCCTCCCGAGTGGGTTCCAACACTGGCTGTCTAAGGCCTGCCCCCTGCAGGGCATTGAGAATGACCCTGCTCTTGGATGTGGCTGCAGTACATGTCATCCAGTTAACATCTGGCATATTCAGGTCCCCCATCAACAGTATCTCCCCTTTTTTAGCCATTTTGAGAATGTCCTCTGTATTTTTCTTGTCCATTTCCTCCCCTTGAGACGGGGGTCTGTATACAACCCCTGTGCAGATTGTGATGCCACTCCCTGTCTCCAAGGTGACCCAGAGTGCCTCTTGTCCTCCCCATTTACTTTTTAGTTCTGTAGCTTTGATCCCTTCCCTTATGTATAGAGCTACTCCACCTCCTCTTTTTACCTTCCCTGTTCCTTCTGTAGATTGTGTACCCTGGTATGTTGACATCCCAGTCATGGTTCTCTGTGTACCATGTTTCCGTGACTGCCACAATATCTAATTGTTCATCTTCCATCAGGGCTATTAGCTCAGGAAGCTTGTTTCCCAGACTACGGGCATTGGTACTCATTGCCCTCCATTTAATGTTGGCTTTATCCTTTTTTCCCCCATCCCTGCTCTTATTGGCCTGACGTGGAGCCTTTGCAACAGAGTCTGTGACTCAAAGGATTGTAATTCCGATTGTACTCAATAAATAAATAAAAATATTGCCCTTGTCTATTTTTCCATTTACCCCGTCCTGCCCTGTGTTGAGCTCTGTACCTCAGTGTTTACCTTACTACCTGCCATGTTTTGTTGGGGGAGGCTTGAAATTTCCTGCCTTTTATCAGCACCTCCCCCCTTGGCTAGTTTAAAAGCTAGCCAAGGAAGCATTTAAACCTGTCAGCTAGGAGCTTGGTTCCCTTCGTGGACAGATGCAGACCATCGTGCCAATATAGACCTTTATCTCTCCAGGTGGACCCCCAGTCTCCAATGAAGCCAACGCCCTGTGCTCTGCACCAGTTTTGCAACCATTCACTAAACTGCATGGTGTGCAGTACTCTAGCCTCACTCCTGCCATGGACTGGCAGCACCTCTGAGACTTCTCCCTTCCCAGTCCCGAAATATTGTCGCTACACTGGTTTTGCTTCTAGAACCCTTCCCCGTGCCTGTCCCACCCCGAACCACTCCACCGTCTCTGCCTCCACCAGCCCCTGGGCAGCGCATTCCATGGCTCCACCACCCTCTCAGTGAAGTAGCACCTCCTCCTTTCTTCCCTGAATTCCCTCTGGCTTCCACCATGCCCTCTAGTTGCCCCTCCTTCCTTCGAGCACCCTGACTGCTTCTCCCTATTTACCCCTTCATGTACCTGAAGACCCTATCATGTCTCTCTCCCAGTCCCTTCTCTCTTCCAATGCATACATATTTAACTCTTCGAGCCTCTCCCCATAGGTCCTATCCCCAAGCCCCAAATCATTTTGGTTGCCCTCCTCTAGACCCTCTCCAGGAGTTCAATGTCCTCTTTAAATGTGGCACAGTACTCGAGGTGCGGCCTCACCAAGCAGTTATACAGTGAGTATCACTTCCTCCTTCTGGAGGTGATCCCTAACAATGCATCCAAGCATCCTGTTGGCCTTTGCCGCTGCCCTCCTACAAGTCTCCGAGTTGTTCATCTTGACATCCACCACCACACCCAGGTCCCTCTCAGCCACCGAGACTTGTAGCATTTCCCCCTCCAGTGTGTACATTTGGCCTGGGTTTCTGGCTCCCAGGTCCAGTACCTTGCATTTCCCTGCATTGAACCTCAGCTTTCCTTATAGCTTACCTTATTTATTCTTTGAGGAACTTGAAGGTCTCGATCATGCCTCTACTCTCCATTTTGGCCTCCAGCAAGTACATGTTCAGTGCCAATGAGCCGTTCTTTGTAGTACCTGTCCTGTTTGTCCTGAATCATTTTGGTTTCTCCACACTGCGCCATCTCCAGCCTGTCTTTGTTTTTCCTTAGATGGTGACTCCAGAACTGTGCACAGTATTTCAAATATAGCCTCATCAGTGTTCTATACTATGGAGAGGTAGTATTAACCTCTTTCTTCTTGCATGGGGAGTAGACCCATTCAGGGGTGCATTTGGTAAGGGGGTAGTCCACTGATGGCAATGAATAGGATTAAAGCAGTCCACACACCCTGTTGAAGTGGATCTTGTAGATAAAAGGGGAGTAATTGTCAGTTATTTGCCCCCCTAACCTTGGGGTCTGCTACAGAAAACTGCAGTAAGTACAGTAGGTCAGAGTTTTAACTGTGTAACCGAAAATGGTGATCTGGGAAGCTTCCTTTCTTTTGGAAAGTATTCCTACTCAGAGTATGGGAAGCTGAAATTGAACAGAATATGTCTAATGACAGTGAAATTGCAAATAATGGTCCTAAGTCAGCTGCATTAAGTAGATCAGACATTGAACTATGTCAGGAAATCGTAACCCAGTTATCTTGGGGGCGTTACTCCTGCTTTCTTTTCTTTCAGAGTTGAATTTCATCAGTTTCATGCTTTTGTTTTAGAGATCTCGGGGTCTGCTTCACTCATTGGTGTTCCTTATCAGTCTCATGTTCACTTGATAAAGCCTTCTGCCTAAATCCGAGCTAGTCAGTGCGCATAGCCTTTCCTGCAGTATGCAACTCATGGAGGTGGGGGATGGGCTTTATAGCCTGGGCAGGAAATGAGGAATGTTCACTTGCCCCAAACAAGCAGGATAGGGGTGAGAGAAAGGGCTTTTAAAAGTTAACTTTCCCACTCCCTTATCCTAGTAGCTACTGATAACTGGAATTACTAGGTTGGTCACTTATAAAGGAAGTAGTTGAGACATTCCTTTGGTGTGTGTTAAATCAGCCTTTGATTTCCTGGGATTGTGCATGTGTGGCAAGGATGAAGCTGGAGGAGAGGCCACATATGTCGAGAACCAAGGCTGGCAGTCTAGTTGAGGGTGAAAAATTGCTTAAAAGTTACATGTTCTCTGTCTTTGGCTTTTTGGTTTGATTAACTGTGTACACTAACGTGAATCCAGGATAACTGTCTATTAAATTCACCCCCTCTAGCTGCTTGTTTACACCAGATATTTATTTATTTATTAAATTTTGATAACTGGGTAAGCCCGCTGGGCCCCGAAGGTCCCTTTTTCAGGGGCAACCCAGGGAATTACATGGAATAATGCATGGGGTAGCATACAGCACAGGTACATTACACTAGACAGCGAGAAACATAATCCATAGTAGTTTTTCAGCAGTTACATTTAAGAGGTAAGACATAGTAGCTTTTTAGCAGTTAACATTTCCTGGGTAAGCTCTACAGATGGGGTGCAGTGCTATATAGATTATAATTGGGTTCATGATATCTAATGGTGTACACAGCAAAAGATTGTCACAAGCAGAGGATTTTGATGTTGGATGTAGACAGGCAGCCAGACCAGATGAAGATTAGTGGGGCAGTGATCCTGTTTTCATGTTAATGTACTGCACATAGCTACAAGAACAAATTCTGGTCAGAGCCAAAGTGGCTGCTAATGCATTAACCTGATAAGGGATATCGTGTGTATGGCTTGGATTGTAATTTACTTGCTATATAATAACTTTCATTTTTTGTTTTCTTTTCTCTAGTATTTGTTTGTTTATTTATTATGCCCTCTTATCATCTTCAGCTGGTCCCCTTCTTCCTCTTTATCTCCCCTAGCTCAATCGCCCACCTTCTCTGGGACGTACCTCTCTATTTCATGTCCCTGCGGCTTAGTCTTCATGGTTGTGCTCTGTTATCAGGATCAGGGGGGAGGGGTAGTAGACCCCTCACGTCATCTTCAGCCAGCCTGTGAGGAGGGAAGTAAGACTGATTCCCAGTGATGCTCTCCTCAGTGAAAGACAGGTGTCTGATGCCTCTGTGCAATGGCCTCCTGGCTAACCACAGGTGGAGCTGCAGAGCAGTGCTGTGGGGAGGGAGGAACGCTTACTAGTACAGTATGCTGCATGTTTGTGCATCCTTGATGCTGATATCCAAGATGCATGAGGGAAAACAAACGTGAAAAAGCTCTAGCTGCAGAAGTTTGGCGCTAGATACCTTGAATTTGGCTGACCCTTCACTTGAATTTAGTCTCAGCAATGGGGGTTTCAAGCTAACTCCTTCAGCAGCCCCACTGTGGGGGATAACCCATGGAAGGAGGAGGCAGGGGTAAGTCAGGGTAGTAGTTGGGTGATTGGGCTGGGGAGACCAGCAGAAGGGGGCTGGTTGGAGAATCAGAGGCATAAACTACAACTGACAAACAAAAAAGGACAGACAGCATTATTATATATACCGATGCACACATATGCATAAGTACACACACAGAATGCATACCGCATACAGATATACACACACACACACACACACACACACACACACACACACACACACTACATACTGATCATGGCACTACAGTTACATGTATGGACTACAAAATTGCTAAACGTGGAACAGCTCTTAAAGGAGTAGTACATTCTCCTATCTTGTAAATGTTATTTGTTTCCTTGTCAATATATAACTCTCTTTTTGTGTAGTTGTTGGTGATATACAGCATGTGTTTGCTTTGGTTTGTTTTCACTTTTCCCCTCTAGCCCCTGTAACTAGCCTGGGAGGATCTCCATTTTCTGGTTGTTGAATCTGAATGTCCCTGAGAGCTGCATTAGCATATGACAACATGATGCCACAGCAGTCATTTACACCATGTATCTCTATGCTGAAAGTACACATAACCCGAAACAAAACCTCTCTAGAAACACTCTGATTAAATGCAGTCTAAAGGAAACACCTTGTATTACATCTAAGATAGTTTGAATGCTAATTGAAGGTAAATGTGGTATTTCACACCTTGCTGCGACTTATTTTGTTGAATTTCGAGTAGGCAGACAGGCATTCTGTAGAGCCTAAAGGGTGCTGACGCATCATGTTCTCATGTGCTGGTACAGCTCTGGGGCACAATGAGAGTTCAGCAACCAGAAAATGGAGACCCCCCAGGCTAGTTACAGGGGCTGGTGTGAACAGTGAAAACAAACTAAAGGGGAGCTTGTTTAATAGAAAGGAGGTTGTCAAAACTAGAGGGCATAGCCTAAGATTGGAGGGAGGAAGATTTAGAGGCAATGTGAGGGGGCGATTTTTCAGTGGTGGAAGCCTGGAACAGACTGTCAGTGGAGGAGGTGGTGGTGGGCTGAAATGGTGGAGGGATTCAGGATTGTACGGGACAGACGTATGGGGTTGGTAAGCGGGGGAAGGGGAGGGTCTGTGGAATTGGTGATGAGTAAGGGGGGGGCAGATTTGATGGGCCATTCAGGTAATTTTCTGCCAACAAACTTCTGTGAATCTATGAATCGAACGTACATATCCCTAAAAGCTAAATGAAGAGTTGTCTGTTGACTAGGAAACAAATTACATTTACAAGACATGAGGATGTACTGCTCCTTAATTATTTTTTTTTCTCACCAGGAACCGGGGAACACTCTCCAGCTTCCTTCCCAGCCAAGGCTCTACCTCCCGGTCTGAAGTTCGACAATCCAGTCTGACACCACCTGGCGGATCCCCCGGCTCTGAGCCCCCTGAGGTGGGACCGCCCACCCTGGTGCTCTAACTACAATCAAATGCGCTAGGCTGGAGTCAGTGGACCCCCTGGAAGGCGAGTCCGACATTTGGGAGTGCGGCCAAGACTGTAGGCGCCTTCGCCTATCCTAGGCCCGGGGTTATTCTTCTTTTAGGTTGCCCCAGGAGTGTGGATGTGCAGTGATGCCTACACAGAGAAGCCGTGGGCATCCGACACGATCCTGCCCTTACGTACCAGGCTCAAGTAGTACCCCCGGTCTCCACCGGAGGTCTCTACTGCACTGTGGATCCCCTGAACCCACCCCAGGGAGAGGAGAGCTATCCTCCGGACGCTCAGTTTTCTCCCTCCCCTGCCGGTCCCTGACAACCCGAGCTTGTTCCTGGACCTGGGTCACCGGTGTGGCATGAGGTGTGGCGTCCTGCGCCTCAACCCTCAGCACCACCGGGCTGGCTTGTACTTCTCCTTTAACATGCTCAATTTTCACTGAAGTACAGTAGCTACTTACACAGGTAGCAGTATCTGCATTGGTATCTGTTTTAACAGGTGCACTAGGTGAACTGGGTCAGGCCCATTCTCCGCCATGCCTGGGCGTTCAGATGTCCGTAGGAACCAGTGACTGATTTCAATTGATGTGCTTCTCGTCCCCATTAAGTATTCAAAGAGATTCTCTCTCCTGGGCTGGTCTCTGGGCTTCCTTACTCCTGGGCTGCTCCTCCTGATGTCAGTGATAGGCAGGTCCAGAGCTGCAGCGGGGGCTTTCAGTAACAAACTGACAGTTTACATTAGCAGAACTCAAAGGTGAAATCCCTGTTAATTTTTAATTGTAAAAACTTCTGTATTATTGAAGACATTTCAATTAAAACTTGGTCTTTTTTCCCTTTAGGCCTCAACTGTTCTTGTTACTTACAGGGCTTGCATTAGCACTGGTAAAGTGGAGGTTGGCCTGATCCTCTGCTTCAAGTGTTGGGGTTCAGCTCCAAAAATCTGTGGGTAAGAATCTGAAGTATTGTCTTTGTACTGCATTACCTGACATCGTTTGTTAAAGGAGTTGTACTGGGAGAGATGAAGCCCTGACTGCTGCACAGATCGGGGCTTCACCTCTCAATCCCCTCACACGCAGCAGATTAAATCAATATATTCTTTACCTCATTACTCAAGTAAATTCTGTATAAAGCTTTGATGGAGCCGGCATTTTGACCATGGCGCTCTTGGGAAACAATGGGATCTCACGGATAGTCCCACGAGATGATGACGCGGCATTACCCTGAAAATAATATCCTTATGTACGGAAGTACAAGTGTGTGTGCGTGTGTGTGTGTGTGTGTATGTATGTGTATGTATATATATATATATAATATATATATATATATATATTTTAAATACCCAGTGCCATTTTTACTGAATTTGCCAGTATTCCATGGGTATGCCTGCCAACCCATGGAATATTGGCAGATTCAGTAAAAAACAGCACCGGGTATCTAAAAAAAATATATATACTTAAGGATACTATTACTGTCAGGGTAATGCTGCGTCATCATCTCGCAGGACTATCCGTGAGATCCCGTTGTTTCCCAAGAGTGCCATGGTTAAAATGCCAGCTCCACTGGAGCTTTACAGAATTTTACGAGTAATGCGGTAAAGAATTTATTGACTTAATCTGGCGTTTGCAGGGGGGATTGGAGAGGTGAAGCCCCAATTTGTGCAGCGGTCCGGGCCTTATCTCTCCATGTAGTTATCCTTTAATGATGCAGGTGCACAACTTTAAATGTCCAGGGTTGGTGCTGAAACACTACGTTTATCTTCGTGTTTCAAAATCCTCAAAAATTCTATTTGGGGACTTTGGTAGGGGGTTAATGCAAGCCCTGTACTTATATCTGCTGTGATGTCTTAATCCTCTGTTTTTGACATCACAGCCTGTTGCCACAGACATAATTCTGATGTCATACGCAAAGTATTATGGCTTCAAAGCAGAAAAAGCAGCAGGGACAGATGATATCTAAACAGGCCTCCTCCCAAACAAGGTGGAGGTCTTCTCCTGTACTGTAGGAAGCACCTCCATGTTATGGCCCAGCCCACGATCACCCTAGAGTCCCCATGTGAAGTACTTCACTGGGATTGCTGGTCTCCTTGTCCTCTCCCAGGTTATCTCCTCTAAAATCGGGCTAAGCAAAGTGATAGTTGTGGTGACTTTAATCTGGACTGGCTGGGCCCTTAGAATAAATCCTACATTAAGCTTGATCTAACACAGGTATTAATCTGTGACCTGACCTGCCTGTCACCCAAAATTGGCAGCGTACTCTCCTGGACTGGATGCTGCCTAATAAACCTGACAGAATTCTGTCTGCAGGGGTAATGCCCGATGCACGGTATGACTACTTTCCCAGTTTTTGCCTAAGAAAGGTAACGTCCCCTAAGTGCCTCCAAGAATACTTTCCTCGTGTGATCCTACTCACCTCTTCACCACCCTGGCCAGACTAGATACCCTCTAAGTTCTTCTGTCACTTTACAACAAACTCACTCTCTCCATGAATGTTGCTGATTGACTGGCATCCTGTACTCTCCTCTAATAAGGTGAACTTAGCCCTTAGTCTTCTCCATTCCCATCTGTCCGAAAACCAGAAAAAGCTGTCTCCTGTCACCAGGAGGAAGGTTAAAGGGATTCCCACCAGGTGGCTTCACAGGGACCCCTTATCCCTGTTCAAAACCAATGACAAAAGCTTGTGGACTTGGGGAGGGACCTTAACTCATTACCTCCAATAGCTTCTTCAGAAGCCTGAACTATATCCATTGTTTACTTGGCACAAAATGGCCAGCCAGGGTATAATGAGTTAAACAAATAGCACACACGGTAACCTTCTCAGAGGTGCTGCCTGTCTATGATATGGGTGAGGCTAGGGTGCTATGCACCATGGGATTCAATCAGTGGTTGAAAAACTGGTGCAGAGCTCAGGGTTTTGGCTTCACTGGGGACTGGGGTCCACCTGGAGGGATGCAGGCCTATACTGGTGTGAAGGTCTGCATCTGTCCAGAAGGGGAACCAGGATCCTAGGTGATAGGTGTAAATGCTTCATTAGCAAGCATTTAAACTAGCCAAGGGGGGAGGCACTGAAAAGGAGAAGGGAAATCCTATTTCTCCTCCCCCCCCCCAGAATCAGAGTAGTTAGTGAGGTAAACGCCAAGGTAGAGAAGTCGATAGGGAGAAGGGCAGGGGTAAATGGAGAAAAAGACAAAGGCAAAAAGGACAGGGATGGGGCAAAAAGGGGTAAGGCCATCAAAGAATGGAGGGTAATGAGTACCAATGCCCGTAGTCTAGGTGACAAGCTCCCTGAACTGGTGGCCTTGATGGAAGAGGAATTCCTGGATATCGTGGCAGTCACAGAAACATGGTACACAGAGAACCATGACTGGGATGTCAGCATACCAGGGTACACAATCTACAGGAGGGACAGGGAGGGTAGAAGAGGAAGAGGAGGAGTAGCTCTCTATGTAAGGGAAGGGATCAAAGCAACAGAACAAAAGGGTAAACAGGTAGGAGAGGAGGCACTGTGGGTCACCCTGGAGACTCCCTGGCCAGACTAGATACCCTCTGTAACTTCTTTTGTCACTTTGCAACTAAGTGACTCTCTCAAACCTATCACTGCTCTCTTTACTCGTCACTGTCCATTCTCCCTCTGTCATCCTGTTGCCAGATGCACTGTGCCTCCTTTATATCTAAGTATTGGTTTGGGTCCCTTCCCTCCTACCTCTCATCACTCCTCTCCATTGTTCCCTCTGCCACTTGCTCATTCTGCTCCAGGGACCATCGCGCCTTTGCTTTGCTACATCCCTGTACCTCTGTTGGCCAGTCAGCCATTGCCTGTCATTTTACCTCACTCTGGAATCAGCGCCCCTCTTCCTTCTGCTTTGCTACCTCCCCTGCCTCCCTCAGATATCATCTGAGACTCCTTCCCTCAGCCCCTTGATCCTGTTTCTACCTCCTTAACAGTCCCCCATACACTTGCTGTATGTTCAACCGCTTGCATGTGACTTGTTGCTTGTTGTGCACCTTATATGGTCTTTGTGTGCTCTGACGTCGCACTTTTTATTACATAAGAATGTAATGTATTATCACTACCCTTTGCTTCCCTACCCTGGGTCACACCTGGAAACAGGCCTTGGCTCAGTGTTCTGTTTCCGGTCACTCACTTATTTGTTTGTTTAATTAATGAAAAATAAGTAAATACTGCCATGAGCAAGTAATTGTCTCTGCTGGGAACCCTTGGGGTTTCTGGGGGCATATCAAAGATCTCTTGGGGTGCCTAACAAAGAGCCATGTAGACGACTTGCTAATTGATGGGTACACTGTAACAACCCCAAAACCATTGCCAATGTCTTTATCTCCCACTTCGCATACCATTCTCCTCTACGATGATCAACACCTCCCAGCTCACTCTACTTCTACTTTTTCTGAACCCATCTTTTTTTTTTTTTTCCCCATACAGATTTTTATCTTCTGGGAGCCCTGGCAGGAGCTGTGGTCCTCTACACGGAGAAACTCACTTCTCCGGTCCTCTCGTCCAGCTCCTACCATCCCAAATTTCCCCGTGGATTGCCCCTGTGGCGGGCCAGGGAGCGCCAGCTGCCCCCGCTTAGACCCGATCCAGACACCAGGGGCGGCTCTGGGACGCTTGGGCCATCATGAACCTGCCAGGCTCCTATTTTCTCCCGCCCTCCCCTTGTCAACATAAGGAAGTTGGTATGTGCCTCCCTACCGTGTGCCCTCCAGCTGCCACCAGAGGGCTATCAACAGGTGGGATGACAAGTCTCCCTCCCTATGAGGGACGCTCAGTCCTCTCTTTCCCCCTTCTGCCGACCCCCAGAGGCTCAGGCTTGTTCCTTAACCTGGGTCACCGGCATGGCGCGAGGTATAGCAACCAACGCCTCAACCTCCAGCACCACTGAGCCAGCTAGAACCCATCTTTTTCTGTAAAGCTGGTGTCTCTCGGGGTTGTTATGAAGTTAAGATCTCTTCCTAATAAGGGTAGAATGGGGCCTGATGGGATCCTATCAAGACTACTTGGACTGGATGCTCCCATACTGGCTCCCCATCATGCACATTTTAACTTCTCTCTCTCTCCTCTGGCATAGTCCTTGATGATTGGAAAACTGCAGAAATTACTCTGGTTCTTAAAAAAAAAAACAAAAAAAAAACAGCTTTCTTCCAATACTCCGTAAACTACTTGAAAGGGTTGTAGCCTCCCACTTGACCAACTTTCTCCAGGTATATAATGAGGGTCACTGGAAAATTGTGGAAAATGCTACCCAAAAATATGGAGACTTTCTGTAGAAATTGTGGGGAAATTGCAAGGGTTCACTACACTTCCACATTCCACAGTGCTTGTTAAAGCAGCAGTACTAGATTTTTTGTTTTAATTTATTTGGTGATTCGGTTACAGCCTTTGAGTATACACACTTTTACAAAGGTTCCACGTCAGGATGTAAAACAGCAGAGACATAACAAAAACTTGATAGTTAACACAAAACATAAGATTGCTATGTAATATAAAATATAGATAAATAATACATCTTAATAACCTAGACAACTGAAATTAAACAGCGGGAGGAGATTCCCAATTAGCAACATACAGCATAGCTGCCCCAGGGGGGCCAGTCAGTGTAGAGTATCGGGAAGGGTAGAAGAAAGAAATGGCGGAGAGTGCGAACGAGGGCTAGATGACAGAGAGAGACAGAGAGAGAGAGAGAAGAGGATTGGGAGAAGGAGAATATCTAAGAGGAGAGTGGGTGGAAAGGGGAGGGTGTTGGGGAGTATGGAGGGAGGAGTTGGAGGGAGCTGGGGAGGGGTGGCAAGGGATGGCAGGTGTGGGCCCAGGGTAGGTAAAACATAAGGAAAACTCAAAGACTTGGGGGGTGGGGGTGGGGGTATCCGGGTTGAGGATGTGGACTTAGGTAAGGGAGTCAGAGGTGTTTAAGAGGGGGTATCCTGGTTGAAGATATGGATTCAGGTAAGGCAGTTGCAGGCGTTGGAGTTCAGCAGATATTGCTTTAGTTCTCTTTTAAAGGACTGAACATTCGTAGTATCAAGAGCTGCAGCAGGGATCTCATTTAGCCATAGTGGAGCTCGGTACATGAAGGATCCTTGTCCTAGGGAAGTTCTACGAAATGGGACATCAAGCTTTGTTGTCACTGTTCTTTATGTGTTTTATTTGGAGCTTGCTTCCTTTACCAGGTCTGCAATGCAGGTAGGGGTTAGGGAGAGCATGGCCTTTCTCCCTAGCGGGCAAGTTTGGTATCTGATTCTGAATTGAAGCGGTAGTACGTGGGCCAGACCATACAGGGTACAAGTGTGCGTGAAGCGGTCAGCATTTAGCAATAGTCTGCAAGCTTTGTTAAGGGCAGTGGCAACCCTTTTGAGGGCCGTAAACCACCAGCCCATGGTCGACCATGGAGAGGACAGAGCTGGAGAATGAGAGCCGGAGGGCTTCAGCAGTTGGGCTTTTCTTGTGCCTAAACAGGATCCCTAATTTAGGCCCTGTCCACACTACACCTGAAAATGCTGAAACGGTTCCGAACCATTACAGACTGGAAATGGTACAGCACGTCCACACTGCCAGGGAACAGATGTGAAAGTGGTCCAGAACAGTTACAGCCCATCCACATTGAGCTGTGAACAGGGAGTGGACACAAACCCAGGAATGGAGAGCGTATCCCAGGGTGCACATGGGGAAGACAGCTGCAAAGACAGACACCCACCCACAGGGCCATCCGGCGGACAGTGTACACACAGCGTGGCAGAACATGGTAAGGGGGCCGACATCAATGTGTTCCCATGTGGCGGCCGTGGTGGACCGATGGGTGATGCAGCGGAAGGGGTGGAAATGTAAGCAGAGGAGGGCCCTGATGTCTGGCATGGAGGAGGGATGTGGTGCACCCACGGGAGCTGGGAACCGTGACCCAGCAGCATGCCACAGGCAGGTACAAGGTGCACCACCTGGGCAAGGCATGCCATGCACAACAGCCACCCTCCAGACGCAGGCTGCATGTGCCCAGCACACACAAGGCTGCCAGGCATTACACACAGTCCCACCACACCCATGACCCATGTCGGTGGAGGACCAGCAGTGCCCCCACATAGCAATGTGGGCATGCAAGCAACCCGCCCAAGCAAACGAGCAACACAGTATCGTGTCACATGTCGGTCTTTATTGCAATGCCACCATGGCCTCTGGTGGCCATAACACATGGAAAGCAACATTAGACAACAGCATGAACAGGCAGCACGCCCTGTGTATTGCTGCGGCACACAAAGGATACGAAAAGAACATACAACGTCCAACAGCAAAACCACATGCAGGACAGAACCCATGGCATAAGGAACACTGTAATGATCCCGTGACAACTGCAAACGCACCAGTGGACACACAACATGATACTGAAACTGCACCACCCTCCGAGGCCCCCTGCAGTGATAGGCGCTGTCCGGTCAGGCAGGACACCCATGGGACACAGACCCTGACATGTGACCCAGCCATGTAACACACTATGCAAGACAACAGTATGGTCAACAGTGTACAACCAGACAGTAACCAACCCAATGTCCCCATGTCCCAACACAACACCCCAGGGTACCATACACAGGATGGGCAAACACCCAGCCTCCCCGTGTGGACCTCTTGTGCCCGAACCCCTGTGGACCATGTGACAGAAATGCCATGCAGCACTGCAGAACACCCTAGTGGGAACACACTAAATACAGGAGTGCCACTGTGAGCACAAAGCCCTGTGCCAAACCACACCAGGCATTGACAGCACCAGTCCACCGTCAGTGCCATCACCATACCAGTGTGGAGAATGCAATGGGTGACCCATGGACGGCCTGCGGGACACACTGGACAACAGTCCCCTGCAGGGGGCCCATGCCATCACAGTGTGGTCCACTGGAACTCGTCATCGTACAGGTCCTGTGTGAAGCTCGGCATGCCCGCAGTGGGTGCCATGGGAGCAACACTGAGCTGGTCAGCAGCACCATGCATCAGGGGTAGGGTAGCATTGTGCGGACCAGCTGTGGCGGGCATGCCACCTGTGGGGCACTGCCGTGCCATGCCAACATGACACGGCGGTGCCTGGGATGTGGTGGCCAGGGTGTCCTGGGCAGTGGCACCGCCTGTGTACACACACACACCCCTGAACAGGGGATGCACATCTGTGGGGCACAGGCATGGTTGGGGCAGCACACCGGTGCAGTCAGGCGGTGCCCTGCAGCCTGCCTGTCTGTCATCAGTGGTGGACTGGTGCAGGATGGCCATGGCCTGCACACCAGTGGGGTTACCCGTGGACATGGACATGGCGGGACACCTACGGTGGGCTCGCCCTGAGGGATGGGGTGGGTGGGGATGGGGGTGGCGGTGGTGGTGGGGGCATGGCAGTGGCACCCGCATAATGTGATGCACCAGCAGGGTGTGGCTGGTGGCATTGCATGGCATGGCCAGGAACATGGCCATCTGTTGAAAGAACTGCTGTGTCTGTGCGGCCTCCTGTTGCCGCATACGCTTCTCCATAGCCCTCTCCTCCCTTGCCCGCTCCTTCTCCAGCTCCAGAATCTCCCAATGGTGCTTCTGCAGCATTTTACAGGTTGGTTCCAGCACCGCACCAAGCACATCTGCCATCCGTGCCGCTTTGGACTTCCTCTTCCGGAGGTTCATCAGGGGTTCCTGGCCACTTCACTGCCTCGCAGCCCCACCCTGTCCTGTGGTGGAGGTGTCACTGGAGGTACCTGGCATCTCGTCCTGCATGCTCGAGGACACTGAGGATGCTTCCGCTCCGTCGGTGTCTGCAGATGTACCTTCCCCTGGGTCGTGCCCTGCAATGACTAAACACACAAATCACCATTGTACACATGCAGTCGCACCACCCACCCACCCCATGCCCAACCCCCATCCCCACACCACTGTTCCCCCCGCACCCATGGCCAGTGCCACACCGCAGGTGCCACTGCCCTGTTGCGTGCCCATGAGCTACGGCATGTGCTCTATGTGCCACCGTGCTCACCCGTGCCACCTCCTATCACTGTGCAACACCCATCTGTGATCGGCATCCACCTCATGCCCTGGTAGCAGCACTATGCAGTGCCCCCCATGTCCCAGCCACCATATGGGTGCAGTGCACATTGTACATACCAGTGTCAGGTGTCTCTCGATGCACACTGTCTGCACATCCAGGCCCCTGGTGTAGGCGAGTGTTCCCAGTGGCGTCCCCATCATCTGACTCCGGTTGTGAGCTACCCACCTGTGAGCTCTCCAGGATGAACGCTGGTGCTGTGGTTGGCCGTGTGCCTAGTATGGTGTCCAGCTTGTCCTAGAAGGGGCATACCACACATGCACCCCCGAGTGTCTTTTGCTGTCCTTGGTTTTGTGGTACCGCACCTTCATCTGCTTTATTTTGTCACGGCATTGCTTTGCCGTCCTCTCCATGCCATTCTCAAACAGGTAGTCCGATATCTTCTGGTAGACCTTGGTGTTGTGCCTGGCACCGGCTAGCTCCTCCTGCACCTTCTCCTGTGACCAGAACTCCACCAGCAATGCGGTGGCCTCGTCTGACCAGGTGGTGCCACGGTCTGACATGGTTCAAGCTGACACGCAGCACAGGGTGGGTGGTACCGTACTGCTGTGGTCACCAGTGCCTGGGTAGCAGGGCGTATCGGTTGACCTCGCTCACGGGCTGTGCTTGGGGGTCAGGGTGGCTCTGCTGTGGTGCCAGGGTGGTGTGGTCTGGCACTGTTGTACTGTGGGGGCTAGGTTTTCACCTCTGGTGGCTGTTGGTGGCCTACTTCCCACCTGTGGCACACGGGTCTGTGCTGTGGTCTGTTTGACTGCCGCCTGTACCCTGCTGTCGTTATGCCTTCCAGCTGTGTCCCACTGTTTGCCCTGGGACCATCAGTGTCCTGCTGACACGTCCTGTTGTTCGGCTGACCCCCACTGGGCTCCCAGTGCTTCCCCACTGCTCTGCGTTCCTGTGTGTGCCTCCATTGGTTTGGGACAGGTGCTTGGTTTCCCACCGTTGTGCTGGCTCTGCTCCCGTACCACCACAGCACTCTGTGGGTGTTCACTCTACACATGTGGTCTCCTCCTGAGTTCCTTGGCCCCCGCCCCTGCCCTCCTGGCTTTTCTTGTGCTGCACTTTGCATGACGGTCTGTCAGCTACGCGGTGGAGCGTTTACACGCTCATAGGTAATGTTTCTGTTCTACAACCATTACAGAAACTATTGTAGAAAGCACCTACCAACAGGTTTCTGTAACGGTAGTGAACTCGCCTCCTGTAACGTTACAGGTGTAAACGCGACCTATTACGGTAACGTTTTACACCCTCTGTAATGTTACTGAGGCATAGTGTGGACAGGGCCTTAGTGTTCACAGCTTTCACCACCATGTCAATGTGCTGAACATATGAGAGGGTATCATCCACAATGACACCCACGTTCTTCAAGGAGTGAACCTGTTCCAGTGGGGCAGTCAGGTGATTTGTGATTGTTAGTTCTGGGCATCTCCTTTTTACGTTCGCTTGCGTGCATGCTCAAGGAACGTTTCGGGAGAGCAGCACACTTTGGAGGTGTGCCTCCCTTTCAATCCACTGCTCGCTGAGCAGGCATGGCGGTCCTGCGACAATGGGTGCGTGAATGACATGGTGGTCTTTGCTTCAAAGAAAACCACCGCTGTCATACAGAGCACCGCGTCACGCCGCCCCAAGATGGTAGTGCCACGCTGGGAGCCCACCCCAGCGTGGCAAACGTCCACAGTTGTTTGCCGACGGGGTGCCTGGCCCCGTCGGCTCCTCAGCCCCCCAGCCATCCTTCTGCCACGCTGGGAGCCCACCCCAGTGTGGCAGACGTCCCACGTAGTCTTTTTTTTTTTTTTTCCACCTGTAAAGCAAAAACGGTCCCACGGCGCTTCTCCCAGTCCCCCCTCCCACAACCCACATCCACCCACTGTGCACCCATCCTCCCCACACCGCCCCCTCACCCCATACTTACCTCCGGAGCTCGGCACGACGATCTTCGGTGGACCGGGAACACGTCTGCACTCTTCAAAGCCGACCACGAACTGAGGAAATGCCGGTAAGCTGTATAATGGGCTAGATAGGGGGTTTTCAGCTTTATTGCATTTTTGGAATTTTTGCACCAAATTTTCAACATGGGGTTTTGGGACCCTTCTCATGAATGATGTCATTGTCATGGCGTTATTGGCCGAGGGGTGATTTTCGCAGTCACTGCGCCAAATCATTCTTCGGGACCTAATAACGCCATGACAGTGACATCATTCATGAGAAGGGTCCCAAAACCCCATGTTGAAAATTGTGCAGAAATTCCAAAAGTGGTTGTTTTACTGAGCGCAAGGCTATAGTTCCTATGCAGGCTCATAAGTTCGCGAATTTTCAATATTTTCACTCCAGATTTTCAACATTGCCATTTTACCACACCTTCTTATGAGCAGTACAGCTGTCATTTTTCACATCTCACCCAAACGTGTTTCCGCCATGTAGTCATTACAATGGCTTAGCCGGTGCGTAAATCAATGTATGGGACATATTAAGAAAATCACAGTGACACCGATCAAGAGCAGAGGTCTTAAAATGGCTGTGTTGAAAATTTGGTGACAAAATTCCTAAAAATGACTTTTTTACGAGTATTCATTGCACAGTTCCTATGCACGCTCTTAAGTTTGCGAATTTTCAATATTTTCACTCCAGATTTTCAACATTGCCATTTTACCACACCTCCTTATGAGCAGTGCAGCTGTCATTTTTCACATCTTGCCCAAAACGTGTTTCCGCCCATGTAGCGCACAATGGCACAGTCAGGTGCGAACTCAATGTATGGGACACATTAAGAAAATCATAGTGACACTGTTCATTAGCAGAGGTTTTAAAATGCCAATGTTGAAAATTTGGTGAAAAAATTCCTAACAATGACTGTTTTACAAGCATGCGTTGCACAGTTCCCATGCACGCTCGTAGGTTTGCGAATTTTCAATATTTCCACTCCAGATTTTCAACATTGCCATTTTACCACACTTCCTTATGAGCAGTACAGCTGTCATTTTTCACATCCTGCCCAAAACGTGTTTCCGCCTATGTAGCGCACAATGGGGGTAACAAAAAGGTCATGCAGAAAATTTATTGTGCAAATACCAGCAATCTCACAGGGCATTAGGGTAAAGCACCATACGTGCCAAACACCACTGCAAATACCTGCAAGTGAACGTTCGGCATTGACAAATGCTTGTTAGTTGGGGGCTAGAGAGGAGCATTGTCTTGTTTTTTTTGTAGTTTAGTAGCAACCTTTGGGAGTAGAACCAGGTCTCCAGTTGCTGGAAGGATGATTGTATCTTGGCCTTTAGGTGCTCTATGTGAGAGTGACAACTAAGTAGGACAGCATCATCGGCGTATAGAATGACTTCGCTAGTGCAGGCATCGGGTAGGTCGTTCAAGAACATGCTGAAGAGCAGTGGACCAAGGATGGACCCTTGAGGCACCCCTAGCGAGACTTCCTTGGTTGCAGATACAGAGTGACCTTTCTTGACCCTTTGAGACCGGGAGGTTAGGTAGTTCTGGAACCATAGAGTGGCATTTGGGGAAACACCAAGGGCGTGCAGTTGAGACAAGAGGAGTAGGTGGCAGACTGTGTTGATAATGGGCAGACTGGCTGGGCTTTGCGGTCCTTATCTGCAGTCAACTTCTATGTTTCTATGATAATCATGAAGTGATCGGTTTCCAGTTTTGTAGCGCTACAGTAAATATGGTGGCTGCCTATCTAGTACTGCTGCTTTCAACATGGCATGTGGCAGAAATGTAAACAAAAATAAAGGACAATGGAGCAAATTAGGGGGCGATAGTACAGTGCTGGCGAGAAAGATTACCAGGGAAATGCTCAGCAGAGCATAGGGAATAAACAGTAGCAAAAATGCAGATTTTTTTTTTTTAATTTTGCACTGTTGCTTTAAAGTTAAGTTGTGAGGTAAATAAGAAACATTTTGGGCTTCATAGCCTGCTACTCTGGGGCGGTGATAGCCCCTCTGTGTTAAAATGAGACATTTTAATCTAGTTGTTAAAGTTTGGGAAAGGATCGTAATTGTGGCCGAACTGCTGGCCAGCCGATCCCTTTCCAATTCCTAGTCTGCTTGCTTCTCCCCCGCGCTCCCCTATTTTGTGACGTGCAACCAGGAAGAGCGTGGGGACATGCCCCATACAAGTCTATGGGCTTATTTTCCAAACGTTTTTACACAACTTTAAACCACCTTTTGATAAAAATGAAAGCTATCGCTTAAACTAATAGGGTTCCTATTAGTTGTGCAGTGGCTTTCATTTATATCAACAGGTGGTTTAAAGCGTGTAAAACACACAAGCCCATAGACTTGTATGGGCGCTGGGCCCGCGCTTCTACCTGGTTTCACATCACAAAACGTGAGGGAGCACGTGGGGTGAGCAGGCAGACTAGTAAGTGGGAAGGGATCGGCTGGCCTGCAGTTCGGCCACAATACGATTCTTTCCCAAACTTTAACAACTGCATTAAAACTTCTCATTTTAACACAGAGGGGCTCTGGCCGCCCCAGGGTAGCGGGCTATGAAGCCCACAGTGTTAGGTCACACATTTACTTTAATAAATCTTTTATTACTGGAGCACTTATCCATCCATAAATTGTTCGATAAATATATTGCCACTTGTATATGAGAAAAGTTTGTGTTTCTGAAATGAGTTGCAGAGTAGTGATTATGTAGTATTGTCCTGTAAAATCTAAAGACATCTACCCCGTGTAGTGCTAACTAGATTTTATTTAGTAATTCATAGTCTGTCAGTATTTAATAAATCCTGAAACGGCACATTTTGCCAGTTTCTAGATGTTAACAAAATGCGAAGTAATTGTTGTTCTTAATCAGCAAAGTACAAAAATGTTAAAATCCCACAATAAAAGCATTAAATCATATCGGTCGTTTTTCACTGCATCATGCAACAGTTTATAATATATGACACTTTTGTTTTGTTTTACTCGAGTTGCAATGATTTTTGTCTTATTTGAAGGTAGCTGCTTAAAGGGGCGCACTCTCAGCTTTGACCTTTATTTTTTTCCTGATTTCAACAGTGTGCCTCTAGGTACACATTTATCGCCCATGTTCTGTATAATGTCCCTATATATGCCAAAAGTGATAATTCTTACCATTTTTCCACATTTCTGCCGTCTTTTACTTTTCTGTGGTCCTACCTTAAATACCCTGTCCACCGGAAGCATATGCATGCCGAGAATGCGCGTTCGACACTGAGCACTGGCACGAAGTACAACTTATTACTTGCCCATGATAAATAGCTGCTTGTAGTTTGCATTTTAGATCGCTGGCTAAGACTTGGCATTTTGTAATTAAAACCGAGCACTGATAGTGACACAAAATACATTTAAAAGTAAGTGCCGAAATCCTGCGCGTGTGCATAAGCAGCCAGAGCACAGATCCTGCACGTGTGTAGGAGCGTCCCCCTCTTGCACATGCGCTGGATTTCAGCACTTACATTTAAATGTATTTTGTGTTACTATCAGTGCTCGGTTTTAATTACAAAATGCCAAATCTTATCCAGTGACCTAAAATGCATACTACAAGCAGCTAGTTATTATGGTATGTAAAAAGTTGTACTTCATGCCAGTGCTCAGTGTCCGATGCGCGTTTTTGGCATGCATATGTTTCCGGTGGACAGGGCATTTAGGGTCGGACCGCAGAGAAGTAAAAGACAGCAGAAATGTGGAAAACTGGTAAGAATGATCACTTTTGGCACATATAAGGACATTATACAGAACATGGGTGATAAATATGTGCCTAGAGGCACACTGCTTCAAATCCTGAAAAAAAAACAAACTAGAGGCAAAGCTGACAGTGCCCCTTTAAATGTACCTCACCTATCTTATTAGCATGTTTTCAGAAATGTTATTCATTTTAATTTTTTTTGTAGGATTTTGTATGTGAGCACTTAGGTGTGGCAGATTGTCAAGTATTTATTTATTTAATTATTTATTGAAGATGTTGGATAACATACCTTTGAGTCAAAGACTCCTTTACAAAGGTTCCACGTCATTGAGAACAGAGACATCAGGGACAATAGCAACGATTAGACACAATAGTTACAGAAATGGTTACAGATAACACAGTAAAGCAGCTGGTGATACAAAGATACAGAGTGTTGCCAAGCATAGGTACATAGTACAGACGGTAGAAGGTAACAGAAACATATACTGCAGGGCGGTGGTGCCGGCCATGCCCTGGTGGTTATTTGCAGGCCTAGGCTCGACTGAGGTGTCCATTGTCAAATATAGGCATGCCCTGGGGCAGCTGGACCAGAGTTAAGTCCATAGTCGGGGGTAGGGGGAGAGTGGGTAGGGCTAGAAATCAAGGATAGTCACAGACTGAGTCATGAGAGATTAGGTCTTTTAGCTGGAACTTGGAGTGACCAAGTTTGGGTTCTGTAAGGAGGAGGGAGGGAGGAGTTTGGGAGTGAGTTAAGCCAACTAGGGGCCAGGTACCTAAAAGTTCTTTGACCCGAAGTGGTCTTGCAGCGAGGTACCCTGAAATGGGTTGTCACTGATTGCCGAGTGAGGTGGGTGGACAATGGTGCCTGGAGTAGGGGGGTGAGAGCAGGTGGGAGTAGCCCTGCTATTATTATTATTTTTTTTTTTTTTTAGCAAAGAGGCAGGTCTGTTATTGGAGCCTCCCGTCAAAGTTTAGCCAGTTGGTTGAGGCGTAAACAGTGCAGGTATGTGTGAGGTCTGGCGCAGTCAGTAGCTAGTCTACAGGCCTTATTAAGGGCCAGCCTAATTTTGTTTAGGTGCGTGTTGTCGGCTGCCCCATAGATAATGATTCCGTAGTCTATGAATGATAGTATTGATGCCAAGACAGCTAAGTGGAGAGCTTTTGGTGAGAGGCCGTGCTTGTACCGGTGAAGTAGGCCAATACGCACATTGACAGCAGTGCTCAGTTTTCTGTTGTGGTCATGGCAGGTGAGCCCAGAGTCTAGGGTGATACTTAGGTATTTGAATGAGGTAACCTGCTCAAGGGGGTCATTTAGAGAATTCGGTATGAGCAGGGGTTGTCCTGTGTTCTTGTTTTGAGAGTGTACAAACAGCATGGATTTTGTTTTTATAATTTAAGACTAGCCTATGTCGAACGAACCAGGATTCAGCTTCCGTGAAAGATTTTTGGAGTGCAGAGTGGAGGGCTGTGGGATTGGTGTGGGAGCTGCAGAGGACAGCATCGTCCGCATACAGGAGTAGTTTCCCAGAGCAATCCTTGGGCAGGGAGTTGAACAGGGAGAAAAGTAGGAGGCCGAGAATAGAGCCTTGCAGGACCCCCGACC
Organism: Neoceratodus forsteri; assembly: GCA_016271365.2. NCBI lineage: Eukaryota > Metazoa > Chordata > Ceratodontiformes > Ceratodontidae > Neoceratodus > Neoceratodus forsteri. Next base: position 863,248,688 of record CM057451.1, on the reverse strand, counting down.
TGACTTGGAGGGGAAGGACAGGGTTTGGGCAAGCCTGACTGTCTGGTTTCTCTCAGACAGATAGCTGGCAAACCAGCCGGTGGTCTCTGGAGACAGGCCTATTTGTGTGAAGGAATCCAGGAGTAGTGTGTGGTGCACTGTATCAAATGCCTTGGAAAGGTCTATTAAAAATAGCACCATCAGTGTGGCCAGTGTCAAGAGATGTGTGGAAGGCGTTTGTAAACTCCATAAGGGCTGTGATGATACTGTGGTTATGGTGGAAGCCATGCTGCTCAGGACACAGGAGGCTATATTTAGAAAGGTAGTCCGTAAGCTGGGTGGTCACAGTCTTCTCCAAGGTTTTGGAGAGGGGAGGCAGGATTGAGATGGGGCAGTAGTTCTCTGGCAGAGTGCGATCACCGCTTTTAAGGATGGGTGTGATGAGGGCAGATTTCCATTTAGAGGGAAACTGACCCAGCGATAGGGAGCTGTTCAGAAGCATGGTGAGAGGGGGGAGAACTTCATTAAAGCTGAGCCTAAACAGTTTAAGATCTAGTGTGTTGCTGCTGAAACATGATTTGTTGAGGGTCTTGTGTAGAAGGGGGGCAGCTTTGCATTGAGATATTGCTTTAAAGCAGAACGGAGGGTGGAGAGGGAGCAAGGTGGTGCGGGGGGTGGGGGAGAAGAAATTGGGTGGAGAACACTACTAAGGTCAGAGAAGGAGGCATTAAACGTGTCTGTAATCAGGGCAGGGTCTGTGGTGATAGACCCATTGGCCCTGAATTGGGAGGGAGGCAGGTGCAGGTGCTTTGCCACTGAGCTCTTTGAGGGAGTCCCAGAACTTGTGTCCCGAGCCCCATGTGGCAGTGAGCGAGGTTTGGTAGTACTCAGCTTTTGCCTTATGGATATTCCAAGTACATTTATTACGCGCTTCTTGGTAGCACTGCCTATCAGTGGGTTTACCAGTATCCAGAGCAGTGTGCCATAGATTGTCATGTTCGCGCATCTGGTACAGCAGGACTTGTGACATCCAAGGTGTGTCAGCCCCTTTAACTATCTTTTTGCTTAGGGGTGCATACCGGTCGCAGGCAGAGTTGAAGGTGTCGATGAAGTGGTCAAGGTCAGAGTCAATGTTCAAAGCGGTTTTGATGTGGGACCAGTCACTAGCTAAGAGACACTGTTAACGGACCGAAGTTTGCTGGATTTGAGGTGGCGTTGGAGGATAGTTTGGGGAGGGGGGGGCTTTCTAGCAATATACGACCAGTGACAAAGCACTGGGGAGTGGTTACTCAGGGCATTGGGTAGTACCCTGAGCTGGGTTGCTTTGTGGGGTGCATTGGTGAGCACAAGATCAAGGAGGGTGGCAGTACCAGTCTTCTGGCTGATTCTAGTGGCAGTGGTCACAAGTTGGGACAGGCTTTGAGAGGTTGCAGCATCCCTAATGGGAGCCGATGCGTCAGCTAGCCAATTTATATTAAAATCCCCAAGGGCAATGATTTCAGCTCTGCCAGAGAGTGTCTGGAGGTGGGCGAGGACAGAGTGGAAGGCACTCTTGTGATTTCAGGGAGGAATGTATACGGAGGAGAGGAACAGGGGGGCTCTGTTAGGTGCAAGAGTGATTTTCAGAATGACTGCCTGGGCCCCATGTTCGAGGGTTCGGGATGGGAGGGCAAGACACTGTAATGAGTCCTGGACGTACAGTGCACATCCACCTCCTTTTTTAGAGGTTCTGTCGGCACGGTATAGAGTAAAACTGTGGAGTGAGACTGTGGAGTCGGGGGTGCGGTCATTGAGCCAAGTTAGTATGTTTCGACTACTGAGATGACATCAGGGCGATTCTGGGCAACCCAGCCCTGAAAAGAGTCAGGTTTGTTGAGGAGGCTACATATATTGAGGGAGGCAACTATTGGATCCTTAGGAGCTGTAACCTGGGGTTGGGCAAGTCCCGGTTGGGGTGGACATCTCCCGAGAGGAGGAGCAGGAGGATGCGCAAGGATGCCAGTTTTAGTTGCTTCTTCACCAGCAGGGAGGGGGAACAGCAATGCATGGAGATGGGAATGGGTAGGTCCCTTAGAGAGGAAGAGGCAAGGCAGAGTAGCATTCATTTCCGTACCATGGTAGCGCCAGTAGGGGGAGATGTGGGTGGGGGGAGCATGGTCCATCGGTAAAGTGAGAGGGGTGGCACACTCGTAGAGGTGGGGAGGGGGGCTAAGGTGAGAAGCCTGATAAGAGGCAGTTCTGGCTCACCATGTTGGGAGACGTGGAGCATCCCCTAGCAAAATGAGGGCGGCTAGTGTTAGCAGTGCAAGCCACATGGCAGAGCTGGTAGTAAGTAAGAAGCCAGGTCATAATGAGCACAAGGTAGTTTGGTGGTGGCGGGGGGAGAAGCTGAAGGGTTTAAGAGTGTTTAAAAAAAAAAAACAAAAAAAAAAAACTGAAAGAAATTAGCCTGACCCCACTGCCTTAGTGGTAGAACTGCCGACTTTGGTGCCAAGGGTCCAGAGTTCGAGACCTACAAGGTGACAGTAGCAAAAAATGAGGTGAAAAGGACTAAAGTAGGGGTATAGTAGTAGGAAAGTGAGAAGGAGTGGAGATTAAGAGGGTAAACAGAGTGGTGTGAGGAAGGCAAAAACAGGGGCTAGAAAGGGCACTGCAGCGACTCCTAGTGGTCAGAAAATATAAGCTGCAAATGGGAAAGTGGACACACAAGGGTGCAGAAGGTGTGGTCATGTCATGTGACCAGTATGCAGCAATAAATGTAGAGCAGACGGGCTAACGCCCCTTCAGAAAGCAAGCTGGAAGGAGAGGGGCTTTACCTCTTATAGCCCCTCTGTGTATCCTGGAGTCCCATGATGTGAGCTCTTCAGTCAGGCAGTATTTCTGTGGGGGGAGTAAGGGATCACTGTCGCCAACTCCCTCAGAAGCATATTTACATTTATAGTCAGCAGGACCATCCAAACTCCTCAGACATTTGAAACAAAATCCAGTCAGGAGAATGTCCACTATACCATTGAAAATGAGCACTGTAGTTAATGCTCTAATTAAGGCAATGTGCACCTTTTCCCACACTTATTTTCAGTCTTTGTGGCAGAAAACATTTTCTGATGGTCTGTTTTAACACATATTTTACGTGCTTAAGTGTGCATACAGCAAGCATGGTCAGAGGATTTTGAAACCATACCAGGGAACTGAATTAAATGAAAGCAGAGTCACATTGGACAGTTCCCCACCTCACACTGTATTGTTTTGACCAAATCTAAGTCTGTTTATTAACATACTAACATACTAAAATGCCAGCAGAATAGGCCTAATGGTCTTTCGTGTCTGCTCGTTTGGTCAGCCCCCACCCTGGGTGCTGACCTTGCTGTCCCCCTCGCCTTCTCTGGCTTCTCCCTTCCCAGTTCCGGATATTCTTGCTGCATTGGATTTTGCTTCCTGAACCCTTCCCTGTACCTGTCCCACCCCTCTTGAACCCTCCACTGTCTCTGCCTCCACCAGCCCCTAGGTAGTGCATTCCATGGCTCTACCACCCTCTCAGTGAAGTAGCACCTCCTCCTTTCTCCCCTGAATCTTCCCTCCAGCTTCCACCCATGCCTCTAGTGGCCCCTCCTCCTTCCTTCAAGCACCCTCACTGTTCCTCCCCATTTACCCTCTTCATGTACCTGAAGACCTCCATCATGTCCCCCGTCCCTTCTCTTCCAGTGTACATATTTAGCTCTTGAGCCTCTCCTCATAGGTCCTGTTCCCCAAGCCCCAAATCATTTTGGTTGCCCTCCTCTGGACCCTCTCCAGGAGGTTAATATCCCTCTTATGCGGCCTCCAAAACTGCACGCAGTACTCCAGGTGCAGCCTCACCAAGCAGTTATACAGAGGGAGTATCACTCCTCTTTCTGGAGGTGATCCCTAGCGATGCATCCCAGCATCCTGTTGGCCTTGGCTGCTGCCCTCCTACAAGTCTCAGAGTTGTTCATCTTGACATCCACCACCACCCCAGGTCCCTCTCAGCCATTGAGACTTGTAGTATTCCCCCAGGGTGTACACTTGGCCTGGGTTTCTAGCCCCAGGTGGAGTACCTTGCATTTCCCTGCATTAAACCTCAGCTTCCACTTCTAGACCATCTTTCCAGAGCTTCCAGGTCCCTCTGCAGGCCACCTCCCTCCTCCCTCCTCCCCATCCACCACCGCCCCTAGTTTCAAGTCATCTGCAAAGAGACTCATCTCACTCCTGATTCCTGTCTTCTATGTCAGAAACGTAGGGCGTTGAACAGAAGGGCCCAAGGACTGATCCCTGTGGGACCCCACTAATGACCCTCCTTGGGGAAGAGACTATCCCACTCAACTACGACCCTCTGGGTCCGGTCCTGGAGCAATTGTCATCCATCGGATCATCTGGTTTCCCACCCCATTTCTCCTAGTTTATCCAACAGGCCCATGTGAGGAACAGAGTCAAATGCCTTGCTGAAGTCTAGAAAGAGGACATCCACTGGTCTACCCAGGTCCAAGGCACTTGTCACCCAGTCATAGAACTCCACCAGGTTTGTCTGACACGATTTCCAGGATGAATCCATGCTGTCTATCGTCCAGGCACCCTGACTTATCCAGGTCCCCCAGCCTCTCCTTGACAATGCCCCTCCACCTTGCCCACCGCTGATGTCAGGCTGACAGGCCTGTAGTTCCCTGCCACCTCCCTTGATCCCCTTGTGGATAGGCACTACATGCGCCACCTTCCAGTCTTGGGGCACCCACCCTGTCCTCAGAGATGGTGAAAAGCTCTGCCAGGGGTTTGCCAGGACATCTGCAAGTTCCTTCAGCACTCTAGGATGTAATTTATCCGGCCCGGTGTTTCTCCGTCTTAAGGGAGCTGAGGGCTTCCTCACTCTCTCTGCTGTGATTTCCACTTTCAGTACCTCTTCTCCTGCTTAGCCCTCCCTCACCTGCCAGTGATGCCCCCCTCCCCAGACCTGCCGATTGGTAAGGGCCCCCTCCTCATTATCTCTGTCTCCTCCCATGTATGATGCAGCATCCCCATTTTCCTGGTGAAAACTGAGGTGAAGTACTCATTTAGTACCTCAGCCTGCTCCTCTGGGTCTTGTGCCCATCTCTTCCCTGATTTAATCCTGCTAATCTGCCCTTCACCCTTCGTCTTTCCCCAATGTATCTAAAGAACCCCTTTTCCTCTCCTAATTTCCTGGCCAGGTTCTGCTCCTTCCTTGCCTTAGCCACCCTCACCACTCTAGTGGCCCTTCTAGCCATCAGCTCCTACTCCCTCGATCCTTTCACTCCTTGAGCACTTGAATTTCTTATAGGCTGCTTTTCTTTCCCGACTACCTCCTGGACCTCCCTGGTCCACCAACAGGGTTTTGGGCCCTACCGCATTTCGTCTTACTCTTGCACAGGTGCTGGTAGCATCCTGCACCCCTCTCCTGATGATTTCCACCTACTATCAAGCGTCCGTCTGACCCAATCCCATCCAAATGCTCCTTAAGGATCCTTCCCATTTCCTTAAATCCACCCCTGAAGTCGGTTACTTCCGTCTTTTGTGCAGCCTTCTACCCCTCCTAGGTCCAGGCAGAACCAGACCGTGGCATGGTCACTCCCCCAATGGGTCCCTTACTCCAGGCCCCCAATCTGGTCACTGTCTGCCAGGACCACATCCAGTACCCGTGCCTCCCTGGTCGGTTCCCTCACCTGCTGAGTTAGGAGCGCGTCTTGAAAGACATCCAACAACCTCTGTTCCCTGGTCACAGAGGATGTCATAGTCTCCCAGTCTGTTCCTGGCATGTTTAAGTCCCCTAACACCACCACCTTACCAAATTGTTAACAATGTCTGAGTATTGCTCCTTGAGAATTTAAATAGTTTTATACATTTTCAGTCAGAAATTCAATAAATTGAAAGAAAGTGTGGCTTTTGTGTAGAGAATGGCGAAAACAGCGGATATTGTGAAGAAATAGCAAGTGCAGTTTTCCAGTATTCTTGCTAATAACCATCTCGCACCCAGTCAGCATGGGTTTGGAAAGGAGCACAACACCCTCACCGCTCTGATCCATCTCACCAATGTTATAAAATGTGCCATAGATGGTTGCTCTTTTGCCAGAGCCATTTTTATGTCTTCTTGCACGCATGTGCAAGAAACATAGTGCCATCATCCGAGTTTTCAGAGTTGTAGCACCTGTCTTCCAATTCAGTCAGTGTGTTTGCAGGCACGGCCGCAGTTCTTCAATGAACGCTGCAGCTGTCTATGACAGCAGTTGAAAATACAGTGGCGTACAGTTGAAAGGGAGAGCTCTGCTTCACTGAGCAGCGCTCCCCCCCCACACGCACGCACGCATATTGCGTGCTCATGCCTTCCCCCCACGCACATACTGTATGGCCGATGGGGTGCCCAATCCCTGTCGGCTCCATGCACCCCCAAAAAAGCTTTCCAGGTGCCACGCTGGAGGCCCACCCCAGCGTGGCAGAATTGTTATGGCTGTGGGGTGCCCAATCCGTCGGCTCCTGGCCCCCCCCAAACAGCCTTCAGCTGCCACACGGGAGCCCACCCCAGCGTGGCAAGCGTCCGTCGTCTCTCTAAAAAAAAAAAAATGTAAACAAAAAAACTTTCCCTTGGCGGTCTCCCTGCCCACCCACTGCGCACCCTGCCTCCCCACACACACCCTCACCCTATACTTACCTCTGGAGCTCGGCACGATGATCTCCGGTGGACCGGGAACACATCTGCACTCTTCAAAACTGACTGCGAACTGAGGAAATGCCGGAAAGCTATATAATGTAATAAATAGGGGTTTTTCAACTTTAATGCATATCTCAGGCATTTTTTGGAATTTTAGCACCACATTTTCAACATGGGGTTTTTGGGACCCCTCCTCATGAAGTCTTGAACTGTCACGGCGTTAATCGGGCTTGAAGGGTGATTTCGCAGTCACTGCGTGAAATCACCTTTCGGGACCGATTAACGACATGACAGTGGCAGTGTTCACAAGGTGGGCTCTCAAAAAGCCTATGTTGCACTGGTGAAAAATTCCTAAAATGACTGCTTTACTTAGCCATGCTTTACAGTTCCTACGACACCTCAGAAGTTCCCGACTTTTAATATTTGCACTGGATTTTCAACATTGCCATTTTACCACACCTCCTTATGAGCAGTACAGCTGTCATTTTTTACATATCGCCAAAATGTGTTTCCTGCATGTAGCGCACAATGGCGCAGTCGGTGTGCGCAATCAATGTTTGGGACACATTAAGAAAATCACAGTGACACTGTTCATGATCGGAGGTCCCAAAATGCCTGTGTTGACAATCTGCTGTAAAAAATCCCCAAACTAATTACATTACGGGTGTGCATTGCACAGTTTCTACTCACGCTCGTGACTTCACCAGTTTTTTTTTTTATATTTTCACTGCAGATTTTCAGCAATGCCATTTTTTTACAACTCCCCATGAACAGTACAGCTGTCATTTTTCACATCCTGTTCAGAATGTGTTTTTGCACCTCTGGTGCTAAATGCCGTAGTCGCTGTGAAAAAGCAGCTTTCGGCTAACAAACTGATATTGCCACTGTTCATGAGATGGGGGTCACAAAAAAAACCATGTTGAAAATTTGGAGTGAAAATGCCAACGAATGCCTGAGGCGTTAGGGTTTCCGACTATAATGCCCCACCCTCTAGAGAATGACAGGCATCAGGGGTGTGACTTGGGATTCTCGCCCGTAATGCTGATACCATTCCACACCCTGCAGCCAGTGAGAGGCATTGAGGTGTGCCTTGGACTCTTCGGCCCCAAAGTTCACCCCATTCTCCTATACTGCACCCATCTCACCGTATTTCCTGATGGAATGGGGTGTGCATAAGGGCCAAAGACCCCAAGGCACACCCCAATGCCTGTCAGTCTCTGCAGGGTGGTGGTGAGGTTGGTTTCAGTTCAATACTTCACTGCCATTCCTGTTATGCAGCTCTGTAACTCCTACACTACCAATGCCAATGCCAGCAAGCAAACATTCGGCATTGACAAATGCTTGTAATTGATCTCTTCCAGGCCTTTGACACTGTTGATCCACGTTGCCCCATTTCGGATTAATTTCTGTCAGCCTCTCACGCCAAGCAGCCTCTTGGTTTGTGAGCTATTTCTCCGGGAGGCAGCAGTATCTCTCATTTAATAATGCAGTTTCAAGCCCCAGAAATCCCTCACTTACGCTCAACAGCTACAATCATTCCCCTGGAATGAGCCGCCCCAGAGCGTAAAATTTTATGCTTATTAGAGAATCTCAGAATGAAATTCAAAACTCTGCAGTGTGGTCATGCTCACCTGCACATTCTAATGGCAAATTTGTTTCTCTGCCTGAAGAAAGCTGTCATCCCAGAGTCTTCACTTCATAGCCGATTACGGTTTACTGTTTTATTATTTAAAGTGATTTCTCTTCACTGTTTCTCGATTACTCTGCATTATTTAGGTTGTTTTTTGGGTTTAATTTTTGTGATTCTGTGACGGTTGCCACTCCCCACCGAACAGCTGCCCCCAGGTGGAGGCCTGAGGGTTAGAGCGAGATGGGGAGGGACACGAAGGGTGGGCACTGCGGGTGGCAGCGTGCACATGCCTCCACATGCGCACGCATGCCTGCAACGAAGGGGAGGGAGAAAATAGGAAACAAATCTGAGCTGGCAGGCTGCATGATGGCTGGCTCGCCTTGTCCAGCCACCCCTAGATTCTGGATTTCTGAGTCCGAGTCTGCTCGTCACCCCAGCCTTGCCGGGGGGGGGGCAATCCATGGGGGAACTCCCAGGGGTTGGACTGGGGTGGGGGAACTGTGCTGGAGAACGAGCCCTGCAAGAGAGCCACCTGCCAGCTCCATGGAAGAGAGAAAGAGACAAATACAATAATAACAACATTTTTAAAAAAAGACTCAGACGATGGTCTAGCCCCTCAGAGTAAGCAGCAGTCCCTGTCAAAGAAGAGGACAAATAAGGGAGAAAAGGCTGCAAAAGATAATTCAGAAGGCAGGATGTCTGAACGAGGGAAACCTGAACCCAATGAAAATAAAATGGCCTCTGAGTAGACACCAGAGATGGTGCCTGCCAAGAGGAAGACAAGAAAGACATGTCACTGTCCCTCCTTCTGAAGGTGGAAAGGAGCTGTCAGCCAGCAGACACAAATAAAATGCCCCCAGTAGAGGACATGACTAAGGCATGGCAGTTCCCCCAGGCATTCCAGGCTATGAGAAATTTTGTAAATATTTAAGTATTTATTTTTATTTATTTAATTTTTGTTGACTGGAAAGGAGGAGTAGACAATCATTTTGCCTATTTTCAGCCTCTGGGGTGGGGGCCTGACAGCTGGTTGCTGAACCCACTAGACTAGGGAACACGCTAGACCTGGTACTGTCTAACAGTGAGGCAGTGAGGGACATAAGGGTGGAGGATCTGCTAGCTGACAGCGATCATCAAACGGTGTGGTTTAACATCACAATGAGCAGGGAGCCAGAGGGATCAGCAACAAAGGTGGTGGATTTCAGAAAGAATTCAGAAGAATGAGGGAGTTGCTGAAGAGGAGACTCGAGGGCATAAAGCGGGGGATGGGGACAGCACAGAAAAGAAGCACCAAGTTATGTCGGCAGCAACAGTGCCGACCTCCCCCATACCAACGCAAGTAATATTGCCAGGGGTGCGTCACCTTGTTCCGTCTGACTCCCTTAGAGACCGCATGGTTTGTTTTTAACTGAGTGATGTTTTAATGTATTTATTTTATGTTTAAATTTGATATTGTATATTGTGTTTTGATGTAAAGCGCCTTGATATTTTTGAAAGCCGCTTTAAAAATGAAGTTGTTATTATTATTATTATTATTATTATTATTTAAGTATTGTGCCGCCTGTTCTGTGTGCTCTGACCCCGCACCCCCCGAACTTTAAGATTCCAACTCCAGGTCGGAGTTGGTCCAGGGAGGGGGCAGAACACTGGGGGAAGGCGAAACAAGGAAAAAGGGCCATTACCGCAAATGTTGCAGTAATGGTCTTTTTTCCTGTTTCGCCGCCGGGATGTCGCCATAAAGGGGTGCACCGGCACAGAAATGGGGCATAATAAAGCAAGGAATCATAGAGGTGACAGAGACATGCACCAGGCTACAGAGTAAGAAGAGTAGGGTAAAGAGACCATGTTGGCCGAACAGGGAGGTGATAGAGGGGGTGAGGGCAAAAAGAGTGGCGTACCTGAAGTTAAGAAGGACGGGGAAGACAGGGAGGAGTACACCAAATGGTCTAAGGAGGCGACCAAGAGGGTAAGGGGTACAAAACCCACAAGGGAACTCAGATTAGTGCAGGGAATAAAAGGGGGGGTAGGAGAAAGGCTTTTTTAGATACGCCAGAGAGAAAAGGAAGTGCAGGGACAGTATATAGTGATGATAAAAAGGTGGGGGGGGGAGTGGGTGGAAAAGGGGAAGGAAAAAGCGGAGGCACTGAACAAGTACTTCTGCTTGGTGTTCACAAGAGAGGAAAGGGGTCCATTACCACCCTGGTCAGGGGGGTGAGGTAACGGATGGCAGGATAGAGGGTAGCAGAGTTTTGGAGGGGCTGAGGGCGCTGAAGGTGAATAAAGCACTGGGGCCAGATTGTATCCACTCCAGGGTGCGGCAGGAGATGGCAGTGGTTCAAACGGAACCACTGTCAGACCTGTTCAGCATCTCCCTGGAAATGGTAGAGGTGCCTCAGGAATGGAGAATGGCCCATGTGGTACCATTACATAAGAGCGGTCCAAGGGATGAATCAGGGAACTATAGGCCAGTCAGCCTGACATCCATAGTGGGAAAGGTCATGGAAATGATACTAAAAGAAAGGCTGGTGGCATTTCTGGAGGGCAGTGACCTTCAGGACAGGAGGCAGCGCGGGTTCATTTAAGGGAGATCCTGCCAGACCAATCTTATACAGTACTATGACTGGGTGACGAGGGAGCTGGATGAGGGCCATGCTCGATTAAGAACAAGACTGCAAATATTACAGATCTTGTTGGGTCAGCTGATCTGGTTTGCATCACCGAGACCTGGCTGGATGAAAATGCTGGCCCCATATTGGAGGCTGCGATTCCTGCCGGGTACTCGGTGATACTAACATACTAAAAACCAGCAGAATAGGTCAAATGGTCTGTCTTGCCTGCTCGAAAGCCAGCAACCTAATGGCTGCCCGCCTCACCACCCCCCTAGCCCCCAAGAGTGTCTTCTCTAGATTCAGTTTCACCTTGAACCTATCCCACCCCTTCTTGAAGCCCTCCCCCACCAGCCTCCTGGTAGAGTGCATTCCACGGCTCCACCACCCTCTCAGTGAAAAAAATGCCTCATACGTTCCCCCCTGTAATTTCCCCACTCCAACTTCCACCCATGGCCCCTGGTCACTCCCCCCCTTCTTCAGCCTAAACAACTCCCTGGTTCCACTCCTAATTATTCCCTTTACATACTTGAAAATCTCTATCATGTCTCCCCCATCCCAACTCTCCTCCAGTGAGTAAAGCCCAAGCTCTTCCAGTCTCTCCTCATAAGGCCTCCCCTCCATGCCCTGAATCATCCTGGTCGCTCTCCTCTGGACCCTCTCCAGCAGCGCTATGTTCTTCTTCAGATGAGGTCTCCAGAACTGTACACAGTACTCAAGCTGCGGCCTGACCAAGGCATTATACAGAGGGAGGATCACTTCCCTACTTCTGGACGTAATTCCCTGGCTATGCAACCCAATGTCTTGTTTGCCTTGGCTGCAATTTTTCTACAATTTTCAGAATTATTCATTTTAACATCTACCACCATTCCTAAATCCCTTTCTCCCAATGTTGCTTGCAGTGTGGACCCCCCCCCCTCGGGTGTATACATGGCCCAGGTTATTGACCCCCAAATGAAGTACCTTATATTTTCCGGCATTAAATTTCAGTTCCCACCTCCTTGACCACCCCTCCAGGGTATCCAGATCCCCCTGGACTGTCTCCCTCGCTTCCTCACTATCCACCAGTGCTCCCAATTTTGAATCAACCACAAAGAGACTCAACCTATTCCTAACCCCACTCCCTATATCCAAGACGTAGGCATTGAACAAGAGTGGCCCCAATATTGAACCTTGAGGGACTCCACTGATTACCTTCCTGGGGGAGGATATTATCCCACCCACCATTACCCTCTATAAATGCCCGGAAAGCCAATTTTCAACCCAGTTTAGGTCCTGTCCACCCACCCCCATTTTTGCTATCAGTCCATTATGAGGTACTGAATCAAATGCCTTGCTGAAATCTGGTACAGGACATCCACTGACCTATGTCTATCCAAGGCCCCCATCACCCAATCATAAAACTCTACAAGGTTGGTCTGACACGATCTCCCCGGGACAAAGCCATACTGTTTATCATCCTGGTGTTCTAACCTTTCCAACTACCTCCCAAGCCTCTCCTTGATAAAGTCCTCCATTACTTTGCCCATTACAGACATTAGACTGACCGGCCTATAGTTCCCCATCTCCTCCCTAGACCTCCCCCTTTATGTATAGGCACTACATAAGCCACCTCCAGTCCTGTGGCACACATCCCGTCTGCAGAGAGATGTTAAAGAGTGCAGCCAGTGGGGTTGCCAGCACATCCGCCAATTCCTTCATAACCCTCGGATGTATTCCATCCGGCCCCGGCGCCTTATCAGTTTTCAGATTCCAAAGGGCCTCCCTCACCCTATCCACTGTGATTTCCCAATCCACTCCCTCATGCAACCTTCCTACACCTTCTTGGTCTGCTCTAGCCTGTGCCCTAGTCTCATGCTATCCTATGGGCTCAGACTGAGACTGACCTCTCGCTTTTACTGACTCCTCATCTCTCCCATCAGGCTGTAGGGATCCCTTGTCACCCACTGCAAATATTGAGGCAAAGTACTCATTTAGCACCTCTGCCTGTTCCCCAGCTTCCTGAGCCCATCCCCCCACCATCTTAATCCTGTTGATCTGTGTCCTCTCTTCTCTTCTCTCTTATGTATCTGTAGAATCCTCCCCCGGATATCCCTAGCCAGGTTTTTTTTCCATCCCTGCCTTAGCACCCCTCACCACTCTGGTGACCTTCCTGGCCAATAGTTCATACTCCCCTCATTCCTTATCTCCACTAGAACATTTGGAATGTACATAGGCAGCCTTTTTTTCCCTCACCGCCTCCTGCACCTCCCTGGTCCACCAACATGGCTTGCTTCTTCTATCATGCTTACGCCTTATTTTAGTACAGGACCTAGTAGCCTCCTGTATCCCCTTTAATGGTCTCCCACAATCTTCCAGCATCCATATCCGGTCCAACCATGTCCAACCTCTCCCTTAGAATCCTACCCATACCCACAATGTCTGCTCCCCTGAAATCAACCACTATTAATATGAGTGCGGTTTTCCTCCCCCCCCCACCTAAATGCAGCAGAAACCAAACCGTGGCATGGTCTACACCTGCCAGTGGACTGCACACCTCCAGTCCCCTAATTTGTTCACTGTCCACTAGCACAACGTCCAATAACCGCCCGTAGGTTCTAGTAGGTTCCCCCACCTGCTGGACCAGGAAAGCATCCTGAAAGGCATCCATCAGTCTCTGTTCCCTGGCTACAGAGGATGTCATGGTGTCCCAGTCTGCCCCCGGCATATTAAGATCAAGGATGACAACCACCCTTCCCTTTCAAAGGTCACATTGAGCCTTGATGTTCTCCACCAACTTATCCTCCAGAGCCTCCTCTATTGCAGGGGTCCTGTATACCACCCCATCTTCAATTTCTTCCCTCCCCTCATTTGCAGCGTTGCCCAAATCGCCCCCACACCCCCTCCAGCCTCCTCCACTATACTAACCATTCTGTCATTTCTGACTATCAGCGCAACCCCTCCCCCTCTTCCCACTCCCCTGTCTTTCCTGAATATCTTGTAACCCTCTGAGTTTAGGTCCCACTCATTTCTCTGAATGGCCCATGTCTCTGTAATTGCTGCCACATCCACTGTTGCCTCAGCCAACATAGCTTGGAGTTCAGGCATTTTATTGCTCATACTCCTGTCATTGCTCAGGACTGTCCTCCACCCCAACTTCTCCCCTCTCTCCAGTCCCCTCAACCCTGCGCAATCCCTTTTCTGCCCAGTTTTCCTAGAATTCTTAACATAGTCTCTCCCACTCCTCATGTGCCCCAGACCTGGACACTCAAACAGCTCCCCTGGGGTATCTGTGATATTCTGTGACTGCTACAATATCCAGGCATCCCTCTTCCATCAAGGCCACCAGTTCAAGGAGCTTGTTGCACAGACTATGGGCGTTGTTACTCATTACCCTCCATTTCTTGATGGCCTTACCCCTTTTTGCCGCATCCCTGTCCTTATTGCGTTTGTCACTTTCTCCATTTACCCCTGCGCTTCTCCCTATCGACATCTCCATGTTGGTGTTTACATCATAGTACCTGATTTTTTTTTTGGAGGCTAGGATTTCTGCTCCTCTCCAGTGCCTCCCCCCTTGGCTAGTTTAAATGCTTGCCAATGAAGCATTTAAACCTATCACCTAGGATCCTGTTTCCCCTCCTGGACAGATGCCGACTATCACACCAGTATAGGCCTGCATCCCTCCAGGTGGACCCCCAGTCCCCAATGAAGCCAAATCCCTGAGCTCTGCACCAGTTTTTCAACCACTGATTGAATCCCATGGTGTGGAGCACCCTAGCCTCACCTGTGCCATAGACAGGCAGCACCTCCAAGAAGGTTACCGTATGTGCTATTTGTCTAAGGCCCCTCCCCATCTCCACAAATGCTTCTTGCACTGCTCTGATCCCTTTCTTAGCCAGGTCATTTGTCCCTAGGTGGACAGTGACATCCAGCTCCCTCCCCTGTGCAGCTGCTCCTGCGATCCTGAGGATTCGCTCCCTGTCCCTCCAAGCCATGGTGCCATGCAGGCACCTTACCTCCCTCTCCCCTTCCTCCCCAGTTCTACCTTCCTAACAGTGGAGTCCCCCACCAGGAGTGGTTTCCTTCCCCTGTGGGGTCCCATGCCACCCTCCTGTGGGTCTCCTTTGTGGAGGTTCCCAGCATCCTCCTTGGTCTCCACTGTGGGTGCCTCCATAGAGGAACCACACTTTGCCAGAACGGCATAGAAATTGTGGAGAGGTACAACTGGAGGATGCCTCTGTTCCACCACCCTCACCCTCCCTGAGCCCACTGTGGTCCAACTGCTCCTCTTTCTTGGCAACCTCTGAGGCAACGGCAGTGACCCTGGTGGTCCCTGGGTGGGAGAGGAGGTCCCACAAATCCTGGCCAACTCAGCCTGGAGATGAGCAACCTCCTCCCTCAGCCCAGAGAGGTGCCTACAGATGGGACAACACCGCATCCTCCAGAACGTCTCCCGGAAGACTACTGCGCAACAGCCACTGCACTGCACCACTCCCATCATGTCTTATTTCTGGCCCCCTAATTGTTGTTTGGAATACTTACTCTTTATATCTCCTTTGCTTGCAAGGTAGTTAACACAGCTCAGAAGAGGCCAGAAGGGGGACGGATCCAGATTCATTTCAGTGCAGTGCAGTAACTGCTCATTGCTGTTTTTGTTTCTAACCAAGATTTGTGGACTTTTATTGGCACTGTTATTTCTTTGCTGTCTTTACATAGAATTGTTTTTGAGCTGTTGAAAATTTAAAACCTAGCTTGGTGTGCTTGTAGTGGTGCTGTTTTTACTTGCTGTAAACTTTGCCTATTCTGTCTTGCCCTGTAGTTTGGGGGAGGGGTGCTAATTGTCTGACCTCTGACCTCATCTACATGATAACTGGAGGTAGAGCTAAGTCAGATTTGAGGTAGCAAGTTGATTTTTGGTTCCTCAGAAGAGACCAGATGGGGAAGTGATTCAGATTCATTTCTGTACAGTGCAGTAACTGCTCATTGCTGTTTTTGTTTCAAACCTAGATTTGTGGGCTTTTGGTGGTACTGTTATTTCTTTGCTGTTGTTACTTAGAATTGTTTTTGGGCTTTTGAAAATGTAAAACCTGGTGTGCTTGTAGTGGTGCTGTTTTCCTTTGCTGTCTTTACTTGCTGCAAATTTTCGCCCCCCCCTATCCCTGCCCTTCTCCCCACTCATTAATTATATGCCCTGTTAAATCTGATTGACAGGAGCCAAGCACAGAGAATAGTAGGGGTTGTGGAGTAGGAGGGGCATAAGAGGGAGGAAGTTTACCCTCAGCACAAGTGTTTTTACGCCTTTTTTGTTTTGTTTTTTTTCTTTAGAAAAAGTATCTAAGGATCAGTGGCAGGATTTTCAGGACAGTAAATTTAATAAAGAGGGAACTACAAGGAGAGCTGCAGTAATACAAGTACTGGAATAGCAGTATAAGTGCAGTGTAATGTGGGAAGTGGTGCAATGCAGTGGATGCGGGGCAGCCGTATTCAGGCAGACCTTCTGGATGCTGAGGTGCTGCCCTAACTGCATGCTTCTCTCTGGACTGTGGGATGAGGTAGCCAGACTCTGAGCAGAAGTAAACTGGGTCAGGAGTACCTTTGCCCCTATCTGGAGACCACCCAGTGCAACACCGCTGCCTCAAAGGATGCCAGGAACGAGGAGCACTTGGATGATGGTGTGCTTGGGGAGGGTTAGGGCGGTCAGGCTGCGGCACATCCCAAATCCTATTCTACTCCAGAACTCATATGCTGCACTGGCAAACTGGGACAACCAAACAGAGGTACCCAGAGAAGTGAAAGGGAAGGAGGTGACCTCAGTGGGGAGAGCAGTGGACCCAAGTGGAGGAGGAAGCGTATCCTGGTGGGGGACTCTTATCTTAAGAGGGATCCAGCTAGGAACACAGGAGGGGGAGGACAGGGAGGTGAGATACCTACCACGTGCCACGGCATGAAGGGATGGGAGGAAGATCCTGGGGATCGCCGAGAAGACAAGACAAGAGGGTGAGCTGGATGTCATTATCCACCTGGGTACTAATGACCTGGCAACGGGGAGCCTAAGGAAGTTCAGAAAGAGTTTAGGAAATTGGGGAGGGGTCTCAAGCAAGTAGCTTCTTCTGTCACCTTCTCAGAAGTACTAGCTGTGAGAGGCATGGGAGAGCGTAGGGGAGCACGGACCAGGAACTTTAACTCATGGTTGAAGAACTGGTGCTGGTGCTGTGTGGAAGGGTTTGGATTCATTGGTGACTGGGGACCCACCTGGAGGGATGGGGGCTTGTTCAAGCCTGACGGCCTGCATCTGTCCTGGAGGGGAATCCAAGCACTCGTGAAAAGCTTAAATGCTACATGGACAAGCATTTAAATTAGCCAAGGGAGGTGGCAGGCCAGCAAGGAGGGTACCTAATTGCCCACCCCCCACAGCTAGCAGTGGAACCAGTGAACAGGAGGAGTGGATATCTCTACAAAGTAGTGTGCAAAAGATGGAGATAAGCACCCAAGGGATGGATTGGCAGAAAGGGGGCAACATTCAACAGAAGGGCAGACAGCAGGGAGAACCAGTGATAAAGGACAACCAGGGAGGGGGCTGGAGTAGAACAGCTAAATAGTCCAGGGAGTTCACATCATGGCAAGCCATGTGTGCCAATGCCAGGAGCCTTAGCAACAAGACGGAGGATCTGGAGGTGCCATGGTGCAGTCAGACCTGGACATTGTGGCCATCACAGAGACCTAGTGTAATGATAACCACGACTGGGAGATGGCCATACCTGGCTGCAACATATTCAGAAGAGACGGGGCAGGCAGAAAGGGAGGAGGAGGAGTGGCACTTTATGTGAAAGACGGCATAAAGGCCACAGAGATCCAGAAGGAACAAAATGGGGTGAGATAATGTGGGTTAAGCTGGAAAGGAAAATGGGGTCAGCCATCTGCACAGGGCTGGTCTACCGATCATCAGCCCAGGAGAAAGAAACAGATAGGGAGCTGATGCTAACCATCCAAAGGATGGCAGACAAGGGTGAGGTGGTGCTGGTTGGAGACTTCAGTATTCCAGATATGGACTGGAGCCTCCCAGCAGTAGCATCAACCAGGAGCAGATTTATCCTGGACTCCCTTCAAGGTGCCTTCCTCAAGCAACTGGTCATGGAACCAACATGGTAGAAGGCAATACTGGACCTCATGCTCACAAACTGGGACGGTGTGATGGGGTTCACAGTGGGGGAGCACCTGGGGAACAGTGACCACCGGTCACTGTGGTTTGAAATCGCTGAAGGAGCAGAACCAAACCACACGAAAACATGTAACTGGATTGTAGGGGGTAGACTTTGGGAAAATGGGGAGTTGCTTGACAGAGGCATCAATGGGAATGTGGAGGGAATCAGGGTTGAGGAACAGTGGGCAATATTTAAAACAGGGATTACAAGAGCAACAGAATTATACATAAAGCAGGTTAGCAAGGGGAAAAGGGAGAAGGGGCCATTATGGTTTACCAAGGAGGTAGCAGAGAATGTGAAAGCCAAAAGGATTGCAGTCTGGCAATACAAAAAGGTGCAGGCAGAAGGGGATAGGGAGAAGTACCAGGAGAGGCAAAGGGAGGCAGGGAGGTCAGTAAGGGAAGCCAAAGCTCAGACAGAAGAGCGCATCTCAAAATCAGTAGGTAGAGGAGACAAAACCTTTACAGGTACATAAATGAAAACAGAAGGGCAAAGGGAGGAATAGTGAGACTGAAGGGGGAGGATGGGGGCCGCGTGGAGTATGACAACAGTAAAGCTGACATACTGAACAGATATTTCTGCTCAGTCTTTACTGAGGAAGAGGAGGGTAATGGGCCTGAAGGGAGTACAAGGGGTGGGAACGGCGCAGAAATGGACACAAGTCCCTTTTACACGGGAAAGGGGTCCTAAAGGAACTGGAAGGAATGAGGGTCTATAAAGCAATGGGGCCAGCTGGGGTGCACCCCAGGGCCTTAAAGGAACTAAGAGATGGTGGCTGAACCTCTGGCAATCATGTTTAGCCGATCACTGGAAACAGAGGAGGTACCCAAAGACTGGAGGACTGCAGATGTAGTCCCCTTATACAAAAGCGGGAACAAAGATGAAGTAGGGAACTACAGTCGGCCTGACCTCAGGAGTGGGGAAGATCATGGAAGCACTGCTGAAGGAGAGACTGGTGAAACATCTGGTTGCCAGTGGACTACAGGACCCAAGGCAGCATGGTTTCACTGGGGGGAGGTCATGCCAGACCAACCTCATTGTATTTTTCGACTGGGTGACAAGGGAGGTGGATCAGGGGAGGGCAGTGGACGTGGCCTATCTGGACTTCAGCAAGGCCTTTGACACTGCCACATAGAAGGCTATTAAAAAAAAAAAAAACGGGAAAATGGGAGTGGGCAGGACAGTAGTGCGGTGGCTAGGTAATTGGCTGGGCGGCAGGACACAGAGGGTAGTGTTAATGGCTGTCACTCCACAGAGGGAAGAGTGACCATTGGAGTACCACAGGGATCAGTGCTGGGACCGGTCCTGTTCAGCGTCTTCTTCAGTGACTTTGGGCAGGACCTAGAAGGCAGAATTTCCCTGTTTGCTGATGACACAAACCTCTGTAACAGAGTGGACCCGCCAGAGGGTTTAGACAGAATGAGGAGGGACCTGCAGAACCTTGAAGGAATGGTAAAGTGTTTGGCAGTTGAAATTCAATGCAAAGAAGTGCAAGCTAATACATATTGGGCACAAAAGCCCTGAAACAGCATGTCAGTTGGGGGATGAGGATATGGCATGCAGGAAAGGGATCTTGGGGTTATCGTCCCTGATGACCTCAAGGTAGGGAAGTAGTGCGACAAGGCAGCAGGTAAAGCAAATAGGATGCTGGGATGCATAAGCAGGGGCATCACCAGCAGGAAAAGGGAGATCATAATTCTACTATACAAGACACTAGTGAGGCCCCACCTAGAGTACAGTGCACAGTTCTGGAGTCCTTACCTAAGTAAGGACATAGGATAGAGAAGGTTCAGAGGAGGGCAACAAAGGTGGTACAGAGATTGCATCACAAGTCCTAGGAGGACAGACTGAAGGACTTGAATATGTACTCCCTTGAGGAGAGGAGGGAGAGAGGGGATATGATAGAGGCATACAGGTACCTTACAGGGAGGAACAGGGTGCAGGAATACACTATAGTGTATGGTGGAATGCGGTTGTGTATGGAAATCCATACACCGCAAAAAGTTGTTCTGCTGCAGTAGTGACTTGCTCACTAACGTAGAATGACTTTTTGTTCTGCATTAGTGAGGATGTCATAATACAAGGGGCTACAGCAGACATCCTGATTCATTCCTTGCTGTGTGAGAGGTGCGCGCGAGTGTGCTGGTCAGCGGCAGTTGTGAATCGATGGCCTCGGCAGAACCGAGTGAAAATATGGAAAAGTGAGTCTCTTTTTGTCTTTTTTTGGGCACCATAGACTATAAAGAACAGTGTGTGGTTACCCAAAAACTACTCAGCTATTCTTTCACCTTGTAGATACAATGCCGACTTGGAGACCTCTCGAGCTTCGCTCTTGAGGTCATCAGTCAGCATTGTATCCACTCGGTGGAAGAATAGCATTGTAGTGTATCGGTAACCATGCACTATCCTATATATTTTCCAGTGAAAAAGATGCTTCAGGAATAGACGGCATGGAATGAAGTTGGAGGGAGGGCGATTCAGAGGAAATGTGAGGAAGAATTTCTTCACAGAAAGGGTGGTGGACAAGTGGAACACCCTGCCAGAGGAAGAAGTGGGCTCTGAAACAATCACGGGATATAAGAATGTATGGGATAGACTTAAGGGAATTCTGAAGGTCAGGGGTAAGGGGCAACAGACTTCTAGAAAAACATAAGGTGAACTTACAATCTCAAATGGGCAGATTGAGTGGGCCATAGGCCTTTATCTGCCGACAGTGTCTGTGTATCTATGGATCTATGTATTTGGCCTAGTTTAGTGTGCAAAACGCTCCCTCATGCCCAAGGCCAAACTTGCCATCACTCAGGGCATCCCCCTTCCCCGTCTTCAATATGGACAGCTGATTTTTTTTCCCCATGCCTCAAAGACTGCACCAAGCAGGTAGGAGGTGTCCTACAACAACATCTGTCACTTCTCTCTAGCCTCCCCGTGGCCCACGCATCACTGTGCCCTGTACGCTTCCCTGGGATGGCTCTCTCCCTCTGCAACCCATTCCTTCTCCCTAAGTTACTTTCTTGATAAATTAATTGGATCTCCCACACCTGCCCCCTTCCCCCGGCACCACATCATGTGTACTCACACAGATCCAGCGATGCTGCCCTCTTTCAAGTTCCCAGGTGCACGTCAAAAATGGGGGAACAGACTTTCACAGTCTTTGCACCGAAATTTTGTAACACGCCTCCATTTGAGATTTGTAACCTTCCCTCATACAGGTCCTTCAAAAGTGCTCTCTTCAGGCATCTAATGAGGTCAACTGCTTGCCACTGTGCTGATTAATTCCATTTGCTCTCCCTGCTGTGCTCCCTGTTTTGTTCTACTTTTGTCCTGCTGTATGCCCCTTAGCGCCCCTGTAGCTATCGTAAGCCTGTGTGTTTTATAGCTGATTGTACATTGTATTGCATATTTGATTGTATAGGCAGAATCGAGCTGCACTAAGATGAGGGTCCTGGACTTCAGCAGGGCCGATTTTTAAGAAAATGGGAGAGTGCCTCAGGGACACCCTAGCAAAGGATAAGGAGACGGGTGGGGGGTTGAGGAACAATGGGTAAAAGTAAAGGGGGCATTGAAAAGGCAACAACTCTCTTGTGTTAGGTTAATAAGGGCAAGAAAAAAAGAGAGATCGGTATGGTTGTCTAGAGACTTAGCGGAGAAATTAAGGGCAAAAACAACTAACATTTAGAAGGTACAAGAGGAAATGTTTGGATAACTGGAGGGTCTGGTTAAGTTGCATGAGTCTGGCAAACGGAGATTAGGTGGTCTAGTTACTGGACCTTATACCTGGGGTGGGGAGGGATTTGTCTTAATCAGGCCTGGAGGCTGGATTTCTGAGGTAGTCTAGGACTGGTTGCACACACACACCAATACTTGTTTGTTAATAATTGTTTGAACTTTGATTATGTACAGTTTATAATATTAGTTTTTTGTTTATAGGCATTCATTGCTTTTGTCATGTTGTCTCTGCTTATTAAAACCTGCAGCTATGGAGGCACTACCGGTACACTATCCAACATAATAACATACTAACATACTAAAAAGCCAGCAGAATAGGGCAAACGGTCTGTCTTGTCTGCTCAAAAGCCAGCAACCTAATGGCTGCTCGTCTTACCACCCCCCCAGCCCCCAATAGGATCGTCTTAAGTTTCAGTTTTCCCATGTACCTGTCCCACCCCTTCTTGAATCCCTCCACTGTGCCCTCCTCCACCAGCCTCCCAGGCAATGCACTCCATGACTCCACCACCCTCTCAGTGGAAAAAATGCTTCCTATGCTCCCCCCTCCAGTTTCCACTCATGGCCCCTGGTTTTTCCCCCCTTCTTTAGCTTAAAAAGCTCCTTGGTTCCACTCCTGTTTATTCCTTGTACATACTTGAAAACCTCTATCATATCTTCCCTGTCCCTCCTCTCCTCCAGTGAGTAAAGCCCAAGCTCATCCAGTCTCTCCTCATAAGGCTTCCCCTCCATGCCCTGAATCATCCTGGTCGCTCTCCTGTGGACCCTGTCCAGCAGTGCTATGTCCTTCTTCAGAGGTCTCCAGAACTGTGCACAGTACTCGAGCTGCGGCCTGACCAAGACATTATACAGTGGGAGGATAACCTCCCTCCTCCTGGACGTAATTCCCCTGGCTATGCAGCCCAATATCCTGTTTGCTTTGGCTGCAGTTCTTCTACAATTTTCAGAGTTATTCATTTTGACGTCTATCACCACCCCCCCAAATCCGTTTTTCCCCAATGTGGCTTGCAGTGTGACCCTCCCAGGCTGTATTCATGACCGGGTTTTTCCCAAATGTACTACCTTACATTTTCGGCATTAAATTTCAGTCCCCACCTCCTTGACCACCCCTCCAGGGTATCCAGATCCCCTGGACCGCCTCCCTCACTTCTTCACAATCCACCAGTGCTCCCAGTTTTGAATCATCCGCAAAGAGACTCAACCTATTCCTAACCCCCCTCCCAATATCTGAGACATAGGCGTTGAACAAGAGTGGCCCCAATACCGAACCCTGAGGGACCCCACTGATTACCTTCCTGGGAGAAGAGAGTATCCCACCCACCATTACCCTCTGTAAACGCCCTGATAGCCAATTTTTGACCCAATTGAGCTCCTATCCTCCCACCCCCCTCTCCCCCATCTTTTTTATCAGCCCATAATGTGGTACTGCATCAAACGCTTTGCTGAAATCTAGGTATAAGACGTCCACCGGCCTATGTCTGTTCAAGGCCCCCCGTCACCCAGTTATAAAACTCTATGAGATTGGACTGACACGATCTCCCCGGAACGAAGTCATACTGTTTATCATCCTGGTGCCCTAACCATTCCAGCTGCCTCCCAATCCTCTCCTTGACAAAGTCATCCATTACTTTGCCTACCACAGACATTAGGCTGACAAGCCTATAATTCCCCATCTCTTCTCTAGACCCCCCTTTATGAATAGGCACTACATAAGCTACCCTCCAGTCTTGGGGCACCCATCCTGTCTGCAAAGCGGTATTAAAGAGTGCAGCCAGTGGAGCTGCCAGCTCCTCCGCCAATTCTTTAACAACCCTCAGGTGTAGCCCATCCGGCCCTGGCGCCTTATAAGTCGTTAGCTTCCAAAGGGCCTTCCTCACCGTTATCCACTATGATTTCTTCCCCCCATTCCTCCCCCTCACTCAAACTCCCCACCCTATATGGGTCTGTTCCTATCTGTACCCTAGCCTAATTCCATCCTCTGGTCTCAGACCGACTTCTCACCTTAGCTGAATGCTCTTCCCTCCCATCAGCCTGTAGGGATCCCCAGTCCCCATTTGCAAAGACTGAGGCAAAGTACTCATTTAACACCTCTCCCTGTTCCCCTGCTTCCTGAGCCCACCCTCCCATAATTTTATTCCTATATGATCTGCGTCCTCTCTTTTTCGCTTCTCTCTTGTATATCTATAGATTCCCTTCCTTCCCCTCCAGATATCCCTAACCAGACTATGCTCCATCCCTGCCTTGGCTCCCCTCACCACTCTGGTGACCCTCCTGGCCGATATTTAATACTCTCCTCGCTCCTTGTTCCCCCTTGAGCGTTTGAAACGTGCATAAGCAGCCTTTTTATCCCTCACTGCCTCCTGCACCTCCCTAGTCCACCAACATGGCTACTGGTTCCATACGCCTTTAATTTTGTATAGTACTTAGTAGCCTCCTGTACCTCTTTTTAATGGTCTCCCACACCTTCCAGCATCCATGTCCGGCCTAATGTTGTCCAACCTCTCTCTTAGATTCCTACCCATGCCCACGAAATCCACTCCCCTGAAATCTACCACTACTGTGTTAGTATGGTTTTCCTCACCCCCTATATACAGCAGAAACCAGACTGTGGTATGGTCCCCACCTGCCAGTGGACTGCACACCTCCAGGCCTCTTATCTGATCACTGTCCGCTAGGACAACATCCAATATCCTCCCCTCTCTAGTAGTTTCCCCCACCTGTTGGACTAGAAAAAGCATCCTGAAACACATCCATCAGTCGCTGTTCCCTGGCTACAGAGGATGTCATGGTGTCCCAGTCCACCCCCGGAATATGAAGGTCACCCATGACCACTACCCTACCCTTACCAAGGTCACAATGACCCTTAATGTTCTCAACCAGGTTATCCTCCAGAGCCTCCTGAATTGTGGGGGGCCTGTATACCACCCCTATTTTCAATTTTTTTTCCTCCCCTCGTTTGCAAGGTTACCCAAATCGCCTCCACTCCTCCTTCACTCCACTAACTACATAATTTCTGACTATCAGCACAACCCTTCCCCCTCTTCCCACTCCTGTATCTTTCCTGAATATATTATAGCCCTCCAAATTTAGGCCCCAATTATTTCTCTGGGTGGCCCATGTCTTTGTAATTGCTATCCCATCCGCTGATTCCTCAGCCAATAGCCTGTAACTCAGGCATTTTATTGCTTATGCTCCTGGTATTAATCAGTACTGTCCTCCACCCTGACCTCTCCTCCCTATCCAGTCTCCTATCTGATATACAGGGTGTAATGGTTCCATTGACATATGAATATTACATTTGCAGATATGCCCTTCAGGGTTTAATTTGAAGGCGAGGCGTATCTTATGCCCATCAAGAGGCATAGGTGGAAGGATTTTTTTTATTATTTATTTATTAAGAGAATCAGAATTACAAACCTCTGAGTCAGAGACTGTTTTGCAAAGGCTCCACGTCCGGGAGGTACAAAACAATGATACAGGAAATGACGAGCATATTTGGTACAAATAAGACAAAACAGTATTATACAGGATAAAAACTATTCAAGGTCATGGCCTTCTCATGAATGATTCTATATGGACTCAAATAAACTGAATGAATACAGTGTTCCTAGGATGTCCTGGGGATACATAGATTGTGTTTAGTTAATACTGTTATTAATTTATTGCATGCCTCTGTACTTCAAGAAGGTGCCCCATACCTTTTTGTATCTGTATGTAATCAGTTTCTGCAATATGGCTATAACATTACCGCAGTTTCTTTATTTCTTTATGGATGTATTTTCTGAGGCACATAGTAGAGCTAAGTTTAAAAAAAAAAAAAAAAAGAAGGTACAAGAGGACACAGGAGGAGGAGGAGGAGGATAGGGAGAGTTTCCAGGAGAAACAAACGAGGGCAGGGAGGGTAGTTAGGAGCGCAGAGGCAAAAACAGAGGAGAATATTGCCTAGTCAGTTTAAAAAAAAAAAAAAAAAAAAGGGGGGGACTAAAACATTCTTTAGATATATAAGTGAGAACAGTAAGACCAAAGGAAGGGGTTAGTGAGCCTAAAAGGAGAAGGAGGGGGTTTGTGAGGAAGAGGACCAAAAAAGAAGCAGACATATTGAACAATTACTTTTGTTCAGTATTTACGGAGCAATGGGTAGGTGATGGGCCAAAGATAAGGGACAGGGGCATTAAAGGAAGGAAGGTGGACATTAGTCCTTTTACAGAGGAGATGGTCCTCAAAGAACTAGCATAGTTTAAAGGAGACTAGGCAGTGGGACCTGACTGGGTGTACCCTAAGATACTGAGGGAGCTCAAGGAGGTGCTGGCTGCACCTCTGACAGCACTGTTCAACCTATCACTAAAAACGGGGGACTGGAGGAAGGGCAGTGTGACAAAAGTGGAAATAGGGAGGAGGCAGGAAACTACAGACCTATCAGCCTGACTTCAGTAGTGGGTAAAGTAATGGAATCGCTACTGAAGGAAAGGAAAGGGGAATACCTTGTAATCCGTGGATTACAGGATCTGAGATGGCATGGTTTCACAGAGGGGAGGTCTTGCCAGACAAACCTGATAGATTTCTTTGATTGGGTAACCAGGGAAGTGTATCAGGGAGGAGCTGTAGATGTGGCCTACCTAGATAATCAGTAAGGCCTTCAACACCGCTCCACATAGAAGACCGGTGAGTAAGCTGGGCAATTTAGGAGTAAGTCCAAAAGTAGTTAAGTGGGTAAGAAGTTGCCTAAGCAATAGGAGTCAGAGGGTGGTGGTAAATGGAGTCCACTCTGGAGAAGGCAAGGTGACTAGCGGGGTGCCACAGGGGTCAGTACTAGGCCCAGTCCCCTTCAGTGTCTTTATTAGTGATATTGTAGAAGGGCTAGAAGGGAAAGTATGCCTGTTCGCGGATGACACAAAAATCTGTAACAGAGCGGACACACCATGGGGGGTGTTTGAAAGAATGAGGAGCTGGCTGAGATGCTGGACGCCTTACCTCGTGTCACACCGGTGACCTGACTTTGGGAACGAGCCAGGGTTGTCTGGAGCTGGCTGGGCGGGAGGAAGGGAGCAGGATCGAGCAGCTGAAAGGCAGCTCTCCTCTCTCGGGGAGGAACCCTGTCGACCATTGTAGTTCCACTGCCCCCCCGGGTGGAGGTCTGAGGACAGTGCAGGCGGCAAACAGAGGGAAGGGAGCCTCGGAACCACAACATGCGCATGCCTCCACATGCACACACAGCTGAGACATGGGTCTGGGGAAAAAAATGGGGATAAAATATAAATTATAGAAAGAAAGAACGAATGAGGGACGATCTGAAAAAGCTGGAAGAATGGTCAAGGGAATGGCAGCTGGGATTCAATGCAAAAAAAAAAAAAGTGCAGACTTATACATTTGGGGCTCAGAAACTCAAAGGCAATGTGCCACTTGAACAGGGAGGTATTAGCAACCACATAACGAGAAAGGGACCTAGGGGTAATCATTTTTTTATGACCTGAAGGTAGCCAAGCAGTGTTAAAAGGCAGTGGGGAAGGCTAGCAGGATGCTCGGATGCATAGGGAGAGGCATCACTGGCAGAAAGAGAGAGGTAGTATTACCCCTGTATAGGTCACTGGTAAGACCCTACCTTGAGTACTGTGTCCAGTTCTGGAGGTCCCACCTCCAGAAGGACATAGATAGGTTGGAGGCGATACAAAGGAGGGCTACCAAAATGGTGCAGGGCCTGCATCAAAAACCCTGTAAGGGTAAGACTCAAGGAACTAAATAAGTACTCTCTAGAGGAAAGGAGGGATATGATGGAAACATTCAAATACCAGAGCCGGCCCACCAACACAGCGGCAAGGCATCTGCTTGCGACGCCAACATCCCGAGTTCAGGAATGGACTCGAGTCAGGACTAGCCGGGGGAGAAAGGATTGATCCAATGGATGGCTCTCCTTCTCGGGGGAGTTGATGTCAAGCTGTCTGGACCATGGCAGTTCATGCAACTGGCGCCTGGTTTGTGAGGAGGTGTGACAGATGTTGTGTGCCATGCCTTATATTGTTGCACATTACGCCTCCGTGGGTTAACCTACAAAAATGCTGCCTGTCCTCGCGAATGATGCCCAACTACCAGTACCAATCCCCCGTGGCACCTGACACTGACCGGAGCAAATATTCCATCGGGTGGCCCATCCCCGTGGCCCGGCGAGGTGCAGTTATAGGGAGCCCTGCCAGCAACAGTGGTGCTGCCAGTAATCTGGACATGTTTCCATGATTTGGGGGGGCTAGTCTTGGCAGCCCCACCTTGGTGGGCAAGCTAGGATGGATTAGTGGTCCGTAGTTGCTCCTAGTGGGTGGTTGGGTCTGGTGAGGTCGGGGCTGAGCCACAGGGGCAGGTTGGTGGCAAAAAAAAAAAAAAAAGAAACTTTCAAATACCTCACAAATATTAATAAGGTACAGGAAGGTAGCATTTTTCGTAGAAAAAGATGCTCCAGGATAAGGGGTCACACTATGTGGCTGGAGGGGGAGGCTTAGAGGAGATGTGAGGAAATATGACTTCACAGAGAGGGTGGTGGACATCTGGAATGGACTCCCAGCAGAGGTGGTGGGTGCTAAAACAGTAACGAGATTCAAGTATGCATTTGATAGACACATGGGGACCTTAAAAGTACGGTGGGGGTGGGGCGGGAGAAGACTGAGGTCAAGTCTGCGGTGGCAGAGTATGTAGGGAATATAGGGCAGACTAGGTGGGCCAAGAGGTCCTTATCTGCTGACAACTTCTATGTTTCCATATATTTATATTTGCATATCCTTGTATATAGATTTGCTTGAACTGTTCCTTGCTCCTGTTGTGTGTTGTTTGCTTGACCCCAGCCTATTTTCTGTACTAAGTTTCATCTTGTGTTTATTGCTCCCACCTCTGTGTCCTTCCAGGTTGTACCTGAAAATAGGCATTTACTTGTCTAGAATACCTTACTCGGTAAACAAAAAACAAATGTCGATAAATGGTAAAGAGCTTGTTCTCGGGCAGGTATCTTCATTAATAAATAATGTCCAGAAATGCCACTTTTTGGTGAACCTTTATGAGATTTCACGCCTACTTATAGTAACATAGAAACATGGAAGTTGACGGCAGATGAGGATCGCAAGGCCCATCCAGTCTGCCTGTTTTTTCTACCTTAGGAATGTGCAGTTTACCGTTACTCTGTCAAAGGCCTATCTAGTCATACTTATCAGTATTGCTCCCTTATGCCTATCCCATGCCTGTTTGAAGCCTTGCACTGTATTCATATCCACCACTTCCTGATGTAGGCTGTTCCATGCATCCACCACCCTTTCTGTGAAAAATAACTTCCTCACATTACCCCTTAATCGGCCTCCCTCTAATCTCATGCTGTGTCCTCTTGTTCTGCTATTTTTCTTATATTGAAACATGTTAGACACTCTCACCTTGTTGTTGCCCTTAAGATGGCTGAATGTTTCTATCATATCACCTCTCTCCCTCCTTTGCTCTAGGGTATACATATTGAGCTCTGTCCTCATATGTTTTCTGATGCAGTCCCTGCACCATTTTGGTTGCCCTTCTCTGAATTGCCTCCATTTTGTTAATGTCCTTGTGCAGGTACGGCCTCCAGTACTGCATGCAGTGCTCCAGATGGGGCTTAACCAGTGTCTTGTAAAGAGGATTATTTCCTCCCTCTTACGACTTGTGATACCTCTACTAATACACCCCAACATCAATCTAACCTTACCTACAGCTTTAGTGGTCTGCTTGGATGATTTCAGGGCATCTGTGATGATCATGCCCAAGTCTCTCTCTTCCCTTGTGACTGCCAGCAACTCCCCTCCCAACCTATAGGTGGCTTCAGGATTTCTCATCCCTATGTGCATGATCTTGCACTTCTTTGCAATAAATCCCTGTTGCCACTCCTATCTATCATTTTGTCAGTTTATCCAGATCTCTTCTCATTCTGCCCACCCCATCTGAATCATCTACTCTGTTGTAGATCGTGGTGTCATTTGCAAACAGACAAACCTTAACCTCCAGTCCATCTGCAATGTTACTGATGAAGATATTGAAGAGGATTGGCCCCAGGACTGATCCCTGAGGTACCCCACTTGTGACTTGCATCTCTTCTGACTGTATAGTGTTTACCACTTCTCTCTGTTTTCTGCCCACCAACCAGTTTACCACCCAGTTGACCAATGTCTGGCCCACCCCGAGCCTACCCAGCTTGTTAATCAATCTTCTATGTGGAACAGTATCAGAAGCTTTGCTGAAGTCAAAGTAGGTGACATCAACTGCATCCCCTTGGTCCACCACTCAAAGAACTCTGTGAGATTAGTCCAACAGGACCTTCCTGTTGTAAACCCATGCTGTCTTGGATCCTGTGCTCCTACGGATTCCAGGTGTTGCACTATCCTTTCCTTAAGGAGTGCCTCCATAATCTTGCCCACTACTGAGGTAAGACTGACTGGTCTGTAGTTCTCTGCTACCACTCTTGTGGAGCGGGATCGCATGAGCCCTTTTCCAGTCTTATGGGACCTCTCCTGTGCTCAGAGACTCACTCAACAGTTCTGATAATGGCTCTGCTAGTTCCACCCTTAGCTGCTTTAGTACCCTGGGATATATGCTGTCGGGTCCTATTGCCTTGTCCACCCTGAGCTTAGCGAGCTCTTGCAGGACCCTTTCTTTTGTGAAGAATGCTAATAGTAATGTTTTTGCAGAAACCAGGAAAATCACGTTAAGCTTTCGAGACATAAAGTCTCTTCATCAGGTATAGTATATTTCATGACTGGTACTGCAGCATGCATTCTCACAAAAGGAAATCTCAGTCATTTGAATCAAATTGTTTTGTTCAGTGCCATAGCTAGGCAACTGATGCTGCAGTTGCCTTTACATGTCGCTGAATTTAATTTAATTCAGTTTGAATCCATGGGACCGAGGACTCCTGAAATAACTTTGAGGTTTACAACTGAAGTTGAAACTTTTTTTTTTTAAATAGGAAGTAAAAACAAAGACCGTGGACAAGGCTCAAGGTTCTCAATGAAGCCATTTTAATTAAAGTTGGTAAAGTCATCTGTTTTGGCTCTTCATTATTTCCAGTGTAGATCCTTATCTGAATATTTGCTGTGCAGGAATGCAGTTAATTGGTTAATTGAAGCCAGGTCCCACATTGATCAAGGCATAATTAGCTATACTCTAATCCTTAACCCTTAAAATACAGTGCAAACAAAGGTAACTAGGATTAGCTAGAGCCAGTGAGCTCATCGGACTTGTTTGGCGCTATTGCAGCTTGTTTTAATATGTCTTTTTTAATGCTTGAAGGTACAGAGAGGGTATCTAGAGACATTTAAGTAAGCAATAAGACAGGGCAGGACATGTCATTATGGGTCAATATAATCGCACGCCCTGGGTGTGTGCACTGAGCCTTTTTTAAACACATGTGAGAAGTGCGATTATTGCCCATAATTAGACATCCCTGAGGAGTCTTATTGCACTCATAAAATATATATTTTTTTTTTTTTATGTAGAGGGGATTCGTGCATTCTAGGATGGCCTCATTTAGGTGATGCACCTAGTTTACAAGAGGGTCGGGGGGGGGAGACGACACATTATTGCTCAGAGTTGTGTTACAGGTGTAACATTTTTGTAGTTGGTCATCCTCACTGATGCTAGCTATTTTGCAATCATATCAAAAAGTTCTTACTGTAGAGATACAGATATACCATATACCATAGAAAACAAAGTTCCCCTCACCTTTGCCAAAAGTAGTATGCTGTCTCTACTGGATTATACCTCTCCCATTTACTTGCAAGCCACTGTGAAAGACGACATCTGGCTAACCACAATTTGTAACCGATACTAGTTTGCCTCACTGACCCCTTTTCGAACGCACCACTCTGACCTTTATAGTAACCTTGGCAGGCTGTCCCCACAGACGTGCAGGGACTTCACCCTCTTCTGCTTGATTGACAGGTCACTATGTACCCCTACCCCCTCTCCCTTGTTGAGGGTCCTAAGGCACAAAACAAATCCAGATGACCTGTGCTTCTTTGTTCGTTTTCTGCTTTAAGCACTGCAGTAAATTATACCATGAGCAAAATGTCTTTCTCCTCTGCTGGCCTATCCCTCTGAAACGACCTTCCAGTGGGAATAAGATCTGCCCCACCCCCCACCCCTCTTCAAATTACAGCTTCTGGGTCACCTGTTGAGTTCATCACAGTACAAATGTGCAGCCTAAGAACATATTAGCTACTGTCTTGTCAGTGTATATGTAAGGAGTAACCCACGACAGGGCATAGGTCTAATATGAGAATTAATGCATGTCCCGGGTGTGTTATGAGGCATGAAACTGCAGCCCGAATGCCATCAACTATCCGGGAAGTGCATTAATTCTCAGTAAACCCATGCCTAGGAGTGGATTATTACCCTTATAAAATAAGTAACCTTTAAAAATAAATGGTTAACAAAAAAAAAGCTTTCTGTACATTTTCCCTCAAATAGTTCTTCTGCCTTCTGGAACTACATGTTTTCTCTTTTGACATTAAGTTAACTGTCCTATGAGGATTCTGTAGCTGTAGTCTTATGTGTTTTGGTTTCTAATTCCAGGTGCCCCCCACCCAAAGCAGTGATCAGTATTTATAAGCATTGAGCAGGAGAACCATTGCTGTGAGCCACCCCCTCCCCCCCACTCAGAACATACTAACATACTAAAATGCCAGCAGAATAGGCCTAATGGTCTTTCGTGTCTGCTCATTTGGTCAGCCCCCACCCTGGGTGCTGACCTTGCTGTCCCTCTCTGGCTTCTCCCTTCCCAGTTCCGGATATTCTTGCTGCATTGGATTTTGCTTCCTGAACCCTTCCCCTGTACCTGTCCCACCCCCTCTTGAACCCCTCCACTGTCTCTGCCTTCACCAGCCCGCTAGGTAGTGCATTCCATGGCTCTACCACCCTCTCAGTGAAGTAGCACCTCCTCCTTTCTCCCCTGAATCTTCCCCTCTCCAGCTTCCACCCATGCCCTCTAGTGGCCCCCTCCTCCTTCCTTCGAAGCACCCTCACTGTTCCTCCCCTATTTACCCTCTTCATGTACCTGAAGACCTCTATCATGTCCCCCCGGTCCCTTCTCTCTTCCAAAGTGTAGATATTTAGCTCTTCGAGCCTCTCCTCATAGGTCCTGTCCCCCAAGCCCCAAATCATTTTGGTTGCCCTCCTCTGGACCCTCTCCAGGAGGTTAATGTCCCTCTTACAAGTGCCTCCAAAACTGCACGCAGTACTCAGGTGCTGCCTCACCAACAGTTATACAGAGGGAGTATCACTTCCTCCTTCTGGAGGTGATCCCCCTAGCGATGCATCCCAGCATCCTGTTGGCCTTGGCTGCTGCCCTCCTACAAGTCTCAGAGTTGTTCATCTTGACATCCACCACCACCCCCAGGTCCCTCTCAGCCATTGAGACTTGTAGTATTTCCCCCCCCCAGGGTGTACACTTGGCCTGGGTTTCTGGCCCCCAGGTGGAGTACCTTGCATTTCCCTGCATTAAACCTCATCTTCCACTTTCTAGACCATCTTTCCAGAGCCTCCAGGTCCCCCTGCAGGGCCACCCTCCCCTCCTCCCCAGAAGAACACACACACTCAAAACAGGAGCGGCTGGCTCCATGTCGCCGAGCAGTGGGAGTTCGCTTGGCACGCTGGTGACCCAGGTTTGTGCCCCAAGCCCATTAGTCAGGAGTGGAAATGGCCAGGGAGGGAGTTTAGAGCATCCTGTGGACATTTCCCTCCGGGGGTTGGTCTCCGGTCATTGTTAGGTAGCTCCTGGTGGTAGTTTGCAGTCTATGTTCTTGGCGGTGTGCAGCCTTGACACGCCGCTGAACGTCCCCACTCCCAGGATGCTGCCTTGGCCGGATCACTATGTAGGAGGGTTGGGGAAGAAAACAGAAGAATCCCTGCTCAGCCGACCAGATGACGGTTGACTGTCCCCCCACTCGCCATGCAGCCCAGATGTATCAGAGCCGATCCCTTGCTGTGTGCGCCCCCGATGTCAAGTAATGCTTTCGGTAAAATACCCTCTCCTGGTTCCCCACTCTGAGGGGGGCCCCGCAAAGGATACATCAGGTCAGCTGGGGCCACAGTACAGGGGGGACAGCAAGAATGGCAATGGGGGCAGTTGGTGGGCTGGGGTAGTCCTTGGCGGCCTGAAGGAGTGGCTGGCCGAGGGGACAGGGGAACATAAATAAAGCAAAAAAAACAGGAGTGAGAACCATGGCTGTGCCCCCCCCCACACGTTTCAGCCACACATTTAGTGCAGCATCACAGTTCTGCACCTGCACTATGTAAAAGCCAAACGTCATCTCTCAGTGCTTGCGAGTAATTGTCTAGTGCACTTACCCAATCAACAAAAACTAACTAAATAAATCAAATTTACTGGGCAAAAAAGCTGTCTCTTAATGCATCATCTCTCAGTTTACACAGTGACCATACTGTGATCGTCAGAGACGCTTGTGGTAATTTTGAGTCTGGTAATGCAGTGGTAAAACTGACATGTGGGAAGGGGGGTGACTGCCAAAATATTTTGCTAAACGGGAGTGGGCATTGATAACTGTGGTCAGGGCATCACCAGGTAGAATTGATGCCTGTGGTAACCAACAGAGCATTCCATCCAGGACTCCCTTCAGGGGGTGTTTCTCAGGCAACTGGTTAAGGAACCCACTTGTGAGGGGGCATTGTGAACCTGGTACCGACAAATGGGGCAGTATTGCTGACATCATAATAGGGGCCTACCTGGGGACCAGTGATCACCGCATGGTATGGCTTAATATAAGAACAGGGCCAGAATCAAACCACTTAAGGACAAGGGTCCTGGACTTCAGGAGGGCCGATTTTTAGGAAAATGGGAGAATGCCTCAAGGTTGCCCTGGCTGGGATAGGTAAACTAGAGGGAGTGGAAGAAGAGTGGGCTACAATAAGAGAGGAATTGAAAAAGTTACTAAACTCTGTTTCAGGCAGGTCTGCAAGGGAAGAGAAAAACACTGCAGTAGTTCTTTAGAGAGGTAGCAGAAAAAGTAAGAGCAAAAAAAACTAGCCTTCAGAAACTACAAAAGAACTCCGAAGGAGGAGGATAGGAAGAGTTGCCAGGAGAAACAAAGGGAGGCGGGGAAGGCAGTTAGGAGTGCAAAAGCAATAACAGAGGGAAATAAAGCCAAATCAGTAAAAAAAGTAGGAGAACATTTTTTTAGATGCATTAGTGAAAGAGGAAGTCCAAGGGAGGGATAGTAAGACTAAAAGGGAAGGTGGGGTGGGGGTTCTGTAGAAGGGCCACCAAAAGCGGCAGTATTTAATAAATACTTCTGTTCTGTATTCATGGAAGAGGGGGTAGAAAACAGGCCTTTGTTATAAGACAAGGGCATAAAGGGTCAGGAAGTGGACACTAACCCTTTCACAGTGGAAAGAGTCCTAAGGGAGCTGTCAAAGTTAAATGTAGACAAGGGAATGGCTCTAGATGCGGTGCACTCCAGGTTGCTGAGGGAGCTCGGGGAGGAGCTGGCTGCACCTCTGACAGCCCTGTTCACCTGGTCACTAGCAACAGGGGAGGTGCCAGGGGACTGGAGGAGGGCAGATGTAGTCCCACTTTACAAAAGTGGAAATAGGGAGGAGGTGGGAAATTATAGGCCAGTCAGCCTGACTTCGGTAGTGGGCAAAGTAACGGAATCACTACTGAAGGAAAGTGATGGATACCTTGTTCTCTCTCCTAAAGCTGGTCTCTGGGCTCATAACTACTGGAGGTCCTTCCTGGTATCATGTGAGAGGCAGGATACAGATCTCTGTAGGGAGACTACATCCTTCCTCTCCATTTCTTGCAGCCATCAGTTTACTTCCTGTCTGACAAGAGGCAGGTTCTCAGTAGGGGCTCTGTCGCCAGAGTGACAGAGCTGAAGGCATCAAACTGTAATTGCTGATTATGTGTATTGGCAAGAGAGGTTCAGCACTTTCATCAAGAAATTCTACTTAAGGGATTTGCCTTTCTTCTTTACTGGGGACTCCAGTCTTAGCCGTGCATGGGTACAGACTGGCTTCAGAGCTGAAGACATCAAACTATAAGTGCTGATTATTTTTATTGGGAAGAGAGGTCCAGCAGTTTCATCAATAAATTCTACTTACTAACATACTAAAAAGCCAGCAGAATAGGCCAAATGGTCTGTCTTGTCTGCTCGAAAGCCAGCAACCTAATGGCTGCTCGCCTTACCACCCCCCCCAGCCCCCAAGAGGGTCTTCTTTAGTTTCAGTTTCCCCTTGTACCTGTCCCACCCCTTCTTGAATCCTTCCCCTTCTTGTACCCTCCTCCACCAGCCTCCCAGGCAGCACATTCCACGGCTCCACCACCCTCTCAGTGAAAAATGCTTCCTCGCTCCCCTGCAGTTTCCTCCAGCTTCCACTCATGGCTCTTGCTTGTTCCCCTTCTTTAGCCTAAAAGCTCCTTGGTTCCACTCTTGGTTATTCCCTTACATACTTAAAAATCTCTATCATATCTCCCCGTCTCTCCTCTCCTCCAGTGAGTAAAGCCCATGCTCATCCAGTCTCTCCTCATAAGGCTTCCTCTCCATGCCCTGAATCATCCTGGTCGCTCTCCTCTGGACCCTCTCCAGCAGCACTATGTCCTTTTTCAGTTGAGGTCTCCAGAACTGTACACAGGCCTGACCAAGGCATTATACAGAGGGAGGATCACCTCCCTCCTTCTGGACGTACTTGAGGGATTTGCCTCTCTTCCTTACTGGGGATTCCAGTCTAAGCTGTGCATGCTATACAGACTGGCTCCCCTTCCCCACTCCTGTGCTCTGAGGAGTTCCCATGGCGCTGCCTTTTCTCTCCCCCCCCCCCATCCAGAGTCAGCTCCTTCTCGGGGGTGCAGCAGGACTTACAAGGGGCACAAAATAACGACTATATTGCCTTCAGGAGCAACAGGGAGGAACCACAACAGTCATTCCCGGTGGCAGAAGAGCCACGTTTCCCCTTCCACTGGGCGATGGACGTGCTGTACCACATGCAGGCTCCATTCAGAGCAGCAGGGGAAGCCAGTCAGCGCTATTGCACTCCACCAGCGGGGGTCCCATGATGAACCAGCTCGTAAACGGCATTCAGAGCAGCAGGGGAAGTCAGTCGGCGCTATTGCACTCCACCAGTGGGGGTTCCGCGATGAACCAGGTCGTCGATAGCATTTTCAAGCACCAAGGCCCACCTCAAGGCGAGTGGGAAGGGGGGGGGCAACGCGTCTAGCTCGTCAGTGACCATCTACTGGCCTTGGCTCGTCAACGGATTTACAAGCCCCTGGCTCCAAGCTTCACTACTGGCCTTCACTCCGTCGACGGCTTTTCAAACCCCTAGCTCCAAGCATCAGTGTCATCAGGAGGGACTGCAAAAGGGGCTATCGTAGGTCTGTCAATAAGGGCTGGGACAGAGTCACAGTTTAAATTCCTTGCCCAAGGGACACCTCAGGCATCAGTATGTCCTCCGCTAAAATGGACAAGCCCTCTAGGGACAGAAAGTGCCACAAGTGCAGATCCCCCACTGCAGGCCACCTGTGTGGACTCGCTCTGCTTAAGGAGCAAAAATGCCATGGCCCCAAGGTTGGAGGAGGCCATGGAAGCATCCATTTCAGAGTTGCAGGAGGAACAGACACTGGTGACGGGGTCTGAACAGACCTCCACCTCAGATGGGCGGCATCTCATCGAAAAGCTAAGGCTTTCATCCACACCCCATCTCCCTTTGATATCCTGCATAATTCCCAGATCACAGGACGCAGAGGAAAGCCACCTGAAGGCGAACCCCCTCCCCATCCTCAGACGAGGAGGGGTATCCCTCCTTACGACATGACAGGAGGAGAAAGAAGTCCAGATCCAGGAGCGGATCCAAGAGGCCCACAAGGGGAAACAGTGACAAAACAGGTCCCCGACCCATCAGAGTCCAGTTACTCCTCCCCAGAAGAGGGGGAACTTCTGGACGATGACTTCGATTTAGGCGCCTCGCCATCCACAAATCTTGACTTGGATGAGCTAACTTTTCTATCGAACAGGCGACCGAGGAGATTCACCTGGGACCCTCCTCACCAGCTCCTAAGCACTCAAAATCAGCTTTCAGGCTACCGTCAGCCTCCAAACCTTACCAAAAAAAAAACAGTTATCTCAGCAGAGGGTCCCTGTGGGACCCAGTGGACCGGAAGGTGGACGCATCCCTCAAGAAGGCATTCCAGTCTGCCGCAACCCCGCTCAAGGCAGCTACAGCCAGCCTGTTCTCGGCACGAGCTGCACTATCGTGGGGCCACTGACCTGGTATTCCAGCTGGCTGATGAGCCAGATAAGAACAAACCCACCCTGCAGCGACTACAACTAATAGGGCCAGCTTCTGCCCACTCGGCTGACGTATCTGAGGAGACAGTCAGATGTGCAGCAAGAGCCATATTTTACCAGACCTCGACTCAATGTAACCTGTGGCTGTGGACGCCTCCACAAAGGTGCACTTTTGGTGAATGCCCCCTACGAAGGAGACCTCCTTTTTGGATCCGCTCTAAAGGAGGTGGTCAAGCAGCCTGGAGAAACAGCAGAAGTTTGCATGCCACAATCCAGGGGCAGGAACAGGTCCTGGTCATTGGGATGCAGGCAGAATTTTTGAGCCCAGAATTATTCAAGGGGACAAATTAAAACATTTTCAGGCAGACAAACTTAGTTCTCCTCCCGCAACCAGCGTGGCTTCAGGGGAGGAAGAGGTGGCTCCTGGGACTCCGGAGGTGATGCAAAAAAGTCTTAATTAGGATCCCTGGACTCATCCTCGAGTAGGGGGCAGGCTTTCCAGTTTTTTCAAGGAGTGGGTCCACACCAGCACGAACAATTGGATGCTAGATATAGTACGCATAGGTTACTCTGAGTTTGAATCAAAGCCCCTGCTACCCCATGCGTTGCCCTCCCCATATCAAACAATCGAAGAAAAGAAAGTGGTAACGTTGTTATAAGGGATCACAGACCTTATCCAGGCACCAGTGATCAAAGAAGTTCCCATCTCAGAATGGCACAGGGGCATTTTCTCTCTTTTTCATAGTTCCAAAACGTTCAGGAGGATTCAGGCCCATATTAGTCCTAAAATTTCTGACCGATTTTGTTTGCAACAGAACATTCAAGATGGAAACCTTTTCATCCATCATCTGGGAATTCCATCAGGGGAATTTTTTGGCCTCAATAGATTTGCAGGATGCCTATCTGCATATCCCTATCCGAAGGGCTCACCGATAATTCCTCAGATTCAAGGTGGAGAAACGCCACTTCCTGTTCACTCTAATACCATCCCAGACCCTGAATCATCTAGGTGTGGACTTCAAAACACTACAGAACAAGGTTTTTCCCACAAAGTTCAGGAATCTCTGGGCCCTTATCAGCAGATTCCAATCAGCACAATACCTACCAGCTCACGCGTTCATGCAGCTCATAGGGATGATGGTCTCCCTGGCAGACTCCATTCCCTGGGCACTGGTTCACATGCATTCCCTCCAGTTGAACCTTCTCCAGCAGTGGTCCCAGTCAAGGGACAGTCTGGGCCAGCGGATACAAATCTCTCGCCAGGTGAAAGCATCTCATTCATTGGTGGGCTTAGCGACCCTACATCATGAAGGGCCTCAAACTGTGTGGCATCCTTACCAGATGAGAATCACTACTGATACCAGTCTTCGGGGCTGGGGAGCTCACATGGATCAGCTTTTGGCACAGGGCAAATGGTCACTGGCAGAAACACGTTACAAGCAGCATCAACATTCTGGAGTTGCGTGCAGTCCCCCAGCACTTCAACAGTTCCAAGTACAGATCTCCGTCTGGGATGTGCTCATCCTCACAGACAATTGAATGACAATGGCCTACATCAATCGCCAGGGAGGCACCAAGAGCTCTCGGATGTTACAAGAAACCCTGTTGCTCTTCCAGTGGGCAGAGCACCCCTTGGAAAGCCTAATGGCCATGTACATCCCAGGCCAGGAGAACATTACGGCAGGTTGGCTAAGTCAAAAGGACATTCTTCCAGGAAAATGGGAACTGAAGGACAGTGCTTTTCACCTCCTTACTACACAGTGGGGCCTCCTACAGGTAGATCTTTTCGCCTGCCAACAAAATTACAAAGTTCCGCAGTTCTGCTTCCTAACCAGGGATGAGCTGGCAATAGCACAGGACGCCTTCTCCATAAACTGGGGTCAGTACGATCTCCTGTACACCTTTTCCCCATACCACTAATCTCAAGGGTCTTGCTTAGATCGCTCTAGATCATGCGAAGCTGATTCTAATTTGTCCACGCTGGCCCCGCGGCCATGGTTCCTTCGACCGGTTCAAATGTCACTACAACCTCCTCTAATTTTTCAGGTCAGCCCGGACCTGCTGCATCAGGCCCGTACTGCACCCCAATATAACATACTAACAGCCAGCAGAATAGGCCCAATGGTCTGTCATGTCTGCTCGTGCAATCTATCCCTGTCAGCGTGGAGACTGAGCAGGTGACTCTCAAGGAGTTAGGTTATACTCTGCCTGGCATTGAAATGATGATCCACTCAAGACGACCTTAGTCTTCCAAGGTATATTACAGAATATGGCAAAGATTTGTCTTCTGGCTACAATCCCTCGACATACTAGACAACATGATATCTCTCCCCACTATACGGCAATTCCTACAGGAAGGCTTTAACAAGGGTCTCCACCTGGCAACCTTGCAAGTCCAAGTTTCAGCTCTCTGGGCACACTTCTGCTGGCAGATTCAGGGGAGTCCTTGGATGCTCACCCTCATATTAGACAGTTCCTGAGAGCAGCGATGCTAAAACGTCTTCCAGTCAAATCCATCGTCCCACCTTGGAGACTCAACCCGGTCCTCAAGGCCCCCTTTGAGCCTCTTAAAGAAGCTTCCCTTCTCCACTTGACGGTGAAGGT
Source organism: Neoceratodus forsteri (assembly GCA_016271365.2). Taxonomy (NCBI): domain Eukaryota; kingdom Metazoa; phylum Chordata; order Ceratodontiformes; family Ceratodontidae; genus Neoceratodus; species Neoceratodus forsteri. Next base: position 863,208,003 of record CM057451.1, on the reverse strand, counting down.
TATTTTTCTTACATCAATCACATCAGCACGACGCATCCATGGGATAGGAGCCCTGTCGACCAAAAAGCCATACACTGTGTTTCATCAGGACTCAGTGGTCCTGCAAACAGCTCCCTCTTTTTTACCAAAGGTGATATCTCCTTTTCACTGCAACCAAGAATTGAACCTTCCTTCTTTCTGTCCTCACCCTGAGAAAGAGAAAGAGAGGGAATTTTGCACGCTGGACCCTAGGAGATTACTCAAACTATACATCAAAAGAACAGATTCCATACTCAAGACTTTGAGTTTGTTCATTCTCACTTCGGGGCAGAAAATGGGCCAAAAATCATCAAAAGACACTATTGCCAGATGGATTCGTTCCACTATATCCATCGCCTACTAGAAAGCGGGGGTAGCCCTACCAGGTCCAGTGAGGGCACACTCCATGAGAGCAATGGTGGCATCCTGGTGGACTCCCGAGAAGCCTCGCTGGCAGGCTCATGCAGAACAGCCACTTAGTCATCCATCCGTACCTTTGCAAGGTTCTACAAATTGGATGTGTCTGCCTCCATGGAGATGTCCTTCGGCTGCTGGGTCCTCCAGGCAGTGTTGGACCCGTAAAGGGCTATTAACATTCTTCCCACCTGGGAAGCAAGGGGATGTACTGCTTTAGTATATCCCAGTAGTTATGAGCCTGGAGACCAGCTTTAGGAGAGCGAAACAGAAATTTAAATACCTGTAAATTTTCTTTCTCCGACTGCTGGTCTCCGGGCTTCTTCCCTCCCAGAATGTTTGAAGTCGGCCATCTAGCTGCATGTTCAGATTAACGTTTCTTTTTTTTTTGTTTCCAAGTTCTGTAGTACTGTAGGGGAGAACTGGTGGCTGCAGGAAATGGAGGGGAGGATGTAGTCTCCCTACAGAGATCTGTATCCTGCCTGTCGCATGGTATCAGGAAGGACCTCCAGTAGTTATGAGTCTGGAGACCAGCAGTCGGAGAAAGAAAATTTTACAGGTATTTAAATTTCTATTTACCAGAGGTCTGCAAGCTCGAAGGCAACATGGATTCACCAGGGGGAGCTCTGCCAGACAAACATGATTGAGTTCTTCAATTGGATAACAAAGGAAGTGGACCTGGGAGGGGTGGTTGATGTGGCCTGTCTGAATTTCAGCAAAGCTTTTGACACCATTCCACGTAGAAGGCTGGTAGACAAACTTGTTACATATCGTTTGTTGTATATTTTATATTTTGTATTCTGGTTTCCTTGTACCTATTTATTGTATATTATTTTCCTAAGTTTGTTCTTTTCGAGTGTCAATTTTATGTGCTTTGTCCACCCAGGACCACTTTGTAAATGAGTTTATCTCAGTGGTGCTTCTACTGATTAAATAAAGATTGCTTGATTGATTGAGTAGCCTAGGAGTAGGTCCTAAAATAGTAAAATGGGTTTATAGTTGGCTTAGTGGTAGGAGGCAAAGAGTGGTGGTAAATGGGGTACACTCTGGAGAGGGCAAGGTGACTAGAGGAGTGCCGAAGGGGGTCAATATTAGGCCTTGTCCTCTTCGGTGTCTGTGTTAGCAACATTGCAGAAGGACTGGCAGGGAAGGTGTGCCTATTTGCGGTTGACACAAAAATCTGCAACAGAGTAGACACACCGGTGGGGGGGTTGAGAGAATGAGGAGGATCTAAAGAAGTTAGAAGAATGGTCATGAGTTTGGCAGCTAAGATCAACGCAAAAGTGCAAAATCATGCACTTGGGGCTACAAAATCTAGGGACAATGTACCAACTCAGTTGGGGGGGGGGGGAGTATTAGCGGTCATAAAACGGGAAAGAGACTGGTTTGCCATTTCTGATGACCTGAGGGTAGCTGAACAGTGTGACAAGGCAGTAGGAAAGGCTAGTGGAATGCTCGGATGCGTGGGGGGGGTATCACCAGCAGAAGGAGGAAGGTAATAATAACCTCTGTATAGATTGCTGATGAGACCCACCTCAGGTACTGTGTACAGTTCTGGAGGCCCCTTCTCCGAAAGGTCATGGAGTGGAGGCGGTGCAAAGGAGAGCAACGAAAATGGTACAGGGCTTGCACCAGAAGCCCTACAAAGAAAGCCTTAAGGATTTAAAGATGTACGCTCTAGAAGACGGGAGGAAGCGGGGACATGATGGAGACAGTCAGGTACCTCACAGGAATGAACAAGGTACAGGAAGGGAGCATATTCCAAAGGAAAATATGTTCAAGGACAAGGGGTCACAATATTAAATTGGAGGGAGGAGGCTGAGAAGAAACATGAGGAAATACTTCTTCACAGAGAGGGTGGTGGACGCTTGTAACAGGAATAGCCTCTCAGAGGATGTGGTGGGGGCTAGAACAGTCACAGAATGTTTAAGTGTGCATGGATAGACACAAGGGTCTCTTAGAAGCAAGAGAGTGGGGGGGTTTAAGCCGGAGTCCAAGTAGGATCTCCGTGGCACTAGGAATTTAGGGCAGACTGATGGGCCAAGTGGTCCTCACCTGCCAACAACTTCTATGTTTCTATGCTTTAGCCAATGATCTTTTTACTTTCTTCTTACCCATTTTGTACTGTAAGTGCTATGTTAGCACTGCTTGTACTCAATACTGTGCTGTTGTAAGCACCAGTATTGCATTCTTACAAAATAAATTGTTTAACTCATGTGTTTTTGTGTCACTTTACTGAAATTGTATCCAGCTGTTTTTACTTTGTTTTTATCTGTACTTTCAGTTACTCTTGAAAATGTATTTCCCAACTTGTCTTTAACCATGTAACTCTTACTGCCACCCTTTTCTCCAGCTTTTACCATCTGAGGAATATCGCCAGGCTAAAGCCCCTAGTACCGCCACTTGATCTCCCCACCTTGGTGTATGCCTTCGTGACGTCCAGGCTTGACTACTGTAATGCGCCCTATCTCAGGGTCTCTGGGGGTACCCTGTGCCGACTGCAGCTGGTGCAGAACGCAACAGCTAGGTTGTTGACAGGACTGTCTAAGTACTGTCATATCACTCCGGTGCTGCGTCAACTGCATTGGCTGCCGGTCAGGTGAAGGGTCCTCTTTAAGGTGGGTTTGCTCATCTTTAAGGCCCTACATGGCCTGGGCCCTGGTTACCTCAAGGACCTTCTTACACCTGCTGTCTTGATCTGCCCCCTCCACTCCTCCTTTAGGGGCCTCCTCGCGATTCCCAGGATGAGGTTAAAAACAGCTGGCGACAGAGCATATAGTGTCACCGCTCCCTGTCCTGTGGAATTCGCTTGCTCCAGCTGTTAGGGAGGCCCCTTCTGTCAAGGTATTTAAGGCCCACCTCAAGGCCTTCTTACATAATCAGGCCTTCCTGGACTGTGTTGTACATCCTTAACCTGACCTCTGAATTTTATATTTAAATAATCTCTAGCTTCCCTTGAGCTTATTGCGGCTGTTGAGGATATTATTTTGTAATGATGTGTATCGATGTTATAAGTGTATTATTTATTTAGTTTTTGTATTTGCATGTATATGGAATTTTTAACATGTGCGGTGCCCAGAGTCTCTGGGATGGGCGCCTTTTTAAATAAAATGTGCCTTGCCTTTCCCTACCTTCTTTATTTATTTTTATTTATTGAAATGTTTTGCCAGGAAAGGCACACTGAACAGCAAGTTGCTCATCTCCCGGTGCATGCTGGGGGAAGGGGTAATGGGAGATACGGTTGACGAAGTATAAAACATACAGTATAAACCAGCTACAACACTGATGGGGGGAAGAGGTACTTTGCCCAGGTTGTTCCTGAAAAAGGTCCCTTGGGCCAGTGGACGTACCTGATCACATCAATAAAAACCCTCCAATAGGCCTTTGTTTTTTTTTTATTAACACTCCTACTGTATTTCTTAGCACCCTGCCATTCCCATTGAACCTGATAAGGGCACTTTTGTTTGTCATTGCTGGTCCGTAGGATACCACTGTTCGTGAAGTAATGTCAGAAATAAAAAGTTCCTGTCTTGCACTGAAACATATGTATAGCAGCCAGAGCCAGTGATTTCCCGTTTTCAGAAAGGGCCAGTTTAATTTGGCAAAAATCTTTAAAGAATTTTTTTCCATTCAAACAATAGGAGTGCATCAATGATGCCTTACAAACGTGCATCTGTCCGCAGGAGTATGCTGCCCTGGAGATGGAGCATATGCACATTTCAGAATGCAGAATTAAGTTCAGACTATTTGCTGTGGTCACGCTGCCCCTACTGGCTTAATGCCAGAGTTTATCTCTCTGCTTGAAGAGACCAGTCACCTCAAAGTCCACTCTAGCCTTCTGGTCACTTAGCTTTAAAGGAGAACTATGGGCAGCCCTGAAGCCACGATCGCTGCACAGATCGGGGCCTCACTCCACAGATCCCCCGCAGCCACAATATGAAATGAAGCATTTTATTACCCGAATGCTCATAAAAATGTGTTGAGCCCCTGGTGCAGCCGCCATGTTCAAATATGGTGCGCCTCTCCCGGTCGCAATCTCACTAGTAATAACATGAGATGATGACACTTCACTGCCTCTATCTTACTGTTGCCCTTATGTACAGAAATATACTAATATCCATATCTCAGATGCCCATTACAGACTTTGCCTAAATGCCATGTATATGCCTAATCTAGTTCTGTTCCTCTCACTACATCAGCATGTGACATCACTCGGGTCGTTGCTACATCATAAGCCCTGCTGACTATTAACATGTGTCAACTGTTCTAATTTCAGTACCCTAGCTACTACATGTATAGGTCTTCAGCCACCCTGGCTTTCATATGTAAATACTTTGAATTGTGATGTCTCATTAATGTACTATCTCTGAATGTATGACTATGCTGACGCGGAGCCTTTGTAAATGAGTCAATGACTCAAAGGGTTGTAATTCCTGTGACTGACTAAATAAAATAAATAAATGTGTCACAAGTTACCAATCAAGCAGGAGGAGATTGTCTCTTCTTACTGGTGATGTCACAGTCATTGAGGTCACAATGATGATGATGTATCGGGAGCAGTAGAAATGAATATGTCTGCCTTCCGGCAGAGTGCTAGTTCACACATCACACCTAGTATTGTCGGTAGAAAATCTTCTAATTAGTAAAGCAGAAAAGGAAATAATATTTCAGATAAAAGAAGTGATAGCTGACTACTTTTGAAATATCGAGGCTGACAGTATAGCCTAGATGTTAGAGTAACAAGCTGTGAATGAGCTTGGTACATCCAGCAGACCTGGGTTTGATTCCCACAACCTCCACTTTCATACTGTGTGACTCTGAGCAAGTCATTTAAACCTCCAGTGCTCCCAGGTCGCCCCTGAAAACAGGCCCTTGTGCCTAGTGGGCCTTTACCCGGTTACCAAAGACTAAAAAAAAAATATGCCGTTAGTCATTTTTTCAGTTAAGTTGTTGCATGCACAGGCATTAATTACCAGTCATACATGTCACTTGTGTGCACTGACTCGTGTGACCATGTTCTAGGGATACTCATAATGTATCTGTTTTTACAATTTTTTAACTTAATTGGGCTAGGAAAATGCCTGCCTTTGGCATTAAGTACAACTATTTTTGGACAATCTATCTATTGGAACTTACCAACGAAAAGATTAATTACATATTACTTGCCCTTTCCTCTCTTCTTCCTCTTTACCCTCCCCCTTTTGGGAGGACAAGGTAGAAATATATTAATCTTTCAGGTGAAAGGAATTTCACCTGAAAGAGTAATATATTTCATTTTTATTTGGGTTCATTTAACTGACCAGCATTTTAATTTAGTGTTTAAAAAAAAAAAAAAATCTCCCTACTTCTTGACTCCAATATTCTCTTATTTTGTCCGATCTTATTTTTTCATGTTTTCACTATCTGGATCTCGGAAACCACACATCCAACTGGAACAAAACTTGGCACATCAAGAGACCTACTCCATGAGACCACACATGCAAATCCATTGAACAGCTGCAAAGTTATTAAACTGCAAAATTTGGGGTTTAACATTAAACACCCTACTCAACCCTAAATATAGTGGCGCACCACTATAATCTGTATGTGTGTGTGTGTGTGTGTATGTATATCTAAAAAACACAAATTGCACATACCCCGATAATGCAAAGCATCATGGGCAGCATATGCAAATGACCATGAATTAATTTGGATAGGCTCAACTTTAAACAGAATTGCATGGTCCCAGAAGGCCTTACAATACAACCAGCAAAGGCTGAGAACAGCAGACACAGACATGTGTTTCGTCCTCATTTGGACTCATCAGTGTGCCATATCTGTGTCTCAGCCCAGGGAGAGGGAGCCAGCTACCCTTCTGTCTCTACTTTGGGCTGCCCACGACCCAAACAAATATGATCCCCTGTAGAATGGGTGGCTCCCTCTTCCCGGGCTGAGATACAGATATGGCACACTGGTGAGTCCAAATGAGGACGAATATTGTGAGTACAACCGCGAACAGTCAATCAGTTACTGATTACATGCAGATGTGATCAACATTTCAGAATATGTGCTGATTTTGGCTGACTTACTTTTTTGAACTGTGGAATCGTCTGTGTTTTTGCCGTGTTTGCTGTTTGGGATTTGGCTGCTGTGCATGATGGGAAATGCATATATTTAAATGCACAGGAGATTTCAGTTCTGGTGTTGAATGACAGAATTACAAGAGCAAGCATGGTTTATTGAGGAGCAACCATGGATTACTTGAGAATTAATCCATGGTCACTGTTCCCGTCCAGCCAATCCAGGGTATCTATCTGCTATCATTTGCAGTGCCATTTTACAAAGTTGAATAAGACCCTGTTCCATATGTTATGCAGAAAGAGTTAAAAGAAAGGCTGTGTTCTGTCCTCTTCTTTTCTGTCTCGTGTGATTGCGCAATCAAATTTACTTGTGAGACCTAGGAACTGACCCACTATTTACCTACCTTCACTTGCTGTTTCTACCTTTTCTTCCCCCCTTGCTTATCTGTGGTTATAAAAATATATATGAACCTTTGTGTGAAACTGGGATGCCTTGGTTTGAAAATGTATATAGTTGTATTGTTGAAATAATTGCAGAAAGCTATTTGGAACTCGGAGGTTAACTTTGAGATGCAGTTTGACTTCCACAAACTCTTTTGCAGAGTTAACGGGGGACTAGTTCTGGGGCACCATGTTGTATTTTGTTTCATCTCCAGGAGAGAAATTTACAAAGTTCTGATATAGTTTGTGAGAAACAGGGTGTATCTTAACAAGCTCAGGATGAAGAAATTAATTGCCAGGCAAATAACTCTTACAGTGGCGTGAAAAAGTATTTGCCCCCTTCCTGATTTTCTCTATTATTGCATATTTGTCACACTGGATGTTTTCAGGTCTTTAGACAAAATGTAATATTAGATAAAGGGAACCTGAGTGAACAAATACCACTTGTTTTTTTTTACTTATTTCATTTATTTAATGAAAAAAGTTAACCAACACCAACTGGCACTGTGTGAAAAAGTAATTGCCCCCTAGTTAAATCAACCCAATTAAAGGGATAATTAGAGTCAGCTGATTGAGCACAGCCAGGCTTGATTACAGCCAGCCCTTCTCAATATAAACCTCACTTATTTTGACCCTTACCATCAGAGTCACGTTGCTAGCACAAAGATTCAACAAGCATGTTATTGCACGATCAAAGGAAGTTCCTGAAAAGATCAGAAAAAAAGTTGTTGCTATCTATCAGTCTGGAAAGGGTTACAAAGCTATTTCTAAGGCTCTGGGACTCCATCGAACCACAGTGAGAGCCATAATCTCCAAATGGAGAACACTTGGAACAGTAGTGAATCTTCCCAGGAGTGGGCGGCCTGCCAAAATTACTCCAAGGGCGCAGCGTAAAATCATCCAGGAAGTCTCATAGGATCCTAAAACAACATCCAAAGAACTGCAGGCTCTCTTGCCTCAGCTAAGGTCAGTGTTCATGACTCCACAATCAGAAAGAGACTGGGCAAAAATGGGCTTCATGGGAGAGTAGCAAGGTGGAAACCACTGCTAACCAAGAAGAACATAAATGCTCATCTCTCATTTGCCAAGAAGCACCTGGATGATCCACAAGCCTTTTGGAAAATGTTCTATGGACAGATGAGTCCAAAGTGGAACTTTTGACGACATGGATCCCATAATGTCTGGTGTAAAGCAAACACAGCATTCCACAGTAAGAACATCATACCAACAGTCAAACATGGTGGTGATAGTGTGATGGTGTGGGATACTTTGCTGCCTCAGGACCTGGACGACTTGCCATAATTGAAGGAACCATGAATTCTGCTCTGTATCAGAAAATTTAAGGAGAATGTCCGGTCATCCGTCCGTCAGCTGAAGCTGAAGTGTAGTTTCATGCAGCAAGACAATGATCCAAAACACAAAAGCAAGTCCACATCAGAATGGCTGAAAAGAAGTAAAATTAAAGTTTTGGCGTGGCCTAGTCAAAGCCCAGACCTAAACCCAATAGAGATGCTGTGGCAGGACCTGAAACGAGCAGTTCATGCTAGAAAACCTACCAGTGTTACTGAATTAAAGCAGTTCTGCGAGGAAGAGTGGGCTAAAATTCCTCCACAGCGATGTGAAAGACTGATATTGAATTATAGGAAGCGTTTGGTTGCAGTCATTGCAGCTAAAGGTGGTGTAACCAGTTATTAAGTGTAAGGGGGCAATTACTTTTTCACACAGTGCCAGTTGGTGTTGGTTAACTTTTTTCATTAAATAAATGAAATAAGTAAAAAAAAACAAGTGTTATTTGTTCACTCAGGTTCCCTTTATCTAATATTACATTTTGTCTAAAGACCTGAAAACATCCAGTGTGACAAATATGCAATAAGAGAGAAAATCAGGAAGGGGGCAAATACTTTTTCACACCACTGTATATAAAAAGAGCAGCAGTGTTTGTTAGAGAGAGAGAGAGAGAGAGAGAGAGAGAGAGAGAGATTGGGGGGTGCTGTGGAGCAGCAAGGTGGTGGCAGCACCTTAGAATAGCTCTTACATTGTGCATAGAAAAAGTAATATTTTGTGACTTATTTGCCCAGTAGAACACTTACGACATAGCTGGGGACCTGTAGTAAGCTGTGAGGCTTAAACTAGGGCCAAAAAGAGAAGCTAAATGGTCTGCTCAGAGACTGGATGCCTTTCTATTCCCGGCGAGCTCCAGCACAGGCAAGGGGCCTACAGCAATGATTGAAACGACCATGCCAGAGCTGCCTACCACGCACATCCTGGTGATGCTCTCAAAAGATTCAAGGGAACAGAAAATAAACTAATAAGAGGTTAGCAGCAGTTGAAGTGAAGCTGTCGGAAACTGATCGTACCATACAGGACAATGTTACCACTATAAAAGATCTGCAAGACTATCAGGGAAGACAGGCAGAGTGCAATGCTGCCTATGCCTGAGATTTCTCTTTCCTAAAAGCCGAAGTGGAGAATTTAGAAAATGCTCAATGTCAGTCGAACATTCGTATTGTGGGGTGTCCCCCTAAATTCTCTGGAGCTTCAAAGTTGCTATCAGCGGTTACTCTGCTCATATTTGAAGATTTGCAACTACTGCCCCGAGAAGCGGGCATAACAATTCTGAAAGTATTCACCGTTCCACAGTGAAGTTGACAGCGTGGTGGCATAAATCAGAAACCACTTACTGCTATTGTCACCTTATCAACCCCGGAAGCCCGAATTTCGCTCCTGCAAGCGGCCAGAGCGAGGGGGGAAATAATCTGGGAGAGTAGCTGGCTGGGGATTTTGCTTGACCTTTCTACGCAGACACAGACGAGGAAGAAAGACCTTCAAGTGATTAAAAAAGACCTATTTCGTCGTGGAGTTGAGGCTCAATTGAACTATACAGCGCGTTTCCAAATTAAACACAATGCAAAGACGCACATCTTTATGGATCTGGTAATTGCTGCCCAATTCGCTGAGAGACTCTTGGGACAGTTAAACCCTCCAGAACCCTCGTCTGATGAAGACGGGTGATGTGTTGAACTCTTACTTGGGGCTTAGTTTAAACCCATTTGGGTCTGAGACTTGCTTTCGCCTTACTAAGGGCCTCTTCCACACAGCCCTTACAGTTCATACTTGTTATAAATTTGAGTCGTCCAGGCGTTTTGCACTTTGGCTCTGGGTAAATGTTACTGGAATTTCTCTTGTTACTTTAAAAGCTGTACTTCTTGCTGTTTCACTAGTTTGATCTATGCAATTCAGTTCTTATATGACTAGCAGAGTAGTTGACAAATATTGGTGGGTAAAGACCACCTCTCAGTTTGTGAACATTAAAAAAATCACCTGAATTTGCTTTCTCTGTACCTACAGGGCAGATTGCTTTCTGCCTGTGACTGTGGGTTTTTGAAGCAACTTAACTGGGGACAGTCGTTAGATATTTAGTCTGCTTGTGGCTTGTCAGTCAGCCCACCACATTAAATAAGTTCTACGAGTGAGCCTCTATCCTGGTTTTCTATAAAATTGTTTGTAATAATTTGTGGTGAGAGTTTTAATGCCCTACAGGGTAACTGGCTCAGAATTTACTCCTGTTTTAAAATCTTCTGTTAGTCCTATACAGGGTTTGGGATTTTAATAATGTCCTTTCATGAAGATAGAGATCTTATGTATGACTGCAGTACACTCACTGTAGAGGTCTGTGTACCTCATTCTTGAGTATATTACAGTTGTGCTGTAAGATCATAAAACCAATAAACAAATAATACAAAATAAAGAGAGAGAGACTGAAATTTAGAATTACAGATACCCTCAGATGAAGGGCTTTGTGTGGCCTTTAAAATACTGTATTGAGAAGCAGACTTATGTTTTTCCCAGGCCTCTCTTACAACACTGTTCTGTGGGAATGGCACGGCGAGTTGACTGGACTAAGTATAGGAATAGTTTCCTTAATTAAGGTTATAATTTTTTTCTGAATCAGCCATACTGTCAGTGGCAAATTTTAAAATTACGTGCTAGCTCAAGGACAACTGGCCTAGCCAAAAATGATAGTCCCAGTGTTTCGAGTGGCAGCCCATGGTCGGAAGGCTATATTTCAAAAGGAATTTTAAAAACTTATATAGCAACAAAGTACATGGTGTGGGGGGATGTATTATTGATACTATGTCTGTCATCATACAGGAGAGACTCCTGTGCCTTATAATAAATGAGTCCCACCTAATTAATGGCTGTTTTCTGACTTGCTAGATGTTATTACCATTAGTTGACTTTTATATGTAATATTTTAACATAGCCCTTTTTTTTTTTTTTTTATTTTATTTATTTTTTTAACTCTCTTTCCCTCCGGTCACGGCCTGCGGAGCCTCTCTCAGCATCCTGCCTGTTTCTGCCTGCCTGAGGTCCCCTCGGCCTTGAGCTTCCTCTCCCCCCCCCCTCCCCACAGCCAGCATCCCCAGCTTAACCCCTCCGGGTGGGGCCACCCCTCCTCTTTGGGCACTCTTACAACATAGACTCTGGCTGTAGGTGAGGACTCGGGCAGAGGAACTGGAAGGCCAGGCAAGGTGGATCTGGCGGTGGGCATGGGGGTCAGGTGCTGTCACCTACCCTGTGTAGCCGGGCTTTTCCAGGTTCTGGTGCCCCTCCCCCTGGCATGGTGCACCCCTGACGCAGTGGCACATGGCAACCCTGCCTGTGTCAGCCATACTGATTGACATGCTGCCGACATACTGCGGTGCCCCCGATCTCCACCGGGAGCCGCCTATACGCTGGACAATCTCCATCCCTCCCCCCGGGGATGCATCGCTAGGGGGATTACCTCCAGAAAGGCAGAAGTGATCCTTCCACTGTACAACTGCTTAGTTAGGCCACACCTCGAGTATTGTGTGCAGTTTTGGAGACCACATGTAAAGAGGGACATTACACTCCTAGAGAGAGTCCAAAGGAGGGCAGCCAAAAATGATCTGGGACCTGGTGGAGCGGACCTATGAGGAGAAGCTCAAGGAGCTCGACATGTACACCCTGGAGGAGAGGAGGGACAGGAGGACATGATAGCGGTCTGCAAGTATATCATAGGGATCAATAAGGGAGGCCCAGTCAGGGTGCTCCAAAGGAAGGAGGGTGGGACAACGAGAGGTCACAGGTGTAAGCTGGAAGGGGCAGGCTCAGAGGGGAGAGGAGGAGATGTTATTTCACTGAAAGGGTGGTGGAGCCATGGAATGCATTGCCCAGGGAACTGGTAGAGGTGGAGACTGTGGACGAGGTTAAGAGGGGATGGGACAGGTACAGAGGGAGGGTAAATCTGACCAGGCCCAATACAGGTGGAACATCTGGGACTGGGGACAGTATAACCCAAGGGGGAGGGACACCAGAATCAGTCCTCAGTGCGGGTGCTGAAAATCGAGCAGACTCTAGAGACCGTTAGGCCTATTCTGCTGGCATTTTAGTATGTTCGATGGTGCCTGTTTCCAGAGCATCTGTACACAAGACAGTCTTTATAGTGTGAGTGTCTCATGCATAGGGAAAGGAAGCACTCTGATCAAGAACACTCGCTTCTTCGATTCTTAATGTGATAAATATTGTAGATCATGAAATAGGTTGAAAGAATGCTGGCTCCTGATTGGTCAAGAGGTACATTCAGCTGGGCCGTTAGCCTAGCACAGCAGCCCGCCTGAAAGTGATTCTACAAAAATACATCCACCAGGTTATGAAATCTTTAATAACAAGGCAGCAGGGAGGTTAGATTCCCTGCGAAGTTCATAAGACCTTTAGGGACATATTAGAACAGCTGCTAGTTGACGTCTTTTAACTACTGCCTGCAAACTCACCCTTTTCCCCAGAGAGTAGCATAGTGCCTTTATTACAGTCATTTCAAAACCTGGGAAGAACCCAGAGGACTGGGCCTCATACTGGACTGTTTCCCCCATAGATGTAGACACCGAAAATCTACGCAAAAAATTATAGTCAGCAGAATTCAAGAAGCAGTGACCAAATTAGTCCATCAGAATCAAACTGGGTTTATCCCGGACTACAGCTCTTACAGTAACATCTGCAGGCTGTTTTGACATAATATCAGCTACAACAAATCTCAAAACCCCACACCTGGCAGTTGCAATCACAGCAGAGAAGGTCTTTGATAGGCTATATTGGAAATCTATCTGTGCATTTCTTTTAAAATTTGATGTTGGCCCTGCCTTTGTGGAAAAGTTTATAGCCCTGTACAGACGGTTCACGGCGAGATTGGGTGGTCACTGGAGCTCACTCATCACCTCTTTAATTACGGAAAGGCACCCAGCCAATCTTCCCCATGTTCCCCCTCCTGTTTTCCCTAGATATGGAACCCATAGCTGCCAAAATCAGACAAACCCCCTTGATCACAGGTATACAGGTGAACCCAGTAGAACATAAAATTGCATTTTTACGCAGATGACACCTTATGTTATTTCTCAGGAACCCACAGACTTCTCTACCCCACCCCAGTAGACCTTCCATCATCACTTCAGCGAGGTCTCCATCTTTAAAATTAATTATTCTAGGCCGGCCCGGTGGTGCTGGAGGTTGAGGTGCTGGTCGCTAAATCTCACGCCACACCGGTGACCCGGGTTTGGGAATGAGCCCTGGTCTCTGGGGGTCAGCAGGGGCAAGAGAGGATTGAGCATCCGGAGGACTGGTGGTCTCTCTCAGGGAGAGAGGCCCTGCCATCCCACTCGCTGATTGCCCTCTGGTGGTGGCTAGAGGGCAGTATGGGTCGGTAGGTCATGTAGCCAGTGTCTTTACGTTGGAGGGAAGGGGAGTTGGGAAGAAAATGTGAAAAAGGGAGCTGGCAGGCTCCATGATGACCCGATGCATCCCTGCGGCCCCCCTGACTTCTGGATTATGCTCTTGGGGGGGGTTGGCGTTCACCTCAAGTAGCCCCATCGGCAGGGGGCAAGCTGTGGAGGGAATTTAGGGGTGGGCTGGGATGGCTCGGCAGGAAGATGAGCTCTTCCAAGGGAGGAGCCATAGCCACATGCCAGGCTCTGGGGAGAGTATATCAGTTATATATATATATATATATATATATATATATATATATATATATATATAAAATATTCTAAAACTGAGGCTGTTCTTCTCAGTGGATTGAACCTTTTCACTGCTTTGGACCAGGGTTAAATTAGGGCTCTGCTACTTAGGCATCAGTATCACTAAAGCCTTAACAGTTGTTTGAGCAACATCATATAGTTATTCTAGAAGTCCAAATGGATGAGGATAGCTGGAGACGTCTTCCATTTTCTCTGAGAGGCTGCACTGAGACATCACATATGAATGTTCTGACTGATTCTTGTATGCTTCCTGTAGCAGTCCCCCAGAGTTTCTGAAAAACGTTAGACCAGGCTATTTCAAAATATGTTTGGGTTGTGAAACATCCTAGGGTGAAATGGCACCTATTAAAGGCTGCCAAGGATAAGGGAAGCTTGGCACTGCTTAACATGAAGGAATAGTACATACTATAACAGTGCAAGTAACTTCTATCTTAACCGTGTTTAAAAAGGAAGAAAGACACGGGGTGGCTTGAGGATAAATAGGCGCATACCCTATCTGCTGACCTAGGGACAATTCTCCATTTACCAACACATAGATACATAGACAGTGTCTGCAGATAAGGGTCTATGGCCCACCCAGTCTGCCCATTTGAGCTTGTAAGTTCAGTTTATGTTTTTCTAGAAGTCTGTTGCCCCTTAACCCTAACCTCCAGAATTCCTTTATGTCTATCCCATGCATTCTTAAATCCCGTGATTGTTTCAGCCCCCACCACTTCCTCTGGCAGGGTGTTCCACTTGTCCACCACCCGTTCTGTGAAGAAATTCTTCCTCACGTTTCCTCTGAATCGTCCTCCCTCCAACTTCATCCCATGCCCTCTAGTCCTGGAACATCTTTTTCGCTTAAAAGTAGTGTATTCCTGTACCCTGTTCCTCCCTGTAAGATACTTGTATGTCTCTATCATATCCCTTCTCTCCCTCCTCTCCTCCAGGGAGTACATATTCAGTTCCTTCAACCTGTCCTCACAGGACTTGTGATGCAATCCATGTACCTTCTTAGTTGCCCTCCTCTGAACCTTCTCTACCCTGTCTATGTCCTTACGTAGGTAAGGTCTCCAGAACTGTACACTGTACTCCAGGTGGGGCCTCACTAGTGTCTTGTATAGTGGAATTGTGACCTCCATTTTCCTGCTGGTGATGCCCCTTCCTATGCATCCCACCATCCTATTTGCTTTACCTGCTGCCTTGTCACACTGTTTCCCTACCTTGAGGTCATCAGAGATGATAACCCCAAGATCCCTTTCCTGCTTGGTGCATGCTATATTCTCACCCCAAACTGATATATTGTGCCAGGGTTTTTGTGTCCCATATGCATTATCTTGCACTTCTTTGCATTGAATTTCAACTGCCAAACCCCTGACCATTCTTCAAGTTTCTGCAGGTCCCTTCTCATTCTGTCTACACCCTCTGGTGTGTCTACTCTGTTACAGAGCTTTGTGTCATCAGCGAACAGTGAAATTCTGCCTTCTAGGTAATGCACAATGTCACTGATGAATATGTTGAATAGGACCGGTCCCAGCACTGATCCCTGTGGTACCCCATTGGTCACTCTTCCCTCTGTGGAGTGACAGCTATTTACCACCACCCCCCTCTGTGTCCTGCTGCCCAGCCAGTTACCTACCCACCACACTACTGTCCTGCCCACACCCATATTCCCCAGTTTATGTAATAGTCTTCTATGTGGCACAGTGTCAAAGGCCTTGCTGAAGTCCAGATAGGCCATGTCCACTGCCCTCCCCTGATCCACCTCCCTAGTCACCCAGTCAAAAAATTCAACGAGGTTGGTCTGCCATGACCTGCCCTGGTGAAACCATGCTGCCTTGGGTCCTGTAGTCCATTGACAACCAGATGTTCCACCAATCTCTCCTTTAGTAGTGCTTCCATGATCTTCCCCACTACCGAGGTGAGGCTGACTGGTCTGTAGTTCCCCGCTTCCTCTTTGTTCCCACTTTTGTATAAGGGGACTACATCTGCTATCCTCCAGTCTTTGGGTACCTCCCCTGTTTCCAGTGATCGGCTAAACTGTGTTTGGTTGGGCTCATGGACTGAGAACGTTTAAAACCATGAACATGTGGACGTTGCACACACTACATATGTGGATGGCCTACAGAAACAAGGTACTCAACACAGGAAATATGGGAGAACTTACCATATCAGGGGAACCAAGATTTCCCCCAAGGACTGCCTGAGCAGGCCTTTCAGAAGTGGTCAAATCAGGGGGTACTTCACATGGGAGATATAGTAAATCAGGGGCAAGTAATGTCCTTTGAGCAGATTAGAGAGAAATTCCATTTAGAAAGGGATGAATTCTTCTGTTGTCTGCAGCTGAGAAATCATCTCCAGAGCCCAACCAAACACAGTATATACACGGTGGACCCCACCATAGGTGCTGGAACCTGTGGGTGCTGCAGTCTCTCCCCTCCCCCACTTTTGCCCACAAGCATTCAAAGTGTCCCTTTGCTTACATAAACTACCTTTTTTACACTGTGCCCTTTTGAACTTTAGCATCCCCCACTTATCCAGTGGTCCGGCACCTATGGACCCCACTAACCTAGAAAGGTACATTAGAACTGAAAACATCTGGGACACAGATGCCCAAAAAGTTTCTAAACTCTATGATATAATACTGTCATAAAAACATAGAATTTGACTTAAGGTAAAGACCACTTGGCCCACCCAGTCTGCTCATTATTTTCCCTAACGTCTCTTTCCACCACCTTCTTTTCCACTAAGATACCCTTATGCCTGTCCCATGCATTCTTAAACCTCACCACTGTCTTCGTCTCCACTTCTGGTGGAAGGCTGTTCCAGGCATCCACCACTCTTTCTGTGAAGAAGTTCTTTCTCACATTTTTCCTGAATCTAACCCCCTCCAGCTTCATAGCATGTCCCCTTGTTCAGATCCAGAAATACAACACAGAGAATGACATCTGGCTGGAATGGAACAAGGAAGTAGAAATTAATATTCCCAGGACCTTAGACCAGTGACCTGGGAGGAATATTTCAAACTGCTCTGCAGAATGGAGGGAATTTAGGTGGAAGACTATTGTTTGTTTGTTCAGGGTCCCCACAATAACAGCCCGCTTCTCTCCCACAGGAACTGACAGTTGCTGGAGAGGATGTGAAGGGAGGAGAGACCATCACCATATAGAAACATAGAAGTTAACGGCAGATGAGGACCGCAAGACCCATCCAGTCTGCCCATTTTTTCTACCTTATGAATGTGCCATAGGCCTGTGATGATGATGCCCAAGTCTCTTTCTTTCCTTGTGATTGCCAGCAACTCCCCTCCCAACCTATAGGTGGCGTCAGGGTTTCTATTCCCTATGTGCATGATCTTGCACTTCTTTGCATTAAACCCCAGTTGCCACTCTTCTGATTATTTTGCCAGTTTATCCAGATCTCTTCTCATTCTACCCACCCTACCTGGATCATCTACTTTGTTGCAGATCTTGTTGTCATCTGCAGACAGACAAGCCTTACTCTCCAGTCCATCTGCAATGACAGTGATGAAGATATTGAAGAGGACTAGCCCCAGGATTGATCCCTGAGTTGCCCCACTTGTGACTTGCATCTCTTCTGACTATATACCATTTACCACCACTCTCTGTTTTCTGCCCACCAACCAGTTTGCCACCCAGTTGACCAACTTCTGACCCACCCTAAGCCTCCCCAGCTTATTAATCAGTCTTCTATGTGGAACAGTATCAAAAGCTTTGCTGAAGTCAAGGTAGGTGACATCAACTGATCCCCCTTGGTCCACCACCTTGGTTATCCAGTCAAAGAAATCTGAGATTAGTTTGACAGGACCTTTCTGTTGTAAACCCATGCTGTCTTGTATCTTGTGCTCCTATGGATTCTAGGTATTGCACTATCCTTTTCTTAAGGAGTGCCACCATAATCTTGCCCACTACTGAGGTAAGACTGAGTGATCTGTAGTTCCCTGCCTCCTCCCTGCTACCACTCTTGTGGAACGGAATCATATGAGCCCTTCTCCAGTCTTCTGGGACCTCTCCTGTGCTCAGAGACTCACTAAATAGTTCTGATAATGGCTGTGCTAGTTCCCCTCTTAGCTCCTTTAGTACCCTGGGATGTATGCTATCAGGTCCCATTGCCTTGTCCACCCTGAGCTTAGCAAGCTCTTGTAGGACCATTTCTTTTGTGAAGACTTGTGCACACCCCCGTGTCCATGGTGCTAAGCTGTGGGCCCTGTCCTACCTTCTCTCAGTAATACTGGGCAGGAGTATCTATTTAGATAGATACTTTACCTTGGTCCCTCCACACACTCCCCCTTATCCCCTTTGATCTTAACAATATCCCCTCTGGGCTTTCCCCTTTCACTAATGTATCTATAGAAAGTCTTGTTCCCTCCTTTTACTGTCCGTGCTGGTGTTTCCTTGGTTTGGGCCTTTGCTTGCCTTACTGCCTTCCCTGCTTCCCTTAGGGAAGTTTGGTATGCCTCCCTGTCTTAGTCCCTCTGTGTTCCCCTTTATTTCCTGAAGGCCAGCCTTTTGGCTCTGACCTTTTCTGTTACTGTCTTTGAGAACCAAAGTGCTTTTCTCCTTCTTTTGCTCTTGCTTTTCTCTCTAACACAATGGGATGTTGCTTCAAGTATTGCATCCTTAATGCTTGCCCACTTTGCCTGTACCCTCTCACCTGTATTTCGTCTTGCCAGGACTAGCTTAACTCTGTTGGCCATCTTATCAAAGTCAGCTCCTCCGAAGTCCCATATTTTTGTCTTTATGGGATGATTTATTTCTAGTCACCAAATTAAACCATATCATGTGATGGTCACTGGCCCCCAGGTGACCTTCTACCTAGAGATCTGTGATCCTTTCCTGTTAGTCAGTACTAGATCTAGGATATCTCTGTCTCTTGTGGGCTGTTCTAACAGTTGTTTGAGGCCCTCCCCCTGCAGGAAATTTACTGTGTGTGTAGTTCTTGCGCATGTTCCTGTTGGTACTGACTAATCTGTATCTGGCATGTTGAAGCCTCCCATTATCAGAACCTCCCCTTTAGCTGTCATGTTTTGTATATCTTCTAACAGTAATGTGTCTGTGTCCTCCCCCTGGTCAGGAGGCCTGTAGACAACGCCAGTTCGTATGGCTGTCCCATTTCCTGTTTCCAGGGTGACCCACAGTTCTTCTGGCTCCTTATGTCCTGATTTTAAAAGACACTGGGCTAAGCCGACTCCACACATTTTTAGAGAGCACACTTTTGTTATTTTAGAGAGCACATTTTCGTTAATTTTGTACATTATTTGTTAGAGCAGTTAGGGGTGAAGAAGTAAAGTTTTTAGCGTTGGGATTGTCTTTTTGTCTGATTTTCATTTTTCTGTGTTACCGACACCTAACAGCTGTAAACGCGGTAAATCTGGCAGCCGTGTATTGTGAGGATTGCACAAGTTAGTCCTCTTATTTTTGTGTTAAATTTTGCCTAATACTCACCCTGAGTCTGAGTCGTATCCTGATTCGCATTGGTGATTCTCGCCTAAACCAGGCTCGAGGACGAGGAGATTTTAGGGGAGCTGCTTTGTGATCCGAGGTGTGGTATCCTTTGGGAGTGGAGAGGAGGAGCCGTGGTCGTGTCCTGCTGCTTTTCGGCAGCTGAATCAAAGTGGAACTGCGGTTTGGCAACAGAGTGGAGGTTCTGTGTTGGGACTGGGCTGTTGGGCTTCCATGGAGTTTTGGTGGTTGTTGGGGCTGTTCCCGTTGTTCCTATTCTGTTGAGTCAGCTGACTAGTTCATCTTTCGCCTTTTTCTCTCAATTTTTGAGAAGTTTGGTGACTCTGTTCTGACCCTGTCACCCCAATCTAAACCTGAGGAGTGCTGCTGAGGGTTTGATGGTGTGGAGGACCGGATCTGCGGTTGTCTGAGGACGAACGCTGATGTGATCCTTGTTGGTCTGGGTGGGGGGGGGGGGCTGAAGAGCCTGTCCCTCACCTGGATCTAGTACGCTTAGATCCCACATCGATATTCTTCTCGGGAGATGGTTTGGTGGTTGTTGGTTTGGAGAAGATTAGAAGACCAGAAGAGGAGCAAGGAAGCAGAGTTTAGTTTGGAGGCCTACTGATTTTTTGGGCCTAGAATTGTTGTGAGAGAGTGATCTGCCGGGAAGTGATTGATGCCCACAGTCCTGGAGACTGTTTCAGTGCATAGGTCAGACCTTCTCCTATTCTCTTGCCTGGTGGACAGTGAGAGTGTTCTGCTCGTTTGTAGACAGTTTAAATGACATATTATGGACAGTGAGAGTGTCCTGTTTTTACAGATTGTTTGAGTGATATATTGTACCCCAAGCCGAAGTGAGAGATTGGTGGGGGGACATTTTCTCTGGTGAGGTGAGAGCTCCCAGAAGTCATAAACTGTTTGTTTGCTAGGGAGAACTGTGGCAATCTCTTCCTCGAACCCATGTTGTAATTTATAATCTGCTCTGTTTTGTTTATTTTGTGTTTGTTTATTATTGTTTGGTGTGTGGTGCATGATTGAAAGTTGCGTGATTGGGTGTGTAATTGGTGTGAATTTTTTGTGAGTGCTCTGAGTGTGTGAAGATGTGTTGGGGAGTTGTTCGGCCGGTCAGGCATTATTCCCCCTCCTGGCTTAAGGACCTCCATCCTTTTAGGTGCCCCCCACTATCCCCGGAGGTATACAGATGGTGTAGGGCTCTGGGAATTGTGAGAAGGAGGAGGGCAGTGGCAGGGCCTGGAGGGGGAATGGAAAGGAGCGGACGAATTGGGATAGTGGGGATAAGAGGATGCCCTGGGGTGAAATGGGTTCAGGAGAGGGGTCCTCCCTGCCTGATTCCCATACCCAAGGGCTCTGCCTGTGGCAGGCAGGTGGCTCGGTCTTCACCGGCAACTCATCCTACTTGGACGGTGTTATGTAATGCCAGGTCCATTAAAAACAAGACTGCTGTAATAGCTGATCTAGTAGGGTCATCGGACCTAGCATGCATCACTGAGACCTGGCTGGATGATAATGCTGGCCCTATTTTGGCTTCAGCTGTACCAGCCGGGTCCTCGGTGATACACCGTCCGAGGCTGGATCGTAGGGGCGAGGGAGTGGCAATCTGTTTTAGAATGGAACTGAACCTCATCGAGGTACCAGTAGGAATTACCAACTCCTTTGAATGTATCCTGGGTGAGGGTGTGGGGTGCAGGATTCTTCTCATTTACCGTCCACCAGGTAATGGGAATGTTTCCCTGCGGGAAGTTGTCGACCTCATTGTTGACATGACATTGGGATCCTCCAGATGGCTGATCCTGGGGGATTTCAATGCCTGGGTCGACAGTGAACTCTCGCAGTTTGGTCAGGACTTCCTCCAGCTGATGAATTCGCTGGACTTCACACAGGTTATTTCCTCCTCGACCCATATAGATGGTCATTCATTGGACTTGGTATTCCTCCTGGGGATGGAGATATCTGACTTGGTGGTGGAGCCAGTCAGATGGTCTGACCATCACACTATTGGGTTCAGTTTCTTGACCCCCCGGTAGGTCGGCCCCTATGGAAATGGTCCGGTACCACCCTTTGAGGAGTGTTACCCTGGAGGGCCTGATGGCAGTGCTGGACCTATCGAGTTTGCCGAGTGAATGCATGGATCCTGGGGACCTGGTTCTTGCCTATAATGAGGCGGTAGTAGAGGCCCTGGATTCCATTGCTCCTGTTTGTGTTCGACCCCTCAACCTTTGCCCCAAGTCTCCTTGGTTTGATGAGACTTTGAGGGAGTTGAGGAGAGTGGGAAGAAGGCTTGAGAGGTGTTGGTGGAAGTCGGGTCTGGAGTGTGACAGGCTTAGTTTGATGGACCATTATCGGGTCTATCAGTCAGTAATTTCCTGTAAGAAGGTAGAATTCCTGTCTAGGGAAATTGCTGCTGCACAGAATCGACCAGCCCAGCTCTTTCAGACCATGGATATATTGTGCAATCCAATCTGTCTTCAGCCGGAGAGAGCGTTTTCACAGGAACGGTGTGAGGAGTTTGCTCGATTCTTCGTGGCTAAGGTAGCCACAATCAGGTTCGATCTCCTCCTAACTCTTTCAAACAGGAGTTTTGGTGGTCGTCAGGAGATATCGGACACCCAGTTTGTGTGGTCTGACTTTGACCTGCTCACAATCAGTGACATAGTGATGATCGTCCACTCGTTGCGACCGACCAACTGTAGTTTGGATCCGGGCCCCACTCGCCTTTTAGTAGGATGTGTAGATAAAATTGGCCTGGTCCTGACCAAGATAGTCTAATTGTCATTGGAGAAGGGAATCTTTCCTGATCCCTTGAAGGAAGCTGTGATCCGGACCCTTCTTAAAAAGCTCTCCTTGGACCCGGACTGTCTGGCTAACTACAGGTCTGTCTCTAACTTGCCTTTTGTAGGTAAGGTTATTGAGAAGGTGGTTGCGTCGCAGCTGGATGGTCATTTGACCAGCCACAATGTCTATGATTCTCTCCAGTCTAGATTTAGGAAGAGGCATAGTACCGAGACGGCCTTTGTTCAGGTACTAAATTACCTCCTAATGGCGAGAGATCGAAAGACCCGTTCCGTCTTGGTCCTTCTTGATCTCTCTGTGGCATTTGATACCATTGACCATGGAGTGCTTTTGGTACGCCTGTGGTTTATCTGTGGACTATCTGGCCCGGTCCTTAGTTGGTTTCGATCATTCCTTGAAGGTAGGACTCAGAGGGTGGTGTCCGGAATTTTTTCCTCAGCATCACTCCCCCTATCCTCTGGGGTGCCGCAGGGCTCCATTTTGGCACCCATGTTGTTTGCGGTATATATGCTGCCATTGGGAACGATTATAAGGTGGTACGGCTTGAGTTTTCACTGCTATGCAGATGATATTCAGCTGTACATGTCCTTTGTGCCCGACCAGGGTGATGCTGTCTCGGTCTTCAGTAACTGTCTCACCGAGATTCAGGACTGGATGACTGTGAGCTGGTTGTGGTTAAACCCTGAAAAAACTGAGGTGTTGGTCATGGACCCAGGTCGTCGGGGGGCGGGTTTGCTGATGGGATCACCTTCGGGTCTTTGGTTTGGGGGGACCTAGTTAGCTACCTCAGACCAGGTGCAGAACCTGGGCGTCATATTTGATGATGGCCTGACCCTAAAACATCAGGTGTCGGCCGTTGTCAAAACCTCTTTTTACCATCTGAGGAATATAACCCGGATGAAGCACCTGGTTCCTGCCGACGACCTTCCAACATTGGTCCATGCCTTCGTTACCTCCCGCCTGGACTACTGCAACGCCCAGTACCTAGGGCTGCCGGGGGTGGATATCTGCCGCTTGCAGTTAGTGCAGAATGCGGCGGCCAGGCTTTTGACTGGTACGTCTAGGACCAGTCATATAACGCCTGTCCTCTGCGGACTGCACTGGCTGCCCGTACAGCGGCGGATTACCTTCAAGGTCGGTTTGCTGACCTATAAGGCCATACACGATCAGGGACCTAGTTACCTGCAAGATCTTCTTCATCCCTACTGTCCCTCCCGTTTGCTCCGATCCACCGATGAAGGATTGCTAGAGATTCCCAGGGTTTGTTTAAAGACATCTGGGGCCAGATCATTTAGTTTTATGGCCCCAACCCTGTGGAATTCTCTACCTCATCGGGTGTGAGATTGCCTGACTGTCCAAAGTTTTAAATTAGCATTAAAAATGTATTTATTTAGTCTGGCGTATCCTGATTTTTAAATATATCTTACTGATTGATTTTAGGATGTTGTTTTAATTTTATGTATTTGATTTATTTTTTGTAAAAGTGCTTTGGTTCTGGAAAGGTGCTTTTTAAAAATAAAGAATTGCTTGCTTGCTGTGTATATTCTGAATTTCTGTAGCTTTGATGTTTTCATTGACATAAAGGGCCACTCCCCCATCCCTTTTTTTTTTTTGCACCTCTCTCTCTCTCTCCCTCTTCTGAACAGTACATAGCCAGGTACTGAAGTCTCCCAAGTGTGGTTACTGGTGAACCTTGTCTCGGTAATGGCTACTATGTCCAGTTTAGCCTCTCTCATTATTGCCTACAGGTCTGGGATCTTAGTTCCCAGACTGCGGTCATTTGTGTACATGATTTTCCATTGGCCAGAGTTCCTTGTGTTAATTGTTGGGCAAGGTCCGGTGTTTCCTCTGTGAGTCTTATGTGTAGCTGGACCTTTTTCCTTATCTGGTGGTGCAAATGAACTACAAACATGTTGAACTCCTGTTTGATCCCTAGCTGAGGGGAGAGGGGTGTTCTTCCCGTTCAATGTATCTGGTGCTACACCCCTCTCCCCATTTGCCAGTTTAAATATTCCGCAAAGACGTCAAACTGCTGCCCCAAGGCACTGACTCCCTCCTTAGTCAGATGCAGTTCATCGAATTTAAAGAACTTTTGCTCCTAAAACTGTTGCCAGTTACCTACAAATGTGTGTCCTTTTCCCTGACACCAGCCCTTGAGCCACATTTTTAGCTCCCCTATATCCCCTTCTCAGAACTTCCATTCATCTGCACCCCCAAGACCAGCAGGATCTCAGAGAAGGAGATGCCAGACAAAATGGATGACAGTTATTGTCTCCCAACCTGGTCAGGTGTTCCTTGGTCTTCACAACTGACTGACTGGAAAGATCGTTAGTCCCTATGTGTACCAGGACATTGATGTTTTCTCCTGCTTCCTGCATGATTTTAGCAATGTGGTCAGGGTCTCTCCATGCTCATGTTCCTGGGAGACATCTGACCATTACCCCCGGCTGGAGGTAGGTGTCATCTCCCTGAATCATGGAGTCTCCTATGATCAGAAGTGTTTAGGATTTACTTTTTACTTTTTTTTGTTTTGGTCTCTGTTTTGGGTGAGATTTATTGCACTAGCTTCTGTGCTGCCGTGTCCTGCTGTGCAGTGTCCTCTGCCCCTTATGTTTGATTTCAGAGATAGAGGCAGATACCTGTTTGTAGTTTTTATATGGTTTGTGGTGGTGATACGTTGGAGAGCATTGAGTGATGGGGCACCCGATTTGCCCCTCCTAACCACCTGCAAGCCTCCCGGACCAACTACCCTCTGCAGTCGAGGTGCTTCAGCTGGATGTTGGGGAAGTGGCGGGCAGTTCTTGCAAAATATTTCCTCCGGAATATGCGATCTGAGGCGCTCAATCTCTGCCCGTGCTGCCTGGAGCTGAGCCCTTGGATCTCCAATGGTCCAGCATCCTAAATCCTGTACAACTGCCCTTCTGAAAAATGTTCCCTGTACCTGCAGTTAATAATATCCATTACAGATGAGTTGCTGGGTTTATAACCTGGTCCAAGTAATTAGAAGGAGGAAAATGAAAGCAAAAGTTTTATTTAGTTTGTTTGTTTTTGTATAACTTGTTATAACAAGTTAAATTACTGTAAGTGAGGTCACTGTGTGGATACCCCTCTGATCCTCCCCTTCCTGCTTTGCTACAGGAAATGTCATGACTGTGCTACTCTATAAAAGGAGTGTAGCATGGGGGTGGTTGGGGATGGGGGTGGGTGGCTGGGCCCTTCCCCTGCCGAAAAAGAACAACCATGGACGAAATAAACAAGGAGGTAAGAGCAGAAACAATCAACCAACAACAAATGCAGTAGCCCTGAAAGTTTAGCCTAATGATAAATAAAACTGTAAAACCTATAAAGCACAACCTGTAATAATTTTAGAGAAGATATACCCTATAAAAAACACTTTGCTACAGAGAAAAATAAAGCAGTAACAGAATATATACCTTGCAAAAAATAATTTGAATCAGAGAAGATTACAGCAGTGATATGTAAGCACAAAACAGTAACAAATTTGTAGGCATACCCTGTAATAATGCAGCAGACAGTATACCCTGCAACAGCAGTTTGAACCCAAGAACAGTGAAGCAATAAAACGTTAGCAACAAACAGTAACAAACCCTATGAGTACAAAAGAAATAGAATAATAGATAGATGACTATGTATTATTTATTTTTTATTTATTTATTTGTGTCTAGGATTACAAAGTACCTTTGAGCCAAGGCTCTTTTACAAAGGTTCCACGTCATGCTGGTTACAGGTTAACAGACACTAAAACATAAAACAGTTACAGGTACATGGTTTTGGACAGTAACTTTGCTTGACAAAATCAGACTAAGCGATGAGTAACTCAGGAAACAATAGGAGGAAGAGGGCAAGAAGGGGAGAGGGCTGAGGGTAGGGGAAGGCATAGGTGTAGAGGGTCAGGGTGAGGCAGCCGAGGGGCCTTGTCAGGACAGACACAGGGCAAGTGCACTACAAGTTGCATTGGACAGGTAAGTGCAAGAAGAGAGGGCAGAAACTGGCACCTATAAGGTCAGAAGCAGCATAGGGAATGAAGATGTTTTGGGGTGTAAGCACAGGTGGAGGTGCCAGTTATAGAGTGGCGGAGCTTTTTTTTGAACACTCCAAGCGTTGCTGTGCATGAGGTGTCACTAGAGAGCTCATTCAGCCAACTCGGAGCCCTATATGCAAACAACTTTTGGCCTTGGGATGTGCTGCAGCGGGGGATTTGAAGGATTTGGGGCTTAGAGCTCCTGGTGTTGCGGCTGGTGGTTTTGGGTTTGAGGAGGGTGCTGACTCCTGGTGGTGCCTTTCCCATCATGATTTTCTTAGCAGTGATGCAGGTTTGGTATTTGATTCGGTTGTTCAGTAGCAGCCAGCCTGTTTTGGAGTAGAGGTTGCAGGTGTGGGTGAGACGGTGGAAACCAGTAAAGAGTCACAGACTTGATTGAGGGAAGTTGAAACACGCCTGAGAGATGAGGTTGTGGCAGATCCCTAGATAATGAGACCATGGTCAATTATGCTGATGATGGAGCTCTGGACAGCTGTAGACAGAGCTTCTGGGGTTAGATGTTTCTTGTGTCGGAACAGTAGGCCCATCCTGGTGTTGGCTACTTTTGCCACGTTATTGATGTGTGGGACATAGGAGAGATTACAGTTGAGGGTGAGGCCGAGGTATTTGAAGGTATGAACTTGTTCGAGGGTGATTCCTTGTTTGGTTTTAATGGAGGGCTGATATTGTTTGTGTTTGTTTTGGGAGCTGCAGAAGATCATGGTCTTTGTTTTTTTTTTCTGGTTAAGTATAAGTCTGTGTTTTGTGAACCAGTTTTCGACTGCAGAGAAGAACTGTTGGAGGTTACCTTGCAGATGGACTGGATCATGGTGGGATGCCAGGATGACAGCATCATCCGCGTAGAGTAGGATCTGTTCAGGGCAGGATTCTGGTACTGAGTTCCGAAAAAGGCTGAAAAGGAGTGGGCCCAAGATTGAGCCCTGTGGGACACCGGACTGGACTGGTCTTTGGTCTGAGAGTGTGCCAGCAATTCTCACTCTTTGGGAGCGGTTGTCTAAGTAGCTTTTGAACCAGTTTACCGAGTTAGATGAGAGTCCTGCTAGTCGAAGCTGGGCAAATAGGAGATTGTGGTTGACGGTATCAAAGGCTTTAGTTAAGTCAATGAAGGTGGACCCAGTAAGATGACTGTTATCGAGTGAGTGATGGATTGCTGCAGTGAATTCAAGTAGCGCCGTGGAGGTGCTATGACCTTTTCTAAAGCCATGTTGCTCCTTGCACAGGATGTTGTGATTGTCTAGGAAGTTGGTGAGCTGGTCTGACACAATCCATTCTAGGGCCTTGGAGAGTGGAGGTAGGGTGGAAATTGGACGGTAATTCTCAGTAGCTGTTTTGTCACCACTTTTATGAATTGGGGTTACCGTGGCAGATTTCCATAAGTCAGGGAACTGGCTGAGGCTGAGGGAGAGGTTGAAAATCCTGGTCAGTGGTCGGAGTGCTTCTTCAAGTGTGAGTGATAGCAGTTTGAGGTCGAGGGAGTCATTGCTGGCTCTGGAGTTGCAAATGGCTTTGGTAACGTAGCTGCAGACTTCATGCATTTTTACTGCTTTAAAGTAGAAGGGAGGGTAGCTGGAGGTGGCTGGGGGGTGCAAGGGGAACCACCTCATCAAAAAAACCCTGTGGGAGTACAGCACTGAAGTCCGTGAAGGTGTCATTGAATGTATCAGAAATGAGTTTCTGGTCAAGTGTAGTTTCACCATTTATGCTGAGTACTGACGGGTGTGATTTAAATTGCTTCCCGGTGACTTCTTTAATGTTATTCCAGAAGTCCCTACCGTTGCCCCATGAGTTAGTGAGAGCATTATGGAAATAGGTGGTCTTTGTATCCCGGATATATTTGGTGCAGTCATTTCGTGCACTTTTTGAGAGGTTTGGGGGACTTGGAACCTCAAGAGCGAAGCTCGAGAGGTTCCCAAAGTCCCCCAAACCTCGAGATGGTCTGACTGCCTTGTAATACGTAGTCATTTATCTGTTATTTTTTATAATGTATGGATGGAATTGTAAAAAACATGACTTTTTTTATGTGCATTGCATGAAACAGGTTGGGCGCCAGCCGCATTAAAGACATGCTGTCTCTCAGCCGCAGGTAGCACTAAAGACTCTGTCTCACTCGTTTTCAAAATATGTTTGTTTCTATTTATTAGGCAGTCCTACCTTTACTTTTTTCCATCATTCTGTGAATGTAGGATCAGCCAGGTAGTCCATTAAACTGTTTGTCTGAAAAAAAAAAAAAAACAAAGTTCACAAATTTCTCTCGCTAAGTGAGAGGAAACCGCCACCATGTTTTTTAGTTTGTCCGGCCTGGTCTCACAGAAAAGCTACAAATGGGGATGCACGCCGTCACTATGGGTATACAGGAAGGGACGTGGCTCCATGGCAACTGGGTTTCTTGCCAGGCAGAGTTGCACATGCGCTGTGGCATTTTGGTGATACTATCGTTTCTTGCAGTGATAGTATTATTAGCAGTGAAGTGTGGTATTATTGGGAGTGGAGTGTTCTGTGGTATGAATTACAAGGATGTTTTTGAATCGTTTTAGTACTATTATTTTGATGATCCATATGTTACAAAAATAATCTTTTTCCTTGTTCTAATGATGCTCCTTGCTCTGTCCTTATAAGCAAACCTAGAAGAAAAGAGCTCAGGTGAATCTAGGTGCCTTTGTCAGCAAACCTAACTGGCCCTATAATAGTGCCATGTTGGACAGAGATTGCTAAGGTGGTCTCAGAAATTTTAGAATGTAATATTCCACTAGCCCTTGAAAACTTACTTATGAACAGCAGGGGGTTTGCTCCATACAGAATAAATATGTGCAAAATTCTGCCAGTGGCAGTTCTGAAAATAATCACTAGGCACTGACTGTCTCCCCTTCCCTGCTCTAAACCTGAATGGATAATCCTGATGAAAAAAATATATGGTAGTAGATATATACACCAGAATCCATATGAACTATGATGGAGATAACTTGAATAAAAAGGGAAGGTCACCTGGGCTTTTTATTCTGTTTTGCCATGTAGTTTGTAGGCATGACCAATAATTGCCTCTACTGCACCCTCCTAATTTCATACGGACATACGTATCTGCCAGCAGAAACAGGCCTTATGGTGTATCAAGTCTGCTCGAGAGTGCAGCTAGCACCCCTAGATTGCAGCTGCTCCCCCCCCCACCTCCAGGAAGTTCTCAGCATTAGGCAAGGCAAAGCAAAGCAAGGCAAAATTTATTTAAAAGACGCCCAATCCCGGAGGCTCTGGGCGCCGTACAAATTTTAAACACAGTTTTAAAAACACGAAAATTTAAAACACAGAGTTTTATACAAATTAAATAAATAAATCTAATACAATCACAATCTTTGCTGTATATACTAATCTAAATATCAAAAGCTTGGGAAAAAAGAAAAGTCTTCAAGCGGGCCTTAAAAATGTCCACTGTGGGGGCTTTCCTGACCGAAGTTGCCAAAGAATTCTACAGAACGGGAGCCACAACACTGAAGGCTCTATCACCAGCTGATTTTTAGCCTTGTTCTGGGAATGGTCAGGAAGCCACCACTAGAAGATCGAAGAGGGCAGGTGGGGAGGGTAGGTAACAGAAGGTCTGACAGGTAACCAGGGCCCTGCCCGTGTAGGGTCTTATAGTTGAGAAGATGACTCTCCACCTGACTAGCAGCCAGTGCAATTTGCATAAAACCGGTGTAATATGACAAAACTTTTGCTGCCTAGTCAACAACCGGGCAGCTACGTTTTGCACCAGCTGCAGTCTGCGGAGAGATCCTCCTGTGACCCCGAGATAGAGCGCGTTACAGTAGTCAAGCCTAGATGTGACTAAGGCATGTATTAAGGTAGGGAGGTCCAGAGGCGGAACAAGGAGCTTAATTCTGGCAATGTTTCTGAGATGGAAAAAACAGGTACGAACCGTGGAGGATATTTGAGCCTCCATGGTTAAGTTCCTGTCCAGAATCACTCCCAGATTTCGCACCCAAGAGGAGGCCTTTAATGATGCAGCTCCAAGGACAAGCCCAGTTTTTGAGTCAGAGGCCATCCTATCACGAACTCTGTTCAACTCTACTACCAATACCTCCGTCCTGTCAGGGTTTAGTCGCAACCATTACTTACCCAAACCCTCTTCCGTGCCCTGTCCCATGCACTTTTAAAACTAACCACCGTCTTACATGAAGTCACCCCCTCTGGTCAGGCGTTCCATGTTGACACCACCCTCTCTGTGAAGTAATGTCTCCTCATCTCTCTCCTAAATCTGCCCCCCTCTAATTTTAGCCCGTGCCCTCTTATGTCCCTTCCCTTCCTAGGCTTAAATAGCCCATCAGTGCTAGATTTGTTAATCCCCTTCAAGTACTTGAACGTTTCAGTTATATCCCCCTATCCCTCCTCACCTCCAAGGTGTATAAACTCGGATCCCTTAGCCTGTCCTTGTAGGTTTTGCTTTCCATCCCCCGTATCATTTTTGTTGCCCTACGCTGCACCCCCTCTAGCAGTCTAATATCCTTCTTCAGATACAGATGCCAGTACTGCATGCAGTACTCCAAGTGCAGCCTTACCAAGGACCTGTAGAGGGGCAGGATCACTTCACTACACCTGGACGAGAATCCCTTTGCAATACACCCCAGCATCCTGTTAGCCTTAGCTGCAGCTTTCCTGCATTTTGCAGAGCTGTTCATGCTCTCCATTACTATCACCCCTAAGTCCTTCTCTTCCTCGGTGACCCCCAGCCTCACCCCCCCACCACCACCACCAGTATTCCCTCCTTGGGTTCTTGGCCCCGAGGTGCATAACCTTGCACTTCTTCACAGTGAAGCCCAGCTGCCACTTCACCGACCACTCCTCCAGTTTGGTTGGGTCCCCCAGTAGTTGTTTCCACCCATCAACTTCATCCACTACTGCTCCCATTTTAGTATCGTCTGCGAACAGATTGATCCTCTCAACTCCATGTGAGATATCCGATATGAATAGCCCAAACAACACCAGACCCAGCACAGAGGCTTGCAGCACTCCTTCCATCACTGGCCTACCACCAGCACCACCCGTTGCTGCCTCCCTTTCAGCCAGTTCATGATCCAGTTAACCAGCTTCGGCCCCCACCCCCACGTATTTCAGTCCCCCCCCAGCCACCTGTGAGGCACTGAATCGAAGGCCTTGCTGAAGTCCAAATATAGGATATCCACTGCGTGGTCCTTATCCAGTTCACTTGTTACGCAGTCATAATACTCTGTTACATTGGACTGACAAGATTTCCCCGAGATGAGCCCATGCTGCTGCCCATCTTGGAGGCCATTCACCTCGAGAAATGACGCTAGTCTCTCCTTCAGTACCGCTTCCATGAGTTTACCCACTATGGAAGTGAGACTGACAGGTCTGTAGTTGCCTGGCTTGTCCCGTGGGCTGCTCTTGTGTATAGGCACCACATCGGCCCTCCTCCAGTCCTGTGGCACACATCCTGTGTACATATTCTCATCAAGATTTAATTGGAAACGGGAGGAGTATGGGGCTATAGCCGGTTATAAAATTAACCTCCAAAAATCCGAGGCATTGATCCTAAGTGGGACTCCCTCAAAAGAATTTAAAACATCCTTCCCCTTTGCTTGGGCCAAAAACAACACAATCAAGTATTTAGGGATACAAATTTCGGTCAATCTCTCTCTTTTATACAAAAACAATTATGTCTCGTTATTTCAATGTGTTCAGGCAGATATAGCCAGGTGGCGTCTACTTCCCCTGTCCCTATATGGTAGAATACAGACACTCAAAATGAATGTCCTACCTAGGTTTTTATTTTTGTTTCAGACTCTCCCAGTTAAGCCTCCTAGGATATTTTGGGCAGGATTACAGAAGGAAATTCAAGCTTTCGTCTGGAACAGGAAAAAGCCTAGGCTAGCCAGGAGAGTTTTGCAGGCCCCTAAAAATAAAGGAGGCCTGGCACTCCCAAACTTTTATTATTATTTTTTGGCAGCCCAAGGAAACCAGTTATGCTCCTGGATAAAACGAGGAAAGACTCAGGGTGGTATCACCTTGAGGAGGCTGCACATTGAGATGGGAGGTATGGGCTATTCCGACAGGTAATATCCCCACAACAATGGTCAAAGAGATCAGTAACCCATGGATTATACACTCACTTTGGATTTTAAACAAACTGAGAAAACTAACTAATACCTCGGAGGGACCAGGCCCCCTCTCTTTAATAAGATTTGAAGCCTCATTTACCCCACCGCGGGGGGACTCTGGTTTTAGATATTGGGCGACACAACGCCTTTCTACCTTTGCTCAGTGTATTAGTGGGTACAGTTGTCACACTTTTGAATACCTCAGAGACAGGTTTCACCTGCGCCAAGAGGACCATTTTAGATACTTACAGGTTAGACATTATATCTACTCTGAGAATAGATTACAAAAAATTACTACAGAGAGGACCTCCTTGGAGGAATTCTTCTACTGTAACAGTTAGGACAAAAGAGATACCTCATCCTTTAGCACAACTATATGAGATTTTAATTAGTCTAGCCAACCCAGACCTAGGAAAGCTTAAGCAGAAATGGGAATCTGAGTTGAATATTATAATCCCACAACAAGCTTGGGAGAGCAGACTAACGAGAGGATGGCAGGTGACGAGCTCCCCCTCACGGCGGGAATTCCATTGGAAGATCCTTTGGCGATACTTTCTAACACCTTCTAAAATGAAACACTACTCTGTGGGTGTTTCTGACCACTGTTGGAGGTGTGGAGAGGCTAGAGGCTCCTAACGCATATACTGTGGACTGCCCCAAGATCTTAAATTTTTGGAAAGAAATTCATGAATATATGCAAGGGGTATCAGGTCTTAAAATCCCCTTTAGAGGGGAGGATTTGATATTGGGACTTCCCCTCTTGGTCTCAGGACCTAGACAAAGGACGACACTACCACAAATGATGAGAGTAGCCGTGTTGAAAACAATCACTTCAAAATGGCTCTCACCCCACCCTCCAACAGTGGACGAATGGAGGGTCAGTATGGGACAACTGGAAACAATGGAAAGAATCACTTATAACCTGAGACAGGAGAGAGAGACATATGAAGTTATCTGGTCCCCATGGCGGGCACTGACTACATTAGGCTAAAGCCTCGGACATTCCAATTAAGGCTGGAGAGCATGATTTAGCACGTAAGATCTGCCTTTCTAGCCATGCAAACCTCTCTTGTTTTAACAGTAAAACGACACCAAGAGCCTTTTCCCTTCTTTTGCTTTTTTCTCCCTTTTCTATTACTTTCTTTCTTCTTCCTCTTTCCCTCTCCATTTTTCACACGGTAGATTGTAGATAGAGATTGTAGGATTAAGGGGAGACCTAAATGTTAGTTTTAGGGTTAACTTAGAGATGGAAAATTTCTGTCCATTTGTTAAGTATGATAAGATCCATGTCATATAATGGAATTAATAATGAGCAAAAATAGGTAGACCTGCTTCTTTTTCCTCCCGCTTGATTGGGGAGATGCGGACGGAACATAAAGAATATAAAGAACACTGATATCCCCTATAGTAAACGAAACTAAAACAAAGAATGTTAAACATGGTGTGACTGATATAGGAAGTCTTGTGCAAATGTGATGTACATTATAACGATTATCTGAATGTTAGCCTATGGAATTGACATGGAAAATTGTAAACGCAATTTTAAAAATATATGGACACCTAATAAAAGATGAAGTTAAAAAAAAAAAAAAAGATTTAATTGGAAATGAAGGTATTTAAGTCTTGTGTGAAAATCTGCCTGACTCCATTGCAAAAGTCATGACTGTAGTCATGTAAGGCATCCTGGAATTTGTATGATATTTCGCTACTAAAGCCCACAGTGGTTATACTGTATTAGTCAGTGCTGTTGCTGTTCTCTGCAATCTCTATGTTCTTGCTTATTTATTTATTGAACTATTCAGAAACACCATTGAGCAGAGTTCATTTACAAGGGTTCGAGGTCACATTGTACAGAGCTGCAAAAGTAGTATTTGGAGATAACAAACAGTTCATTGGTTTACAGCAACAAGTTGTACAATCTTGTATGTCAGAAAGGCCACTTCCTGGAAGCATTGTCTGATAGGTAGGGGAGAGGAAGGAAGGAAGGTACGGAATGCGACTGAGGCGGTTGGGAAGAAGAGGAAGTAAGTGTCCCATACAGAGGTGTTTTATTTATTTATTTGATTCTTGGATTGCAGTACCTTGGAGCTAGAAGCTCATTTACAAAGGTTCCACGTCAGTGTAACAAAATCAGACATACAAATCAGAACAGTCATAAGTATGGTACAGAGGATCATCTAATGAAACAAAGTAGATATGTGCATTTTAACAGACAGCCTTGAATCAGCCAGTGTTGACCTTGTTAAGTTGTAGGGTGGGTAAAATGAGGTGTAGGTTGGTGGTTTGTGGTAGTTACATGCAGGTGCAGGTGGATTTATCAGTGAAATAGCTTTTCAGGGCCGTTTTGATTTGGGTGGGGCTGATTATCCTCAGGTTAGAGGAAGGGAACTTATTTAGGCATGACGGAGATGTAACGGAGAAGGAGCGCTTAGCCACGCTAGTCCTTTGGAAGGGGACTTGGTGCCGTGGGTGGTGTGCTTGCTTTGGGCAGGGAGGAAGAAGGAGCTAAGTGTGGGGGAGGAGTGGCCCTGGAGAGGTTTAATTCCGAGCAGTCATGTTGGTATTTGATGCATAGGTCCATAGGTAGCGATCCAGAATTGATATAGAGGTTACAGGTGTGTGTCATTCTGTCGGATCCTAGGACAAGGTGACACGCATTATTCAGTGCTACTCTTACTCTATGTAGGATAGTCAGCAGCGGCTGCATAGACCACTAGTCCATAGTCATTTATTGGGAGTATTGAGAATGCGACTGCCAGACGCCTAGTCTCCTCTGTTATTGATTTGTGACGGTATAGAGCATCCAGTTTTTTATTTACTACTTTCACTGTTTGTTCAACATGATGTCCTAAGGAGAGGTTGTCATCTAGGTATACTTCTAGATATTTGAAGGTACTGACCTGCTCTAGGATAGATCCCGCCTGATTAATGATAGTTAGGGGTTGGAGCACCTTCTTTCTTTGAGGACAGGAAATCAACATTTACTTGGTTTTCTTGCAGTTTAAGATTAACTTGTTTTGGAGAAGCCAGTGCTCCAAGGCCGTGAAGCTTTGTTGCAGGTTAAGTGTGAGTTCTTGCTGGCTTCTTTTAGAGGAGACAACAGCATCATCCGCCTAGAGGAGTACATGAGCATCCGGGAAAGCCAGAGGGAGATTGTTTATGAATAATCTAAGGAGGAGGGTCCAAGGATTGAGCCTTGTGGTACCCCTACTGAGACATGCCTCGTGTCAGAGGTTGTCTCATTGACTTTTACTTTTTGGGTACGGGCCTGTCAGATAGTCTCTGAACCAGGATACTGAGTCTTGGGAGAGCCGTAGGGTGGAAAGTTTATTAAAGGGACACTGCAAGTGTTGGAGGTGAGTGTATTGCCTCTTTACAGCAGTCTTTTATAGGGAGCAGTACGGTTGCAGAAAACATAAATGCTGACAATTTTTTTTTTTTTATACCCTCAAGATATGCCATATTTTTTTTACCTTTTTATATTGGTGTCGGCCTGCTGGAAAACCCCATGGCACGTCCACAAGCAGGAATGGCACCATGCTGCAGGTGAGCTCGTTCATGAATGAGCTCGTGATTTTGGGTCCTGTATCAGCTAATGCTTTCATATCATAGCCTACGTTCTACAGCTCCTTTTATTGTCACTCCAAAAGTAAACAGAGCGCTCGACCCTGTGTTATTTACTTTATAAAAGTTGAACTTGCACTTCTGGACATGCACATTAGTGGAGAGCAGAGATAGAATAGAGATGGAGGTGTGGTCGTTTGAGATGACAGTTTTATCACCCCCTTTGTGTACAGGGGTAACCAGGGCTGTCTTCCAAATACTCAGTAACTGAGAAAACCATAACTTGTGGTTAAAGGGCTTCATTATAGGCAAAATGAGGACATCCTGTGTGGAAGCAAGAGGCTTCATGTCTGTTGTGTCACTACACATCCTTGTTTTCCCTAGTACATTCTATGCTGGCTATGAAACTTCTCAAGGCATAGTAAGTGCCCTGCTTTTTTCTGTAGTTTAAAGTGTATCTGAGTTAGACAAAAATATGCGTTTTGAGAATACAGGGACTTCACAAGACATGTAACAGAACTGAATGAGAGTATAACTTCTGCTGGCTTGTGCACATACACATAATCAACTCCCATAATACTTTGCATGAGTGCAGTCATGACCTTTGCAATGGAGACAAACCGGTTTTCACACCAGGGCAAAACAGAGTGAGGTAACCTCATTTATATTTAAATTAGGATGAAATTAAGGGAATACAAGAGAAGGAATCATTGTTCATGCCTATAAACTACAGAGGTATACCAGAAAATAGATTGAGGGGACTTTTCCTTTAATGAAATGGGCAAAATGGGTCTCATATGTGGATCGGGGTAAATGGGCAGATTTTTCCCTGTACCTAATGGTGGCTGTGAGGCTCACAACATTGATTGTGATTTATTGACACATGCTGAATGCAGTAGTAGTTATTGTGGTTAGGAATCTGTGTGGTTTGCTGTTACTTATTTAGAAATACTTGAAATATTATTTGCTTAAAACTGGTAACAGGGAGAGGCACACTGAGGCCAGGCTCATTTCCAGGTGTGACTGGGGGGAAGGGGAGAAGCACAATTACAAGCAAAATACATCCAGTCAGGTGATGTGGTTACAATCAGGATGACATAAAGAGTGTAAGTTGAGTGCAGTACACACATAATGGCAAAACATTGCATATGGAGGACACATGATGTAGCATACAAATCATCTGTGCGAACTGGGCAAACTCAAAATGCATGCAATTTTCTCTGAATGATGTTTACTTGTTACATGCTCTCTGTCTCTGCCTTACTGTTGTATAATCCTCCTGTACAAATTGTATATATATTTTTTCTGAAGCTGTTTGTACAAACTGTATATATATTTTTTGAAGCTGTATAATGTACCTTATGTAAAGTTGGTGGTGTATTCACCCCGGGTCGCCCCTGAAAAAGGGACCTTTGGTCTCAGTGGGCTTACCTGGTAAACAAAATCCAAATAAATAAATAAATAGTGCACTTCCTCCTATGGGGAGGGTTAGAACCTAGTATCAACATGAGATTGTGAGGTTACATAGGGCCCAATGTGCAGACTTGATGGACTGTTGGTCTTTTTCTGCTGTCACTGTCTATATTTCTGTGTGCCAGAGTAAAGGGAGGCTGAGCTGGTGCCGAAAGTAGGAGTCAGAACAGATTGATAAACATCAGTGAGGTTGCCGACACTATGAGGTTAATGGGAAGGGGAGGTAAGGGGTGGTCAGAAGCCAGGCAAAGTTAAGGAAGAGTTCAGGAAGATGGTTGGCAGGAGCAGGGGCGGGGGGTGGGAGCTGTCTTCTAATGCAGGGAAAAGAGGGGGAGAAACGGATGGAGGAGGGTAGCTGGTTCCAGAGGGAGGGAGGTGGTATGAGAAAGCAGATTTCCTGGCTGAGGAGTGTGGTGGGGAGGGGATATAATGTGCATGGGACTCTTGAGTGCAGGGAGTAGGAGAAAGGGGTGAGTGAGAGGAAATGGGATTGGTATGAGGGGAGGGACCCAAACCAGTATATAGAGATGAGGGAATCACAGTGGAACTGACGACGTGAAGGGAGAAGGAGGATAGATAAGGAGCAGTAAAAGGAGCAGTGGTGAGTACAAGAGGGTGAGTTTGTAGCAAAGTGCCAGAAGACATTGCAGAGAGTGCCCAGTCTGGCAAGGGAGGTGGAGGGGGCGGTGCCATAAACCACATCCACATAGTCGAAAACCAGGAGAACCATTTTGGTGGATCTGGGGAGAAAGGCAGCCCTTATTGTGGTACGGGGCACCAAATTTTGGGTGGAGTTAGGCGTGG
Source organism: Neoceratodus forsteri (assembly GCA_016271365.2). NCBI lineage: Eukaryota > Metazoa > Chordata > Ceratodontiformes > Ceratodontidae > Neoceratodus > Neoceratodus forsteri. The sequence goes on along the minus strand of CM057451.1, from coordinate 863,169,756 downwards.
ATGGCATCAATCTGGGCGGAGAAGTCAAGCCTGCTATCTAGCCACACACTGAGATACTTAAAAGCTGGGACTACTTTAAGTGGTGTGCCATCCAGCATGGAGAAAACTTGAAGGGGCGAGCCGGGGCAGCTTCTTGCAGGTACCAAAGGTCATATGCACTGTTCTTTTTGTGCTGACCCAAAGTTGGTTGGACTGGAACTAGTGCAAAACATTGTGAGAGTCTTGCTGAAGTGACACTTCCAGAGATGCAGTCAAGGGACTGGAGGTGTAAAGAACTGTTTCATCTGCATACGTGTGAATATGTGAGTTTGACACTGGTGGAGGGGAGATCATTTAGGAATCTGGAAAAGAGGATTGGACCCAGAATGGAGCCTTGTAGGACCCTGTCCTAGATAGGGTGGGTTGGGGAGATGGCGCCTCCTACCTGTTCCAACTGTTGACGGTCCGAGAGGTAGGAATGGAGCCAGTCAACAGCAGGGGCTGAGAGGCCAGCTGAGCTCATCTTATCTCTGAGGAGTGAGTGGGACACTGAATCAAAAGCTTTGGCCAGATCGATGAAAACGGCATCTGTGATGTTCTCCTAATCCATTGCCAAGAGGATGGAGTCAGTGACCCTAAGCAGGAAGGAGATAATGTAGTGATCCTTCCTACGCCAGACTTGAAGGGGGAAGAGGAACTTGGAGGAGTGGAGAAAATCTGCAAGACTTGAGTAGATTAGTTTTTCCTGCAGCTTCACAAGAGAAGAGAGGAGGGAGGTAGGTTGGAAGTTGCTAGGAGTGGAGGAATCATCCTCCTTTATGGAGGGGGAGAATTTCAGCAGTGTTCAAGGCTGAGGGACAGTGCAAAGGTGAAGGAGAGATTTAGGAGGTGAGTAAGGGGGGAGGCGATGGCAGGAGCTAACAGATGGAGAAGTTTGGGGATCCAAGCCATTTAGACTAGATTTGGAAGGGCTGAATGAGGAAAGGGCAGACAGGGTCTCCGGGGGACTGATGGGGGAGGGATAAACCTGGTGGGGGGGGAGGTAAGGAGGAGGGAGAAGAAGTAGGTAGAGCAGTACGGTCATGAGGTGGGAGGGAGGGGAGAGCTCAAGTGTTTAAAAAAACTCATTGAAGTGAGCAGTAGCAGAAGGAGGATCAGACATTGGTGAGCCGTTAACCATGAGGATAGGGGGAGGAGGACTGGGCAGGGGGCGTTAAAAAGGGAATGAATCGCCTTCCAGAATTTGGCTGGAGAATTAAGATTATGCTTGATGTTAGCCTTGAAATAGAGGGACTTGGTGGTATGAATAGTCTTAGTGCGAGAGTTTCTAAGCGCCCTATAGAAGAAGTGATCCGACATGGAGCTGGATAATTTATACCTGGCCCAGGCCTGGTCACGGGTATTGCATAAGTAGATGAGATTGAAGGTAATCCTTGGGTGGTGTGAGGATTTAACCCTGGATTTTCTGATAGGGATATGCTTGTCCCAGACGGTAGTAAATACTGAATGGAAGAGGGACAGGGCCATATCGGTGTCTAGGGCAGTGAGCATGGGGGGACCAGTCGGCTGGAGCCAGGTCGCTCAGTAGATCTTCTTTGTTCATTGATAGAGTGGACCCGAGCCAGATGTACAGCCAGGCATTAATTCCCCAGTAGAGCCCTCCTTTTTTATGGCTTACTGCTTACATGTCAACCGAGTCATTCAAACATGGTGGGTGACATACCCTCGTCTGGAATTAAATAAATAAAATAAAATCCACCTGGACTTACAGGCACTAACTGGCCTCTCTCAGTCCCATGTTTGTTCTTGGCAAAGATTTGTGTGGCAGAAAAACAGGTTTTATGTTTAAGCATAAACCATAACAGGGTGTTGGTGATGCTGGGTTCACCCACGCTTGGCATGGCGGCCTCGTGACTAAACCTCGTCAGGCGTGGGTAAATCCCAGCATCACCAACACCCTGGAGTGGTTTATTGCTATTATACAGTGCCTCCTATTTTTGGATTACAAACAAAAAAAAAAATAAGAAAAATACTTTTTTTCATTTAATTTTTTTTTTTTACATTTATTATTGTGCCACATAAAATAGTCCTGTGTTGCTAGGGAGACCTGGCCAAGTTCCATTTTTGTTTTGTTTTTTTTAAACACAAGCAGGCGTGAGAGAGAGAGATGGAAAGGTAACTTTACCACAGTTTTTTTATTATTCTGTGTGTCTGAGTTGCTGTCCGCTTTTTGCATATGACCACGTAGTGTGAGCGCTAATGGGGATCCCAGTCTGACTTTTGCTTCCAGGTTCAGTGTGCGGTCTACAGAAAATATTGGCAAGATATCTTTCTTTTTCATTTTTATTTAAATATGTACTTTGGTTTCGGACACCGATTGCTGCTCATGGGGGGCAGTCTTTGCAAAACGACAGTTTGGGCTGAGAGGCTCAAGGTTTGTGGCAACTCAGAAGGGCTGAAAGGAGGACTTTTAGGAGCTGCTGAAAGAGGTACATTTCATATCTTTTGCTGCTTAGTGTAAATGTTATTACCAGTAATAAGGTGGAAGGAAATTAGCCCGTAGTTTATCAGGGTCAGAGCTGTTTGTTTGCATTTCAAGCTTTACTGCATCGGCAATTGACAGACATTGCTGTTTACTGGTGATCCTATATGGTGGTTTTGCACTTTTCGTGTTTGGGGTTGGAGTGATTTTAAAAAGTGAGCTTTGCAGCAAATGTGTCTGGCTGGCACCTTTTGCATTGGTAATGCTGAATTTTACAACACTGCCAAACAGCCAATCAGGTGGTTAGATTTTAAAGCCCATTATATAATCATTTTTATCTTTGCCTTTGACATGTTGCCCAGTTGCATATTTGCTGTTCTCCTCCCTCCATGGCCTCATATGTTCACCAATCCATGTTTTAAAACTTCTGATAGTGTGGCATATATAAAGTCTTGACATTGGCACCTCAACGTATAAACCACACCCTCCGTAGCACATTCGATTAAGGCATTGCAGTATATATTGCTTTTGCCCCTTGGTGCTCTATAGACGGCCCTCGTATTATAAAATCACAGTATAAACAATGTTCACACTTCTTATTTATTTTAGGAGGTTGCCATGTCACAGATGTACTCGACTGTGGTTGATACATAGTTCTAACGACAGTATCCTTCACAGTGTTGGCACGCCTGTCTACAATACTAGGTTGCTCTGGCAGTACATTTATTTATTTAATTAGTGTTGACCGGGTAAGTGCACTAGACAAATTCTGCCTATTTTCAGGCATGACCCGGGGGAGGGTGATACAGATGAATGCCAACTGACCTTGAACCAGATTAAGCTGTTGGTGGTAGTTTTGTGAATGTACATATCTTAATTTGATATCACTCGTTAAGATAGATTTGTTTTTTTTTTCACGATTAAGTGTGTTTGGAGCACTGGATCTGCAGCTTATCCAATAGGTAGGGAAATGGGCAGACTGGGAGGGCCAAGCGGTCCTTATCTGCTGTCAAAATCTATATTTCTACCAAGCATCACTTGTTTTGTTGTGGCAGGTTCTATAATTATAATGTAAGGCAAGACAGTTCAGTTAGTTATATAAATTTTCTGTTCACTGAAGATGGGGATCGTTTACAACATGTACGAGTGCCCACTTTTGGTGTGTGTATGTGTGCACGTGCATGCATGTGCTGGTGCCTCTTGTGTGTAGGGTGGCCCTTATGTATGTGTGTGTGTCATTGTGTGTCTGCTGTGTGTGTGTGTGTGTGTGTGTGTGTGTAGAGCCAAAAACATTTTTTTCCTGCATTTCCCTGATGTACAAGGCTTTATTTGTTATATCATTGTGATGTAAGTGTGGGGCAATGTAGACACTTACATATATTTGCTTATTGAAAATTGGTAACCGGAAAGGCACACTGAACAAAGGCTTGTTTCCAGATTCCAGGTGTGGCCCGGGGGCGGGGGAGTGGAATCGGACAAACTAATGCATTCAAAAGTAACGCACAGTCATTGTAAGTAAAAGTTACATCACAATAATACAACAAATAACATAAAACGTTATACATTGTGCTAATTGCCTGCCACTTGTTGTTGGCTCTAGCCGACCATTGTTCTTCAGAGCTGTGCAGAGGATCACGGACGGATGGTATCCTCTCTGCTCTGGCTACTTGTCTACAACTGACATCATAGCCTTCTCCTGTGACATTAGTCGGTTGATGTGAAAATTATTTTGATGTTGCAAGCAGAAGATTATGATTTCATTAACAGAAAACTGTGATATCCGTTGTTTGGTGTAGACAGAACTAGAGCAGATGAAGTCGAGGACGGTGATCAGTGACAGATGTTTTCTGTATAGTCCCACAGAAGAAGGGGTAAGCTAAACACAGAGACAATAGGAATTATATGCTGACATGTGTCTAAAAGCAATGTTTTTTTCAACGTTCCCTCTGTGGCATCAGGGACTGTTTTAGAGGTGGATGTGACAGCCTCCAGCATGGATCACAGAGAGAGGGGGCAGCTATATGCAGCTCATAAATCAGGCTTTAGGAATGAAAGGTCCTTTCTGGAGTGCAGGCTGCTCCTAGTTCATGCTGACTGCTGACTGCATGCTTGGAGAGAGTGAGGCCTTTGTTTGGAGAAGACCAGTTGGTTGCTTTGGAATGCTGTGACTTTGCTGAAAGAATGCTTGTTTGAAAAGAAAAAAAAAAGATTCTCTATTGCTTTAAATCCCTATTACTCAGCTCCTGTTGACAGTCCCCAGCTAATATGCCATCAGAACAGATCCTCTCCTCACTGAAGAGGTTACTTGCTGGCCCCTTGGTTGGGGGCTGAACAACTGCAGTGTAGCCTTTTGGCAGCTGGTCCTGTTTGAGACATGGCTCCTTGTGGTGGCTGCAGGAGGGGTGACCACCTGGCGTCTCAGGGTCAGGGGTTTCAGAGACAAGCCCCGCAGGCACTGATGTTACTTGGGAAGTTGTCTTTAAAGACACAGTATCCCATTTCTAATGCATGACCTATGGCTTCATCTGAAACCAGCAATAGCCCCCAGAAAATGGCTAGAGTGCCTTTTCTCACAGACTCTAATTTTAAGGGTCACGATGATGGGTCATGTTTTGGAACTTTGTCAGAATGGCTAGGAATATACGGGGGAGGGGGGATTCTATACATATATAAGAGAGAAGTGAAAAGAGAGGATGCAGATTAATAGGATAAAAATTATGGGGGGATGGGCTCAGGAAGCAGGGGAACAGGCAGAGGTGCTTAATGAGTACTTTGCCTCAATCTTTTCAGATGGGGACTGGGGATCCCTACAGGCTGGTGGGAGGGATGAGTATTCAGCCAAGGTGGGAAGTCGGTCTGAGGCCAGTGGACGAAATGAGGCTAGGATACAGTTAGGACCAGATTCAGAAGGGTGGGGAAGTTGAGTGAGTGTGATAAATGGGGGGAAGAAATCACAGTAGACGGAGTGAGGGAGGCCCTTCGAAAGTTAAAGACTGATAAGGTGCCAGGGCCAGATGGGCTACACCTGAGGGTTGTTAAGGAATTGCTGGAAGAGCTGGCAGCTCCATTGGCTGCACTCTTTAATATCTCTTTGCAGACAGGATGGGTGCCCCAAGACTGAAGGGTGGCTTACGTAGTGCCTATTCATAAAGGGGGGTCCAGAGAAGAGATGGATAATTATAGACCTGTAAGTCTAACGTCTGTGGTGGGCAAAGTAATGGAGGGCTTTATCAAGGAGAGGATTGGGAGGCAACTAGAATGGTTAGGCCATCAAGATGATGAACAGTATGGCTTTGTTCCGGAGAGATCATGTCAGTCCAATCTTGTAGAGTTTTATGACTGGGTGACGGGGGCCTTGGACAGACATAGGCCGGTGGACATCCTATATCTAGATTTTAGCAAGGCGTTTAATTCAGTACCACACTATGGGCTATTAATAAAGCTGGGAGAGATGGGGGTGGGAGGGCAGGAGCTAAATTGGGTTGAAAATTGGTTCTCGGGGCATTTACAGAGGGTAATGGGGAAATGTTCTTCTCCTAGGAAGGTAATCAGTGGGGTCCCTCAGGGCTCGGTATTGGGGCCGCTATTGTTTAACGCTTATGTCTCGGATATAGGGAGGGGGGTTAGGAATAGGTTGAGTCTCTTTGCAGACGACTCAAAACTGGGAGCTCTGGTGGATTGTAAAAAAGTGAGGGAGGTGGTTCAGGGGGATCTGAATACTCTGGAGGGGTGGTCAAGGAGGTGGGGACTGAAATTTAATGCTAGAAAATGTAAGGTACTTCATTTGGGGGTAAATAACCCGGGTCATGAATACATCCTGGTGGGGGGTCACACTGCAAGTCACATTGGGAGAAAGGGATTAAGGGTTGGTGATAGATGTCAAAATGAATAACTCTGAAAATTGTAGAAGAACTGTAGCCAAAGCAAACAGGATACTGGGCTGCATAGCCAGGGGAATTACGTCCAGAGGGAGGGAGGGAGGTGGTGATCCCTCTGTATAATGCCTTGGTCAGGCCGCAGCTCGAGTACTGTGTACAGTTCTGGAGACCTCATCTGAAGAAGGACATAGCGCTGCTGGAGAGGGTTGAGAGGAGAGCGACCAGGATGATTTGGGGCATGGAAGGGAAGCCTTATGAGGAGAGACTAGAGGAGCTTGGGCTTTACTCATTGGAGGAGAGGAGGGATAGGAGAGATATGATAAAGGTTTTCAAGTATGTAAAAGGAATAACCAGGAGTGGAACCAAGGAGCTGTTTAGGCTTAAGAAGGGGGGAACAACCAGGGGCCATGGGTGGAAGCTGGAGGCGAGTACAGAGGGAGTGTAGGGAGACATTTTTTCACTGAGAGGAGGTGAACCGTGGAATGCTGCCTGGGAGCATGGTGGAGGAGGGACAGGAGGATTCAAGAAGGTAGGATATGTACAAGGGGAAACTAAATGAAAGAAGGACCTCTTGGTGGGGTGGTAAGATGAGCAGCCATTAGGTTGCTGGCTTTGAACAGATAAGACTGACCATTTGGCCAATTCTGCTGGCTTCTTTAGTATGTTGGTATGTAAGTATGTTAGAATGATATAGGATACACCAGATTTGCACAGGAAGAGGACAGAACAGGAGGACACATACAGGTTTCCGCTTGAGAATTGAAATACTACCACCTGAAAGCAGGAAAAGAAAGACAGCCATTGCTCCCTCCCACGGCTTGGTGGAAATTTCATTCGTCCCTTTCACTCAGTTATAGGGTTAGGGCAGACTCAACGGACCACTGGTCTTTTCCTGTCATCAAACTTCTGTGTTTCTATATTTATCTGGTCTAGTCTGTCAGCGTGGCTCAGTCGGTAATACAACCTCCACTTGGCCAGAAGGTAGTGGGTGCTAGTCTGACATCAGGACTTGGGTCCTATACTGGGGGGGGGGTGCTGTCCTTCAGATATAGGTTACATTGCAGAGGGTGTGGAGAGAAAGGTATGCCTCTTTGCAGATGACACAAAGATCTGTAATAGAGTTGAGACACAAGAGGGGGTAGAAAAGATGAGAAGGGACTTGGCAAGGTTGGAGGAATGGTCAGACATATGGCAACTTAGATTCAATGCAAAGAAGTGCAAAGTAATGCACCTGGGAAACTAAAACCCAGGAGAAGAGTACACAATAGCAGGGGAGGTACTAACAACAACAGAAATGGAAAGGGACCTGGGGGTAGTCATATCAGATGACCTAAAGGTGGGTAAGCAATGTGAAAGAATTAGGCAAGGACAGCCAGGGGATACTGGGATGCATAGGGCATCACAAGTAGAAAAAGGAAGTGGTTATCCTCTATACAGACAGTTGGTGAGACCCCATCTGGAGTATCACTGCGGCGGTTTTGGAGACCCTCATCTACGCAAGGACATAGACAGGATGGAAGCAGTCCAGAGGAGGGCAACTAAAATGGTGCAGGGTCTGCAGCAGAAACCATATGAAGAGAGACTGAGAGAGCTTAATATGTATACCCTTGATGAGAAAGGAGGGACAGGGGGACATGATAGAAACTTTCCAAAGTACCTCAAGGAATCAACAAAGTCCAGGAGGGTAGCATCTTTCAGAAAAAGAGATGGTAAGAACAAGGGGCACAATTTAAAGATAGAGGGGATGGCTCAGGGTAATGTGAGGAAATTTTTTTCATGGAGAGAGTGGTGGATACATGGAACAGCCTTCCTGAGGAGGTCGTTGGGTCTAAAACAGTGGGGGAATTCAAACATGCATGGGACAGACACAAGGCAGTTATAATGGGGGGTTGCAGGAAGTAGGCTGTTGGTTAACTAGAATCTGCAGCTTATCCAGTAGGTAGGTAGGGAAATGGGCAGACTGGGTGGGCCAAGTGGTCCTTATCTGCCGTCAAAGTCTATGTTTCTATTAAAGAAAGGTCATTTTTGCCCCTCTCTGGGGTTGTCCTGATGTGTATCCAGGTGGAAGGGAAAGAACTAATGGCACTTGTCATAAGAGTAGATGATTTCCTTGGCAGCATTCCCCTTCCCATAAAATTGGTTTAGGTGATTGTCGGGGTGTGTGTGTGTGTGTGTGTGTGTGTGTGTGTGTGTGTGTGTGTGAAGAAGAATAATAATCAGCATTTCTATAGCGCTTTTTATACACAGTGTATCCCAAAGCGCTTTACAAGCAATGCTAGACTGGTAGTGAAGTGGTTAAATGAGTAGTGGCAACGATATCGCACATAAACACCCATACACAGCCTGCACAATTGCATGATCTGGTTTATGGGAAGGGGAATGTTGGCCAGGACACCGGGAATGTCCCCTACTCTTTGCGATGAGTGCCCTGGGTTCTTTTACTTCCACCTGGACACCCACCAGAACAGCACCAGGATGGGTAGAAGGTACCTCGGTTTAACGTCTCATCTGAAGGACAGCACACCCAAGCAGTACAGCACCCCCCTAATACTGCACTCTGATGCCAACATATTAGGTATGAGTACAATCCTGGTGTGGGACGAGAACCCACGACATTGTGGTCCAGAGGCAGATATGCTACCAACTGAGCTACACTGACTCTGTGTGTGTGTGTGTGTGTGTGTGTGTGTGTGTGTGTGTGTGTTAGCTGCCACAACACATTTTTGACATCAGCATAACTCAGAAACTTAGTATTTCAAACACATTTAGATTTCAAGACATTATGGTCTTTATGATTTTTAATTAAGAATTTATTGAATTTTCCTCAGACATTCAATAAAAAAAGACAAACTGAACACACAACTGTGTAAACAGCTCGTTCTTAATAAAAAGGTGAGCTACATTGCTCAAGAAATGAACTAAGACCAAGCAGGTACTCCCTAGAGTGGGTATGGTAACCCAGAATAATTTATTCATCGAGTAAGGAGGAGTTTTTAGTTTCTCCTAACTAGGTTGGGAGATGTGTGTGTGCCACTTGATTCCATGCACAAGTTTTTCTAGCCAGAGTGCGTGCAGCATCCCTTGTTATAACGTGTACGATGTGATTTCATAGCTGAAAGCTGCTCAGAGACGTGTGATTATTAATCCATAATTACATGCTTGAACTACTTTCAGCTTTATGAACCTCACCACAAATACATGGTAGATTCATGCACTACCACTCCCTTGATAAATGCAATGCAAAACTGAAAATGAAAATTCCGGTCGCCGACGCTTTGTTCATAGAAGCCTTTCCCAATAGCTCCCGGCTCTTCCCAGACTGCTGCAGCTACCACAGAATGAGGGCTTACTTCCTATCAGTGACTTGTGCCCACTGATTGCTGTTTCCTGGAACAGTGAGGTGACATTATTTATTTAGCTTTTGTTGACCAGGTAGGTACACTAGACAAATTACATGCCTGTTTTCAGGATGACCCGGGAGAGTACAATGATGATACAGGTACAAGCAGAGTACATAACAATGAGTGGCGCTAAGTACATTGAATCGAAAGGACAGGCTAATATAGATGGTCTACTGAAAGCAGTAATAGATAATATTCATATATACAAAGAATAAATATACATATATACAATGACTAAATAGTCTAGGTCATGCAATAGCAGGGACAGAAACCACAGTATATGTGAAACCGGTGGCAGATCCATAGAAACTGTTAGTTCCTGAGTATGTTATTAAACAGATCATGTGCAGCCAAGCGAGCGTCCAGTACAGACACCATATATTAAGGAGGCTTGGGACACTCGCACACAGAGGTCAGCTTCAGATGCTCCCACAGGAAATACCGGAGGCACTGGTGGGAGGGGGAGGAGGAGTGAACATGGGAAGGAAGGGAGTTCCAAAGCCTAGGACCACTTGCAGCGAAGTCCCTGTCCCCCATAAGGGTTCGGATAAAGGGGACCTTGAGCTCCCCAAGTCCCTGAGACCTGAGGGAGTAGTAGGAGGGGTCCGCAGGCATGAGAAGCTGTGCCAACCCAGGAGGGGCGCCAGTTCTGATCACTTTACCCACGAAGCAGACCAGCCCAAAGTTCAAGTGATTTGCTGGGGAAAGCCAGACAAGTTTATAATATAACTCACAGTGGTGAGTGAGGCGAGGGGCAGCCAGGGCAAAGTGACAAATATTATTGTAGATCGTGTGCCACCGAGTAAGGAGTACCTTGGAGGTGTGGGCAAATTTGAGTAGGCTATAGTTGAGCGAGGGGAGCAGTACACCCCTGGCAAGTGCCAGCCAAGCAGCAGACGTCAGATCATTCTTTGCCCTGTAAGCAAGACCCAGTTTGCAGTTTACAGTTCTGCAGACATTTAGGATGTGACTCCCTACGTCCAGTTGGGGGTCAAGTGTTACCCCAAGGTATTTGATGGAAGTTGTGTTTAGGAGGGGAGAACCATCTGCACCACTGACGCACAGAGGGACGGGGGAAGCCTTGATCTTGGCTGATGGCCCAAACAACACGGCTTGAGTTTTTTTTTTCAGGTTGAGGACCAGCTTGTGCGATGTAACCCAGGACTGAATATTCTTAAAGTCCTCAGTCAGCTGATGGTTGATAGCCCCAATGTCCCAGGAGTGTGCTAGGATGACCAGATCATCTGCATATAGGGCGGCGCCGCAGTTGGTTACAGTGGCTGGGAGATTAACAAATACGGAGAAGAGAAGGAGCCCCAGGACAGAGCCCTGAGGGACACCAGAGGTCACCGGAGTAGGATCGGAGAGGACCTTGTTGAATTTGGTCAGCTGTACTCTTCCCTGAAGGTAGTTTGTAAGCCAATTCAGGGCAGGAGGGGACAGGCCATCCCCCCACCCGCGTAGTGGCAAACAGCGCAGTCACTAGAGAAAAGGACTACATGTTTTAGCACATAAATGATGAAGTGTTCTTCTTTTCAACAATGTATAAGTTGGTACCTGTTTTTATTTTTTTTTTCTTCTATTTTTGCCCCAATTTCTTCTCACCATCTGCCACATCTTCCTTCCACCTATTCAAGCCTTTCTGCCTGCCATAGCAGTCCTCCAGTACTCCAAACTGCCAATAGCCTCTGCTTCACATCCTCTCCGGACATCACAGCCGTAACTCACAGCTTGTCTCCTGTGACTTGGACCACCGGGTTCCCCTCAAGCCAGGAGGAGGAGAATATCTCACTCGATGGTCGAAGTCTGGAAGGAGGAGCCGATGAGGCACAGGAGGAATCAGAAGGACCGTGGTGTGTGGGGGAAGGGCGGCTTTATCTGCTGCTTAGTGCTGCTGGGGTATTTTTCCCTCCTAAGCCCTTCCTTATCCCACCCTAGGGCGTGGTCCTGAAAAGTGACCTGGTGAAATGTTTCAATAACTAAAGTGACCTGGCAGAGTACCGAACAAGACTGTCGGAAGGATGGATGAGCCCCGCCCTACCTCAGGCACTGTTCTGCCAGTCCCATTCTGGGTGTGTGACTTCTCTGCTTCACTTACCAGGCACGTAGGAGCATGCTTATACAAGGCCACTCCAGAGGGACCACTTGTTCTGTCCAGCATGACATGCCCTACCCCTGGGCCACCATGGGGCAGTCGTGCAGCAGAAGAATATGCTCTGCCTCCCCAAGGCAGGAGGTGTCCAGATAGACACCAGAACCCCATCTCTCCAGTTGGCACCAGGGGTCACATACTCAGGGTGTGAACCTGGGTTACCGATATTCTTTAACTGATAAATTTTGTACAGATGTTACAAGTATAGTAAAGTAGTAAAGAGATGTGTGATTATGGTCAATAATCACACTTCTGTAGGGTGTCTGAAGGCACTCAGTGCAAGTGCCTGGTGCGGAACAACAGTCTCCAGAGGCATGTGATTACTGACCCATAATCACACACCCTGTCATGCATTATGGCATATATAATTACTGGGTTGTGTTTTTTTCCATTGAAAAAGCAGTGTATTAAATACCATAATACCTGAGTAGGTAATATGGCATTGAGTGGTGCATATAATAAATCCTCTGAAATGTTACATCTGGCAATCCAGACTACTCTAGGCTCCGTACATAAGCATTTGCACTTCCTCTGTGGGAAAAAAACACAATACAGTAATTATATAAAACAAAATACGGGGTGCAGTGTGTTAAATTCAAGTTAAACACACACCCTCGTCGTTGGATGGCTGCCATAAACCCCCTCGGGGGTTTATGTGCCATCCAACAACTCTGGTGTGTTAAATTCTCGTAACACACTGCACCCCATACTTTATCCTATATGTAACACTCCCACATAGAGTGTGCTTTTTTTAATCTAGCCATAACACTGAAATCATTTTCTTGGCTACTAAAGCCATTAGGGCTATATTATGTCTTTGAGCAGTCCACCTGCAGTAATCGAAGACCTTGACAGCCAGGTAGCCTGAAGAGATTAAGAAATCCTGACGCCCTAAGGAAGGAATTACGTGATCTTTAAAGGGGCAGGTAGGTGTACAGTGTCCCTCATAGTTTGAAAGCCCACGAGAAGCTCCTTTGAACAAGGTATTGGGCTTTGATGTAGGTGTCCACTGTCCAGATATAGATATAGCCATATCTAAATCAACCATTTATTAAATCAAGGCAGCAGCCGTATCACGGGAAACTGAGCTGGAACATGATGCTGTGGTTGGGCAAGCTGTGTTTAACAGTGCACAGCTTTTCCAACGGTGGCATCACTTGCTGTCTCAAGGTTTCATGACATGGCTGCAGCTGGACTGCTGACACCTGCAGATTAGTCAAGTACCTCTTTTGAAGAGCCTTCGATAAACTTTCAGACATTGGGGGACCCTGCTCACGTACGTTGCCCTTTAATTAACAGTTTCTGTCTCGGGGGGGGGGGGTTACTGATGGGAGGAAATGAATACAGTAAAAACAGGCACACAAAATAAATAAATACAAAGACAGTGCAAGTAACTGTAAGTGTAATAAAATTTGTGTTGGAGAGAAGATTTAATATAATGTGTGCAAATAAACTATAACATAATTTTTTTAACTCTTCTTTCAAACAACATGAAGTCTTGCTATATTATGACAATTGCAGTTTGTCCCACCATTAGAACTGCTCCGGAGGTGAAAGAGTTAACTCCATTCCATGAATGGAACTTAGAGCACGAGCTCTAAAGAGAAGCTCTGTCTGTGTAGTTTCAAACCTGAACTGTCAGATTCTTTACTCCGCCTCACTGAACAGTCGCTCCGGAGATTTCTCCTACTGCTCGGTTCATTTCTCGGTTTAAACAGTGTGTTCTTGGTTCGATTCAACCGAGAATAGTTTTATTTTAACCCGCAAAACCGATCGGTTCAAGCTCTGATCACCAACTTCCACTGTTCTGTTGCAGGCCCCCAGTGTTGGGCTCAGTCCCCCTGGACGCCCTTCTCCTGGATTGGGAAGGGAAGTTTCTTTATGCTTTTCCCCCCTTCCCTCTCCTATTCAAGGTGTTAGTAAAAATCAGATCCCAGCCTTGCAGGGTGATTCTGATTGCCCCAGATTGGGCCAGGCAGCCCTGGTACCCACTCCTTCTGTCCCTGACAGTCCATCTCCCCCTGTATCTCCCCAGGAATCACAACCTATTAACCTGTGCCCAGGGGAGAGTTTGGTATCCGAACCTCAACTCCCTCAACCTCAAGGCCTGGCTCTTGAGGAGTTAGAATTTGCTGACCTACACCTCTCTCAGAGTGTTCTTGAAATCCTAAAGGCTTCTAGGAAGCCTTCCACTAGGGCTACTTATAATTCTAAGTGGAAAAGGTTCTCCATTTGGTGTTCTGGGAAACATATTTCCCCAGAATCTGCTGATTTGCCCATTGTGTTAGATTACATGGTCCATCTTAGTTCTTTGGGTCTGAGACCAGCTACCCTGAGAGTTCATTTGGCAGCTGTCTCTGCTTTTGTTTCAGCAGGAAAGCCATCCTCTCTTTCCGCTCACCCTGTATTTTCCAAGTTTTTTAAGGGATTACTTCATACTAATCCACCTTTTCGGGATCCGCCCCTGCCTGGACCTTAATATTTGCATTGCCCAGTTAATGCAACCCCTTTGAACCTCTGTTTTCTGCAGAGCTTAAGTATCTAACTTGGAAAACTGTTTTCCTAGTGGCTATCACTTCTGCTAGACGCATAAGTGAGTTGCAAGCCTTGTCAGTAGAAACTGACTTTATTTCTTTCCACAGGGATAAGGTAGTCCTCAGGACTAACAGGAAGTTTTTGCCTAAGGTGGTTTCAGATTTCCATCTTAACCAATCTATCTCCCTTCCAGTGTTTTTTTCACTGAACATTCCTCTTCTGGTGAGAGGAGATTGCACAGTTTGGACGTTAAGAGGGCCCTTAGTTACAATATAGAACGTACCAAGGGTCACAGGTTCGAATCCCTCCAACTTTTTCTCACTTATGGTGAGGTTGGGAAAGGGAAACCTGCCACTAAGAGATCACTTGCCAGGTGGATTTTCTCTTGTATCCAATTTTGTTATCAGAAACTGGGCAGAGATCCCCCCTCTGGCTTGAGGGCTCATTCTACCAGAGGTACAGCCGCGTCTCTAGCTGCTGCCAGAGACATCCCTATATTGGAGATATGTCAAGCTGCTACTTGGAAAACGGTGCACACTTTCACCAAGCATTACTCCCTGGATGTCCAGGCTAGGAGAGATGCTCGGTTTGGCACAGCTGTGCTTCAGAGCCTATTCCCTAAGTAGGTTCTGTCCCTCCTCCATGGAGGTACTGCTGTGTAGTCTGCAATTGTCATAATATAGCAAGACTTCATGATTTGTTTGAAGAAAAATTACTCACCTTAGTAATGTTGTTTCTCTAATGGAGTCTTGCTATATTATGACCTCCCCCAGCCTGCCCCTCTCAGAACTTCTACTTGGGTATGGGGTGGGCAGCCTAGTGTGGGCACTATTTTATGCCCTTTTATGTGTTTTCACCCTTCTTGGGGTTTGGGGGTGTGGTGTTTTTCATTTTTTTCCTTATATTTCTCTCATATTGTTAAATTATACTATTAGTTCTGGTCCCCTGACTTGAGTCTTTTGTGTTGGGACCAGCAATGGATGTTAATATTTAGGTAGCCAGTTGGCTAGCGTAGGTTACAGCTTCCACACAGACCTTAGTGAGTTTTTGCTCGTAAAGATCTGACAGTTCAGGTTTGAAACTACATAGACAGAGCTTCTCTTTAGAGCTCGTGCTCTAAGTTCCATTCATGGAATGGAGTTAACTCTTTCGCCTCCAGAGCAGTTCTAATGGTGGGACAAACTGCAATTGTCATAATATAGCAAGACTCCATTAGAAGAAACAACATTACTAAGGTGAGTAATTTTTTCTTTTTTCCCTTCACTTACCAGATGGACCCCATCTGTTGGAAACCCCAACCCTGACATCCACTGGCACGTAGCTTACCAGCCTGTTATCCCCCAGGTCTTGCACCCCAACACCACCACTCCCATCGTGGGGTTGACTGGGTTCCCAAAACCCATCGGGAACAGGATGTGGTTCTCGACTGGCAGGTCCAGCTGTTTGGGTGCAGGGCCTGCGGGTGTCTGGCACCATCCTACTGCTGGTATTTTAAGCTTTCCTCTCCCTAAGGATGTGGTGAGTGATGCCTCAACATGCCTCACACACTCCTGTACACCACGTGTTGGCATCTGCCACGCCTCCCGTGCCCTTCTTGGGAGCTCCAGATGCCTTTTCTCCAACTTCCACTAAGGGCCAAGTAATCACTGGGCTCTGCAACTGCCCCCCAGTTCTCAGACACCTAGTTTGCTTCTTGAACCCGAAAGTGATTTGCACCACAAGCCATAATGCTACCGGTGCGCCGGAGCACCAACTGGTACATAATTACAAGGCAGCTTTGTGCAAAACAGCAGTAGCAGCAGTTGATAGAATCACAGTCAGACAGGATACTACATTGTACAGGAAGTAATTTGTAATGGGATGTCAATGTACTGTTCTGTCCTGTCCATTTCTGGTAACCAAACTGCTGGCTGTATCCCTGATTTGCTCTGATAACCTGTATAGTTGGCTTTATATTAATGTTTTACTTCCTTTTCATGGCAGTTACCTGGAATCTGTTGGGGAAAGGTTGCAAAGGAGAAAACGTTGTACAAACTTCGCATCACTGATTATTGCACTGCATTCCATTCGCAAGACAAAATGCTGCTTCGGGTGCTGTAACCTGGCACCAGACGCTGCATTTCTACCTTATTTTAGTTATTTGTAAGTTTTGACCATGAAAGACGCACTAAGTTGTGAAAGCTTTAGGGATGTCGTGTATCAAGGTTTCACAGTATACCACAGTATCAGAAGTCACAGTATTGATACCATGGCCGATGTCCTATATTGTGATAACCGTGTTTCACGGTATACTGTGGTATTCATGCCTTTTAATTACCCTAATTTTTAGGCTGTTTATAGGAACTACTGTCCCTTCTCGCCTGCTATCCCTGACACAATAGTGCAGAGAGACTTTTTTGATAAAAAAATAATTTCTTTCAGAACACCGCAATAGTCACGATAACCGTGGGTATCGCATGTGATGGTTAGCATACCATGAAAGTTTGATACAGTGACATCCCTTGGTAGCTTGTTTCCAGGCTGCAGAACTTTTCTGTGGGTAAAGTCTCTGTGTCTTGGGGATGGTGCCCCCCTTGCTTGGTGCAGGCATTGACTTCATGGAGCGCTTAGGCCAGGGATGTTACAGCATACTGATCTGGTACACTATGGTAAGGGAAAAGTGCAGTATTGATACTGCGCCACATTTCCCACACTATGGTAACTGTTAGGGGTACACTGGAATAGAATCAGTGCAGACAAATGCGGGGTTCTGCACTTGGGGAGGATAAGCGGAGGTAGAATCTGCACACTGTATAGGGGCTGCTGTTGCTGCACTGGAGGAAGAAAAGAACCCAAATTACAAAAGGCAAGGGGCTAAAGCGTGACAAGCTGGGAAGAATGCTGGGGTGTATCAAAAAGGGGGGGGGGTGACCAGCAGAGCACAGGAAGCAATCTTTTCATTGGACAAGGCTCTGGTCTGGCCCCACCTGGAGTACTGCATGCAGTTCTGGGCTCCCCAATACAAAAAGGAGATTGAGGTAGGAGAGAGTGCAGCACAGGGCCACCAAAATGTTCAGGGGTATGGAAGGTAAAGGCTATGAGGAGAGGATGGAGGTCCCTTAACATGTTCACCCTGGAGAAAGGGAGACTGAGGGGGACATGAACTCGGTCTTCTGCATGGTGTTAGGCTGTCAACTGGGTGGAACAAACAGAGCTGTTTGATCTGATGTGCTCCAGCAGGATGAGGGGACACTTCTTGAAGCTGATATGTAGTAAATTCAGGGGTAATGTTAGGAGGTGGTACTTCTCCCAGAGGGAGTAAACTTGAGGAACATCCTATTAGGAGAGAAAGTGGATATGACGAGACAGTACAGCTCTGCAAGGTAATAAGCCTGGACAAATTCAGAGGTTAAAATTTGCTTTCGGTTCCGGGGGAGGGAGAGAATTCCCACCCAGGGTCTACCAAATGGGGGGGATACATATTATTTTGGGGGGATGGATAAACTTTGGAGGGGTTCTATCTGAATAACCTGAAACTGTCCTGCTGCAAACTCAGAGGAAAAAATAAGCCCCCTGAAGGCCTCTCTCTACTAAGAACTGACCTTCAGCGGCTGCCTGTTGTAAGAAAAAGAGCATGCTGATGAGAAGAAATACGAACATACACACGTGTACATTATAGACACACAGGAATACATTACTGTGCAAAGGAATACGAACATACACACGTGTACGTTATAGACACACAGGAATACATTACTGTGCAAAGGAATACGAACATACACACGTGTACATTATAGACACACAGGAATACATTACTGTGCAAAGGAATACGAACATACACACCTGTACATTATAGACACACAGGAATACATTACTGTGCAAAGGAAAAATGCTGGAGAAAAATGTTTTGTGACTACCGATGAACCAACTGTTCAGTTTACTCTAGTGCCTTACTGCAACTGACGAGCACTGACCGCGTGGTCTTACCTTGCTGATTGTACACGTAGGCTGTCATAAATGCTCTCCTCATGGTAGTCATTGCATTCACTGCTGCAGTTTCTCATCTGCAAACTCTTTCCTCCTCACATTATGCTATCAGGAGTTTAAGGGATTCAGAACTCAACCCCTGTTCCCGCTTGGAGTTGACATTCAGATCAACTCTTCTAGACTGAAACGCTACCATGCACTCAGGTTACAGATGCGGTAGCACACATCAGCTAAGCTACATCATCAAATCCTACCCCTAAGGTCCTGCTCGGCATCAGAATTTTTGGGTGCTCCTTCACAATGCACATCCATATCCTGCTGCTCCAGTGCCCCGACTCCTCCCTTGCAGTCTTTTGGCTATGACAGCCTGCCACTCCAGTGTCTTGACTTCTTCCTTACGATCTTCAGCTCCTACAGTCTGCTGCTTCAGTGCCCTGTCTCCTTCCTTGCAGTCTTCAGCTCCAACAGTCTGCTGCTCCAGTGCCCTGTCTCCTTCCTTGCAGTCTTTTGCTCCGACAGTCTGTTGCTTCAGTGCTCCAACTTCTTCCTTGTAATCTTCACCCCAATAGCTTGCTGATCCAGTGTCTGACTCCTCTATTCAGTATAGTGAGGGCGCTCAGCGTGTACAGTATTGTCCCACATGTTGGGTCCAGAATTTGGGGGGCTAAAATAGTTCAGACTGCACAGCACAACTCCCCCACCCCCCGAATTCTAAACCCTGAAATGTGTGCTTATCAAGGTAGAGGGTGATAAATTGCTGTTGTTTGCACAACTGTTATTTTATTGTGCTTATTGCACCTTATTTTACTGTCTGCTCTCCTGCACCCCCTTCCCCTAACACATCAGGAAATGAACTGTTACCAGCTCTGTATGTTTTTCCTGGTAAAACTTCTGAAATAAATAAATGAATAATTAGTACATGTTTACTAACATACTAAAAGCCAGCAGAATCAGCCAAATGGTCTATCTTGTCTGCTTGAAAGCCAGCAACCTAGTGGCTACTCGCCTTACCATCCCCCAACCCCCCAAGAGGGTCTTCTTATTTTCATTCAGATTTCCCTTCTACCTGTCCCACCCCTTCTTGAAGCCCTCCACTGTGCCCTCTTCCACCAGCCTCCCAGGCAGCGCATTCCACGGCTCCACCACTCTCTCAGTGAAAAAATGCCTCCTACACTCCCCCTGTAATTTCCCCCCTCCAGCTTCCACTCATGACCCCTGGTAGTTTCCCCCCTTCTTTAACCTAAACAGCTCTTGGTTCCACTCCTGGTTATTCCATTTACATACTTGAAAACCTCTATCATGTCTCCCCTATCCCTTCTCTCCTCCAGTGAGTAAAGCCCAAACTGTCTGTCTCTCCTCATAAGGCCTCACCTCCATGCCCTGAATCATCCTGGTCACTCTCCTCTGAACTCTCTCCAGCAGCACTATGTCCTTCTTCAAATGACGTCTCCAGAACTGTACACAATACTCCAGCTGCGGCCTGACCAAGGCATTATCCAGAGGGAGGATCACCTCCCTTCTTCTGGACGTACTACTCCTGGCTATACAGCCCAGTATCTTGTTTGCTTTGGCTGCTGTTTTTCTATAATTTTCAGAGTTCTTCATTTTGACGTCTACCACCACCCCTAAATCCCTTTCTCCCATTGTGTTTTGCAGTGTGACCCCCCACGGTGTATACATGTCCCGGGTTTCTTAACCCCAAATGAAGTACCTTACATTTCCCAGTGTTCAATTTCAATCTCTACCTCCTTGACCACCCCTC
This sequence comes from Neoceratodus forsteri, assembly GCA_016271365.2. Classification (NCBI taxonomy): domain Eukaryota; kingdom Metazoa; phylum Chordata; order Ceratodontiformes; family Ceratodontidae; genus Neoceratodus; species Neoceratodus forsteri. The sequence goes on along the minus strand of CM057451.1, from coordinate 863,149,601 downwards.
CAGGGTATCCAGATCCCCCTGGACTGTCTCCCTTGCTTCTTCACAATCCACCAATGCTCCCAATTTTGAATCGTCCGCAAAGAGACTCAACCTATTTTTAACCCCCCTCCATATATCCGGGACGTAGGCATTGAACAAGAGTGGCCCCAATACTGAACCTTGAGGGACTCCACTGATTACCTTTCTGGGGGAGGAGAGTATCCCACCCACCATTACCCTCTGTAGATGCCCTGAAAGCCAGTTTCCTACCCAATTGAGCTCCTGTCCTTCCACCCCCATCTCCCCCATTTTTGCTATCAACCCGTTATGCGGCACTGAATCAAACGCCTTGCTGAAATCTAGGTATAGGACATCCACTGGCCTATGTCTATCCAAGGCTGCCGTCACCCAGTCATAAAACTCTATAAGGTTGGTCTGACATGATCTCCCCGGGACGAAGCCATATTGTTTATCATCCTGGTGACCCAACCTTTCCAGCTGCCTCCCAAGCCTCTCCTTGATAAAGCCCTCCATTACTTTACCTACCACAGACGTCAGACTGACAGGCCTATAATTCCCCATCTCCTCCCGAGACCCCCCCCTTATGAATAGGCACTACATAAGCCACACTCCAATCCCGTGGCACCCATCCCGTCTGCAAAGAGGCGTTAAAGAGTACAGCCAGTGGAGCTGCCAGTACCTCCGCCAGTTCCTTCATAACCCTCGGATGTAATCCATCTGGCCCCGGCGCCTTATTTGTTTTTGGTTTCTGAAGGGCCTCCCTCACACTATCCACTGTGATTTCTCCCCCCCACCCCCAATCCACTCTCTCATGCAACCTTTATACTCCTCCTTGGTCTAGCCCAGCCTGTACCCTAGCCTCTTTCCATCTTCTGGTCTCAGACTGAGACTGACCTCTCTCTTTTGCTGTCTCCTCATCACTCTCATCTGGCTGTAGGGATCCCTTGTCACCCTCTGCAAAGATTGAGGCAAAGTACTCATTTAGCACCTCTGCCTGATCCCCTGCTTCCTGAGCCCATCCCCACAATCTTAATCCTATTGATCTTGTCCTCACTTTCTTCTTCTCTCTTATGTATCTATAGAACTTCCGAATATCCCTAGCCAGATTTTTCTCAATCTCTGCCTTGGCACCCTTTCACCACTCTGGTGACCTTCCAGGCCAATAATTCATACTCCTCCCATTCCTTATCCCCCCTATAACATTTGAAATGTTTGTAGGCAGCCTTTTTATCTCTCACCACTTCCTGCACTTCCCTGGTCCACCAATATGGCCTGCTAGTTCCACCATGCTTACGCCTTACTTTAGTACAAGACCTAGTAGCCTCTTGCACCCCTTGTTTAATGGTCTCCCACAAACTTTCAGCATCCATATCCGGCCTAATAATGTCCAACCTCTCCCTTAGGATCTTACCCATACTCACGAAGTCCGCTGTCCTGAAATCAAATCCCAGTCCGCCCACGGCATATTAAGATCACCCATAATCACCACCCTACCCTTTCCAAGGTCACAGTGACCCTTGATGTTCTCGACCAACTTATGATCCAGATCCTTCTCTATTGCAGGGGGCCTGTATACCACCCCTGTCTTCACTTTCTTTCTTCCCCTCATTTGCAGGGTTACCCAAATCGCCTCCACCCTCTCTCCAGCCTCCTCAACTCCACAAACCATTATGTCATTTCTGACTGTCAGCGCAACCCCTCCCCCCTTCCCACATCCCTATCTTTCCTGAATATCTTGTAGCCCTCTAAGTTTAGGTCCCAATCATTTCTCTGAGTGGCCCATGTCTCTGTAATTGCTGCCACATCCGCTGTTCCCTCAGCCAACATAGCCTGGAGCTCAGGCGTTTTATTGCTCATACTCTTGGCATTGATCAGGACTGTCCTCCACCCAGACTTTTCCCCTCTCTTCAGCACCCCCCCCAAACCCTGTGCAGTCCATTTTCTGCCCAGTTTTCCTTGAATTTTCAACATATTCCCTCTCACCCCTCACGTACCCTAGACCTGCAACATGCTCCCTCTCATCCCCCACGTGCCCTAGACCTGGACCCTCAGACAGACCTCCTGGGGTCATTTTATTTTTAGACCCCCCCCTTTACAAGTTTAAACCCCATCTCTCACTTACAAATCCAGCAAGTTTTAATTTCAAGATCTCCCTCCCCTCCATGTTGAGGTGTAATCTATCCCTGGCATATAGCCCCTTATCCTCCCAAGTGTCCCCCCAGTCACTTACCAGCCCATACCCCTCTGCCCTGCACCAATCCCTGAGCCATTTATTCGCCCCCTAAGTTTTAGCTTGGTGTCACCAGTTGCCCTTGGTACTGGCAGAATATCGGAGAAAGAAATGTGACAAACCCTTGACAGCTCCCGGAATCTAGCCTGTATTTCTAGCTCACTATTCCCTTCCAAGTCATTTGTCCCCAAATGTACTAGGAAGTCCGGGGATCCTCCACAATCCAGTGCCATCGAGAATAGGTGGAATTTGGCCTTATGTACAGATAGACCTGGTATACATTTAGCCTTGACAGGGCTGCTTTTATTCTCCCCCTCACAATGGATACCCCTTGTCATGGAATCCCCCAGCAATATCACCTTCACCTCTCCCCCCACTTTATTAGTTCTCTTTATTCCATCCAGACTCCTCCTTCTATCATCAAACCCTTGTTTGATCCTTCCTCTTCCTTCAGCCTGAGGGTCTTTACTAGCCTGTTTAGTACCTTCCAGGCTCCTCCTTCTGTCGACAAACCCCTGCTTGCTTCTCCCCCCACATCATCTAGGGGGGCAACACTCATATGCAAGCCCTACTATATTCATACTACCTGCAACTGCCAGTTTACTCTTTGCCCCCCCAATCTCTAGGGTGACCAGAGATCGCCCCATCTCCCTTACTGAGCTATAATCCTCCAATCCCCCACCCGAGTAACCTCTCACTGCTCCCCCCCCTTTGGACCTGCACATCCCTCCCCATCAGCTGTAATACTCTCTACCTTATTCTCCACCTCCCCCAGTGAATTATGTCTCGAGGTTGACCTGACTAGAGAACTTACTACCCCCCCCCTTCTCACTGATTGAATTCCCCAAGCTTGTCCCCAGTCTTACCTCTTTCCACCCTGTCCTCACTCGGTGTCCCCGCATCTGTCACAGTTCGCTCCAACCTAGGCTCATGTCCCACCCTCCTCCGTCCTTTCCTTTGGAACAGGCTCCCTCCTCTGTCTCTCTCCCCCCTCTGCGTACTGACCAAATCCCTCCATCCCACCATCCTCCTCCACTTCATCTCCCGGGTATAGTATGGAGAAACTTTTTGCAAGCTTGATACTCGCTCCCATTTTGCTCTCAACTACTTCCTCCTCCCTCGGATGCTCCCTCTGAGCAGCTCGCACCCTGTGGAATACTTCTCATATTTTGCTTATTCCGCCCCCCACACCTCCAGAGTTACCATATGATCCAACTATCCTCCGAGATATGTCCCATTTGCCTTGTCCCATTGTCCCCGAAGGTATGCCATTATGACGCTGCCCACATCTACCCACACTTGATCTATACCCCTCCATGCCTCCCCCATCCCTCATCCCTCCCCCCTTCCAGACACCTTCTGATCCCCCTGATCTCCTCCCTAAAACCCTCCAATTGAAAACACATTGGGCACCCTCCAAACCTCCACGCCCAGTTTAATATTATAGCTGCCCCACACCCCATACACCCAATCACCCTTCCGAAGATGCCCGATCTAGATGCCTCCAAGCCCCCCCTCATTTTAGGTGTGAACAAGCCCCTACTACCAATAATACACTGTCAATCTTACACAGTCCCCCACCAATTAATTATAAACCCCCCACACACACTCCAGCAACGCAGTACTGTATATGAATCTTATGCCCTTCCTCCTCAATCAGCCCCCCCACCAATTTATAATATACCCCACAGCAATCCCAGCAACACAGTATATGAATCTTATGCCCGTCCCCCTCAAACCTAAAACAAATCCGAACTTCTTATTGCTCAGTCTCAGCCAGTCACACGTTGCCCTCCCCCAAGGAACCCCCAGACCATTTAGTAGAGGTCGGGGCCGGGGTGGGTGGTGTGGGACACAATTACAGCTCCTTTCCAAGACGTGAGGTGGCTGGGCCAAACTTCTATAGCCCAGCCACTGTTCAAAAATTGGCGCCCTCTCTTCTTATTGGTCCTCCCGAAAATGTTTGATGTCTGAAGAGCATACTTGTTGGTACTCATTTCTGGGGGGGAGTTAACAGAATTATTTTAGTAACATGCATAGCAACTTGTTAATTTAAAGGGGAACTCCCAGTTCCCCAGAAGAAAGGCAGTGGGACCATTAGGCCCCGATTTACAAATTCACATAGTGTAATTTTTAAGCAACTTGCTTGCCAGCAGTATTTCTTTTTATCTGGTTGATCTTGCGACCTCCCCTCCCCAGGTGGCCTTTACTGGCAACTACTTCACTCACAGTCCTCTGCAGCCAGCTCTCTGCTGTCTCACCTGACTGACTAAGCCACAGGACACACCTATATAACTTAATGCGTATAGTAACCTTGAACTACTTACGCAGTGCATAATCACTCTTATATCACCAGTACCGATTAGTCGATGAAGCACTTTCCTCAACTGATCAGTAGAGGTACTGTAAGTGTGATTGTGCGCTGCATAAGTAGTTCTGGGTTACTGTATACATTAAGGCAGATAGGTGTTCCCTATGGCTTAGCCCATCAGGTGTGTCATCAGAGTGGCCGTGGGGAACTCTGGGTGAAGTAGTTGCCAGTAAGGCCAGTGAGGGGGGGAGGGCGGTCACAGGATCAACCAGTTAAAAAGTTTATTGCAGATGAGTAAGTTGTTTAAAAATTACACTTTGTTTGTGAGTGTGTAAATCCAGATCTATAGGTCCCACTGCTATACTTCTGGGGAGCTGGGATTTCCCCGTTAAGATCAGAAGAGACTCTGTCCATCAGGTTGTTCCCCCACCCTTTCCATAGATTCCTTAATTTTGTTCTCACAACTTGTGAGAAAAGGTTTGTAGTTGAATGGAATCATGGAATTAATGCTTCGCATCCCCTAGTGAGAAGAGACATATTCCACCCAAACGTGATGTGCCAAAGGTCTGTGTCGCACATGGTCAAACTCATGTTCCTGCTATTTGGCATTTCTTGCTGAGACTCTGTAGCTGTGTGGAAAACTATAAGTAGCAAGCACAAGTGGGAGCTTGATTTTATAGGGTCAACGGCCAGTGCCCTCCCTCATTGCACACACAATAAGGTATTGTAAAATCTATATCTAACCAGCTCATTAGCCTCAAAAAAAATTCAAATTGCTTGATTCAGAAGGTGACAATAAAGAATGCACTATTGTAGCGTAGTCCCAACCTCCCAATTTTTTGCACCTCAGTATACATATGTCCACTCATAATCTTACTGATTTTCAAATTGGGATAAAAATAATTTACATGCAGTGAAGAACTGTTTACAAACCACAAACAAAAACATGTGCTGGTGTTACACAACGTAACTTGGTACAAGTGACATTGCATAATCTTTATTCAGTTCATTAAGCGCAGGTAGAGTTTATCGGTCCTGTTCAGTGGATGTCCAGTAGGAGGAAGGCATCCCACTTGAGACATCTGATAAGCTTATTGACATTGTTTTCATCAGTACTGAAATTCAGCGTTTGATACCTTTCTTCATGTATTCGGATTTCTGTTACCTCCTCCGTGGAGGGAGGCACAGGAGATAACCAGTGCCTCTTAATTACCTTTATTGCAGCTACTATAAGAATGCGGAAGAGGTATTTGTTTTATGGAGATAATGTCTGCTGCTGCTGAATACCCAGATATAAGCATTCATGGCCTGCTGGTATTGTACCCAAAACAGAAACACAAAAAGCAGCACCAAACATCCAGGTAGATTTTAAAGCACAATACTTTATTAAAGAAAGTGCCGTATTTATGTGCAACTGGCAAAGGCAATAATATCTTACCAGGCAGGAGGGAAGTATTTTTCAGAAGAAAAGGTGCCCAAAAACAAGGGGACATGGTATGAAGCGGGGGGAGGGGGGGCAGATTCAGGAGTAATATGAGGAAGTATTTCTTCAGAGAAAGGGTGGTGGGTTCCTAGAACAGCCTTCGGGTGGAGGTGGTGGGGGCAAAAACAGTTGCAGGTTTCAAGAATGCACGAAATAGGCATAAAGGAATCTTAGTGGGGAGGGAGAACGAACCGGAGACCAATTAGGGTCTGCATTGATACTGTAGGTAGGGGAAAAATGGGCAGATTGGGTGGGCCAAGCGGTTCTTATCTGCCGTCAGATTCTATGGTTCTGTGTTTCAGGAGGTGGTTGCATATATTAATAAAAAAAAAAAAAAAAAAAAAAGGAACTGCTGAGCTAGCAGCTTGACCGGTTCCACTTACTGGTTTATCAGGAGTCCTCTTGATAAACCACTAAGTGAAACCTGTCGAATTGCCGAGCAACCACTAAGTGAAGCCGGTTGAGTTGCCGGCTCGGCAGTTCCTTTGTTTTTTTGCATGCAACCACCGTCTGGTGAGATATCACTGCCTTTGCTAGTTGTTGCACATTAATATTGCACTTTTCAACACTTACTAAGCACTAACTGTTCTGCTTTAAAGCCTATCTGGATGTTTGGTGCCAGATTTTTGTGTTTCTGTTTATGGACCTAACTTGGCACAAACAGTCTACTTGGAGCTTATTTGTTGTTTCTTATTGTGGTACCCATAATTTTAGTGCAGGTCTGTGCCAACCCCTCCCAAAAGGTCTTTAGCATGGGACAGGCCCATATTATAAGGAAATGGTTTCCCTGCTCTCTGCAGTTCTGCCAACACGTGTCTGACCTATTACTTGTATAGTGTTGCATCCTTGTGTGAACTCCTAAAAAAAAAAAAAAAAAAAAAAAAAATCTTGCTATAGGTGCCAGCCCGCTAGGCGCAGTGGCAAGGCATTCGCATGTGATGCCGACATTCTGGGTTCGAGAACAGACCCGGAAGTCAGAGAGCCAGATGGGTGGAGAAGGACTGAGTGCCTGAGGGGCTGACTCTCCTTCTCAGGGGCAGGGAGGATGAGTGCCCTCTGGCGGAGGCCGGGGGATCCATGTAGACCAGCATCAGGTTGTGTGTGAGGTGGGTCAGACATTTGCACGTCATTGCCCTTCTCTCCTCCAGGGAAAACGAGCATCTCAAAAAAATCCTGGTCCCCACTGAATAAAGCCCTGCTCCACTGCTGCCCCAGTTACCCATCGGGGGGGGGGGTCTCGCTCCCGTAGCCCCACCCTGGGTGGTAAGCCAAGGCTCGCTTACATGTGACCTTGGGGAGGGGTGTCCCCCGGTGGCCCCTGCACCCAGTGAGAGGTAAGTCTGGGCATATTAGGCATGCGGGAGAGGGTCATTGGGGTGCTAGGTGCCACCCCCAAAAAAAATATTAAATGTCAGGAGTTTGTCTATTTCTTGGTGGATTCCTTTTCTGATCCCTGCCAAATTGAGGCAGAGTCCAGCAGTGTACTATTCTGGAGGAGAATGTATAGGTTGGATATCTGGTGTGAGTCTGCTGCCCATATTCTTTCCACTCTCAGGCACTTTTCTAGTGGAGTGGGCCAGGATTCTAGAGCATTCCTGCTTCATATTAGGAGCATGAAAGGATTTACTATGAATTACTGACAGGCCTTCACCTGACACTTGTAATTCCGATGCCAAGATCCGGACACCCAAAAATCCTAACAGTGAAATTTTGTCCGCGGTGGATTTTTTTTTCATGTTGGGGGGAAGGGGGGAGGCTTCATCCCCTGCACCCCTTTTAATTATTATAACACACTCCGCCGTAGGCAGACTTTCTCTGTTGGGATTTTGACGTTGGGAATTCAGGTGTCAGACAACCACGTTTCAGTCAAATAAAAGTATACCACATGAAACCTAAAAACATAGACTCTGTCACCAGATAAGGACCACTTGGCCCACCCAGTCTGCCCATTTGTCCCTGCTGTACTGTCACTGCAGACCCTACCTGATCTTCAGCTACCCCACCATTGCTTCCCTACCAAGATTCATTGCGCCTCTTCCATGCAAAGCTTGAAGTCCACTGCTTTTTTTCGCCCCCACTTCCTCCACTGGAAGACTATTCCAGGCATCCACCACTCTTTCAGTGAAGAAGTACTTCCTCACATCCCTCCTAACGCTCCGCCTTCCAGCTTCATTGCATACCCCCTTCTTCTCATGCACCTTCTCCTCTGAAAAACACTCCCCTTCTGTACCTTATTCACCCCCCATTAAGTATTTATATGTCTCTCATGCCCCTTCCCCTTCTGTCTTCCAGATTGTACCTATTGAGCTCCCCAAGGCTCCAGTTAAGATTTTTTGGGATGAGTACTGTACTCCTCATTTAGAAAGTGAGATGAGTAAAACCAAATTCAGATGCGTACAAATGTATGGACAGAGTGAAGTAAGAAGTACATATTTTAAAAACAATGTAGTTTTTTTTTTTTTGATACAAATTGACCAAGTGCCAACAATGCTTCAGATAATGTTGGCAGGTAGGAGTAATTTACTCACTACCAGTTGTAAACTTAACCAAATTGGGATGCATACGAGTGATCTAAATCTGGAAAAAACTGCTCCTTTTGAATCACTAGTTATGTTACGGAGCACTATTCTTTGGAGTGTGGGGTATTTACAAATGTTGGGCGAGTACTGGTACGCATCAAAAACATTTTCTGATGAGTATTTCCTAAAATGAGGTGAGTAAAACAGGTCGGTACTCCCCTTATCTGGAGCCCTGGAGCTCCCTCAGTCTCTCCTAATAGGGCTTCTGATGTAGCCCCTATACCATTTTGCCCTCTTCTGGACAGCTTGCATCTTGTCTAATGTCCTTCCTGAGATGTGGTCTGCAGAACTGGACACAGTACTCCAGGTGGGGTCTCACAAACAGTCTATACAGTGGTAACACTACCTCCCACAAACAACCTATACACTTTCTGCTGATGATGCCCTTCCTTATATGCCCCAGCATCCTGCAAGCCCTATATCCTGCCTTGTCACACTGCCTTGCTGTCTGGAGGCTATCTGATATGATTACGTAAAGATCACTTTCCTGTTTTGTGACTGTCAGTACCTCGTCCCCATTTTATACTCTGCCTCTGGGCTATAGGTGTATGAGTTTGCACCTTTTCGCATTACATAGACTTTGACGGCAGATAAGGACCGCTTGGCCCATCTAGTCTGCCCATTTCCCTACCTACAGGATAGGCTGCAGATCCTAGTTAACCAACAGCCTATTTCTTCCTACCCCACAACAAGAATTGCCTTATGTCTGTCCCATGCATTCTTGAATTCTCCCACAGTTTTAGACCCCACAACCTCCTCAGGAAGGCTGTTCCATGCATCCACTACCCTCTCTGTGAAATAATACTTCCTCACATTGCCCTGAACCACCCTCCTTCTATCTTTAAATTGTGTCCCCTTGTTCTTGCCGTCTCTTTTCTGAAAGATGCTACCCTCTTGGACTTTGTTGATTCCACTGGGTACTTAAAGTTTCTATCATGTCCCCTCTCCTTCTTTCCTCAAGGGTATACATATTAAGCTCCTTTAGTCTCTCCTCATACGGCTTCTCTTGCAGACCCTGCACCATTTTAGTTGCCTCCTCTGACTACCTCTATCCTGTCTATGTCCTTGCGGAGATGGGGTCTCAGAGCTGGACACAGTACTCTAGATGGGGTCTCACCAACTGTCTGTACAGAGGGATAACAACTTCCTGTTTTCTGCTGCTGTTGCCTCTCCCTATACATCCCAGTATACCCCCAGCCCTCCCTACTGCCTTCTCGCATTGCTTGCTAACCTTAAGGTCATCTGATATGATTACCCACAGGTCCCTTTCCTTTTTTGTTGTTGTTACTACCTCCCCACCCATTGTGTATTCTTCCCCTGGGTTCTTGCTTCCCAGGTGCATTATTTTGCACTTCTTTGTATTGCATCCTACCTGCCATACTTCTGACCATTCCTCCAACCTTGCCAAGTCCTTTTTCATCCTTTCCACGCCTCCTTGTGTATCAACCCTGTTGCAGATCTTTGTGTCATCTGCAAAAAGGCATACTTTTCCTTCCAGTCCCTCTGCAATGTCACTGATGAAGACATTAAAAAGGACTGGACCCAATACTGAACCCTGCAGTACCCACTAGTAACCCCTCTTTCTTCAGAGTGGACTTCATTTACAATTATCTTCTGTGTCCTTGTGCAGCCAATGTTTTATTTAGGCTACCACCTGGGACCCACTCCCAGGCTGGTTAATTTGACTATTAATCTTTTGTGGGACTGTGTCAAATGCCTTACTAAAGTCTAGGTAGGCCATGTCCACAGCCCCTCCCTGGTCTACTACTTTGGTCACCAGTCAAAGAAATCTATTAGATTCGTCTGACATGACCTTCCGCTGTGAACCCATGCTGCCTTGGGTCCTGTGCTCCAATGGCCTCTAGGTACTCAACTATTCTTTCCTTCAAGTGACTCCATCACTTTCCCTACCACAGAGGTCAGACTGACAGGTCTGTAGTTTTCTGCCTCTGTCCTGGTCCACTTTGTGAAGGGAATCACATCCGCCTTCCTCCAGTCCTCGGGTACCACACATCCTCCCATGATTTATTAAAAAGAGTAGCCAGTGGTTTCCCTAGTTTCCCTCCCTTAATTCTTTTTAGAATTCTGGGGTAGATTCCATCAGGACCCATTGCTTTGTCCACTTTCCAGTTTTAGGGTTCTTTGAGACCCTTTCTGTGAAAGGACAGGGATCGACACCCCATCAAGAGAGCTTCTGTTAATTGGATTAGGCACTTCCCCCTCCTCTTTTGTGAATACTGAGCAGAAATATTCATTCAGTATCCCTGCTTTTTCACTGTTCCCCTCTGCCCACCCACCGTTCATTCTATTCAGCCTCACTATCCCTTCCTTTGTCTTTCTACGCTCGCTGATGTACCTATAAAAGATTTTATCCCCCTTCTTAACTGAGTTGGCTATCTTTTCCTCAGTTTGGGCCTTTGCTATTCTGACTTCCCTCCCTGCTTCCTTCTGCCTTAGCTGGTACAGCTCTCTGTCCTGCTCCTTCTGTGTTTCCTTATACTTCGAAAGCTATCTTTTTCTTCCTGACTTTCACAGCCACCTCTTTTTGAGAACCATAGTGGCTTTTTCTTCGTTTTGATTTGTTTATTTGCTTCACGCAGGCTTGTTGCCTCTGTGATGGCAGTTTTGATGATTCCCCATTGTTGCTCCACACCTCCTTCTAGCCTGTTTGCTAGTGCTTTCTGAGGCACTCTCCCATCTTGCCAAAGTCAGCCCTCCTAAATCCAGTACCCTCACTTTTTATGGCTTGACTCTGTAGCTGAGTTTAACGTGAACCACACTGTTTGATGGTCACTTTGTCCCCAGATGGCAACCCACTTCTAGATCTGAGATCCTCTCACTGCCCCGCTTGAGGCACGAGGTCTAAGATTGCTGCCTCACGAGTGGGTTCCAAACTAGCTGTCTGAGGCCTGCCACCTGTAGGGCATCAAGAATTGCCCTGTCTTTGATGTGGCTGCAGCAACTTGCTCCAGTTAACATCTGGCATATTCAGGTCTCCATCAACAGTATCTCCCTTTCTCTGCCATTCTAAGAATGCCTTCTATCATATCCTTGTCCATTTCTCCCTGACATGGGGGTCTGTATAACCCTATGCGGATTGTGTGGTGCCCTTTCCAGTCTCCAAGGTGACCCACAGTGCCTCCTCTCCTCCCTGTTTACTCTTTTGTTCAGTTGCTTTTGTCCCTTCCTTTACATGAGAGCTACTCCTCCCCTCTTCTCCTGCCTGTCTCTCCTGTAGGTTATGTGCCTGGTGTGTTAACATCCCAGTCATGGTTCTCTGTGTACCATGTTTCTGTGAGTCTACGATATCCAGGCATCCCTCTTCCATCAAGGCCACCAGCCCAGGAGCTTGTTGCCCAGGCTACGGGCATTGGTACTCATTACCTCCATTTTCTGATGGCCTTACTCCTTTTGCCCCATCCCTGTCCTTCTTGCCTTTGTCACTTTCTCCATTTACCCCTGCCCTTCTCCCTATCGACACCTCTATGTTGGTGTTTGCTGCACTTACTACCGTGATTATTTGGGGCTAGGATTTCCTGCTCCTTTCCCTGCTCCTTTCCAGTGCCTCCCTTGGCTAGTTTAAATGCTTGCAATGAAGCATTTAAACCTATCACCTAGGATCCTGCTTCCTCTCCCGACAGATGCAGCCCATCATGCCAGTATAGGCTTGCATCACTCCAGGTGGACCCTAGTCCCCAATGAAGCCAAATCCCTGAGCTCCACACCAGTTTTCCAACCACTGATTGAATCCCATGGTGCGGAACACCCTAGTCTCTCCTGTGCCAAGATGGGCAGCACCTCCAGGAAGTGGCCACTGCAGGTGCTACTTGACCAAGGCCCCCTCCCAATTCCACAAACTCTTCCTGCACTTCTTAATCCCTTTCTTAGCCAAGTCATTTGTCCCTAGGTGGACAATGACATCCAGCTCCCTCCACTGTGCAGCTGCTCCGGCAATCCTGAGGATTCGCTACCTGTCCTTCCAAGCCATGGCGCCAGGCAGGCACCTTACCTCCCTCTCCCCTTCCTCCCCCAGTTCTACCTTCCTAACAATGGAGTCCCCCACCAGGAGTTGTTTCCTTCCCCTGCAGGGTCCCCTGCTGAAACCCAGCTGTCATACCTATGACCACTCCTTGAGATTTCTCCAGTCTCTGCTTATTCTCTCCACCCCTACATCTGTAAAGAGGCATACCTTACCTTCCAGCTCTTCTGTAATGTCACTTATAAAGATATTGATGAGGACTGGACCAAGTACTGAGCCCTGATGTACCCTGCTGGTCACCCTTCCCTCCCCCAAGTATATGCTGTTTACTATTATGAGTCTCTTATGTGATACAGTGTTGAAGGCCTTCTTGAAGTCTAAGTTGCAGGGTTCTCAGCATCCTGAAGGGGACCAGCTGAGCCTAAGCATATCTCCCCTCTTCTGTCTAGCCACTGTTTTGTCTTTCCATGACTACTAGCAGGGTCCAATGCATCTTGATGGACTATTGATTAGACCCCATCCCCCTTCAAAGGTGCGAATTCTCTTTCCCTCAAGGATTCAATTATACCTCCCTCCCTCCCTCTCCTATCACTCTCTTAATCCATAGAAACATAGAAGTTGATGACAGATAAGGACCGCAAGGCCCATCCAGTCTGCCCATTTTTTCTACCTTATGAATGTGCCATAGGCCTGTACTCTGTCAATGGCCTAGCTATTCATACTCGTCTGTACTGCTCCCTTATGCCTATCCCATGCCTGTTTGAAGCCCTGCACTGTATTCATATCCACCACTTCCTGAGGTAGGCTGTTCCATGCATCCACCACCCTTTCTGTGAAAAAGAACTTCCTCACATTACCCCTTAATTGGCCTCCCTCTAATCTCATGCTGTGTTCTCTAGTCCTGCTATTTTTTTTTTTATATTGAAACACGTCAGACTCTTTCACCTTGTTAATGCCCTTAAAAATGTTTGAATGTTTCAATCATATCACCTCTCTCCCTCCTTTGCTCTAGGGTATACATATTGAGCTCTGTTCATCTGTCCTCATATGTTTTCTGATGCAGTCCCTTCACCATTTTTGTTGCCCTTCTCTGGACTGCCTCTATTTTGTTAATGTCCTTATGCAGATGCGGCCCCTAGTACTGTACGCAGTACTCCAGAGGGAGCCTAACCAGTGTCTTGTAAAGAGGGATTATTACCTCCATCTTATGACTTGCGATACCTCCTACTAATACACCCTGACATCCCTCTAACCTTACCTGCTGCTTTAGTGGTCTGCTTGGATGATTTCAGGTCATCGATGATGATGATGCCCAAGTCTCTTTCTTCCCTTGTGATTGCCCGCAACTCCCCTCCCAACCTAGAGGTGGCTTCAGGGTTTCTCTTCCCTATGCGTGTGATCTTGCACTTCTTTGCATTAAACCCCAGTTGCCACTCTTCCGACCATTTTGCCAGTTTATCCAGATCTCTTCTCGTTCTGCCCACCCCATCTGGATCATCTACTCTGTTGCAGATCTTGGTGTCATCTGCAAACAGACAAACCTTACCCTCCAGTCCATCTACAATGTTACTAATGAAGATATCGAAGAGGACTGGCCCCAGGACTGATCCCTGAGGTAGCCCACTTGTGACTTGCATCTCTTCTGACTGTATACTGTTTACCACCACTCTCTGTTTTCTGCCCGCCAACCAGTTTGCCACCCATTTGACCAACTTCTGACCCACCCCTAGCCTCCCCAGCTTATTAATCAGTCTTCTATGTGGAACAGTATCGAAAACTTTGCTGAAGTCAAGGTAGGCGACTCAACTGCTCACCCTTGGTCCACCACTCTGGTTACCCAGTCAGAGAAATCTGTGAAATTAGTTTGACAGGACCTTCCTGTTGTAAACCCATGCTGTCTTGGATCCTGTGCTCCTATGGATTCCAGGTGTTGCACTATCCTTTCCGTAAAGGATGCCTCCATAATCTTGACCACTACTGAGGTAAGACTGACTGGTCTGTAGTTCTCTGCCTTCTTCCTCTACTGACCTTCCCCAGCCCTTTTGCAGGGTAACCCGTATCCTGAAGGGTCCTCTCTTGGGTTAGGTCCTAATCCCTCTCCTAGCATTGTCATACCTCCTCCTCCTTCTCTCTCCTCCCTCTTTAAATCCCTACAGCCTTATCCTCTTTTCTATCTAGCCCTACAGCCCCCTTGCAGGGTTTCTCGCATCCTGAAGGGTTCGCCAGGGAGGGACATGACTCTTCCTCCTCCACCCACCCACCTCACCCCCTCCCTCTCCTTTCCACCTTTTCTTTCATGTAAGCACTTGTTTATTATTAACCCAGCACTTATTATTGTGCACTCTTTCTACCTGTTATGCACAGCACTGTTGTAATACCTGCCTTACAACTGTATGTTAATGTTGATCTTGTAACTTGAATGTTTAATGTCTCATTCCTATTGTACCCCTTCCCCTCATGTCGCACCAGGAGACAAGTAACTTATCACTCAGTGTGCTTTTCTGGTGAAACATTTCAATAAATAAGTAGGCCTTGTCCACTGAACCACCCTGATCTATTTCCCTAGTCATTGAAATCAATCAGTTTAGTCTGAGACAACCTCCTCCACTTTGGATTTTTAAGTACCTAAAGAAATCTTCCTGCTCTAAATGATATTTTTCCCTCAGCTGCCCTAAACGTTTGTACTTGACCTTGTTCTAGTGTACCTGTTATTATTCTTATCCCTCTATCCTTCTGTCTTTCCGTGACTTGTGACCTGTCAAATGCAGACTGGCTCCCAGTCCTTGCTTCACATGATATCGACACCGCCCTCACCCACTTCTGCAGTATCTTCCTAAGCATATGGGACCGCCACGCTCTGCTCAGGAAAGCCAGAGTTAGAAAATATCACCACCCCTAGATCACAGCCAACCTCATCTCCTTGTGTCGCATCAGAGACAAAGCCTGGAGGCATTACAAAACCTCTCTCGCATCCTGCGACCTCCTATCATACAAAATTTTCAGAAACAACTGCACCAAACAGTTCGACAATCTAAGGCCCAGTATTTCAAGGCCCAACTTATCCTTTACCAAGCCTCCCTGGCGTCCTTCTGGAAGGTGATAAACTCTCTCATTGACCCACGCACCAAGCAAGCCAGTCCTAGCCTAAACATTGATGGCAAGATAGCCTCCGATCCTGCCATAGTATCCGAACTCTTCATTCTTCATCTCCTGCGCCCTGCCTGACTCACCCCCTCCTCCAACCTCCTCCACAAATCCCCGGCCCTCATACCACGGTTTCCACTTTCCATCATTCACACCCTTGGAAGTCTACACTACTCTCACCTCTCTGAACCAGTCCAAATCCAGCCCAGACGGCTTGCATCCCAGTCTGCTCCGCATCTCTGCAGCGGCCATTGTCTCACCTATAACCCATATACTAAACCTCTCGATAGACACAGCCACAGTCCCCTCCGCCTGGAAACTTGCCAAAATCCTACCTCTCCATAAAGGTGGCGACCCCTCCCTCCCTCCCAGGGAATTATAGACCCATCTCTCTCTCCTCCCCTCCTTTGCCAAAATCCAAGAATCCCTCATGCTATCAAACTTGTCCGCTTTCCTCTCTAGAAACAGCTCCCTCGCCCCTTTTCAGTCAGGTTTCAGAAAAATCTCATTCTACCACCACCGCCTTACTACGAGTAACCAACACCATTCTCTCCGCCATGGACACCGGGCAAACCACTACTGCCATTTTCATTGACCTGGCAAAAGTCTTTGATTCGGTCTCCCACCCTCTAGTGCTAGGTAAATTGAGCTCCTTCGACCTTGCCCAACCGGCCATAAACTGGTTCCATTCGTACCTCCAAAACAGGATGCAGCAAGTACAAATAGGAGACACCCTCTCCAACCCTCGACCCATCCTCATGGGCATCCCCCAAGGCTCCATCCTTGGCCCCATTCTTTTCTCCCTATTTATAAATGACCTCCCCTCAGCCTGTCTCACCTCTGACGTGCACCTGTGTGCAGATGATACCATTATCTACGCCTCAGGCCCCTCCCATGACAGTGTTCACCCAAACCTCCAAAGCGATTTCAACCAAGTACAAGCCTGGCTCCTGAAAAATCAGCTAAAACTCAATGCAAAAAAAAGTCTCCATGGTATTTGGCACAAGACAAAACTCACCTCCTGCCTGCCCCAATCTCCACCCTGGATGAAATACCCCTTCAGTCTGTACCCACTTTTAAGTACCTGTGAGTCTGGCTGGACACAAACCTCAACTTCTCCACCCACATCGACACCATCTGCACCAAACTCCGGCCCAAACTTGCCATCCTCTATCGCCACAAAGACTGCCTCCCCCTCCCTACTAGGAGTGAACTCATACGTAAAACCATCCTACCAGCACTGGACTACGCGGACGTTGTTTACAGCACAGCCCCTTCCTCCTCCCTTGCAAAACTCAACGTCCTGCTAAACTCCTTGATGTGCTTCGCCACTGCCTCCCCCCCACTCACTCATCACTGCCAACTATTCTCAACTCTGTCTCTGATGCCACTCTCGTATAGACGGACCACCCGCAGCGCTTCACTCATAGCCAAATATTGGCTTGGCTCCTTTCCCCTCTACCTCTCCTCCCGCCTCTCTCAAGCCAACTCCCCTGGCTACTCACTTCACCATAGACACACACGTACCTTCCACCTCTCATGCCCCCTCTCTGCCTCTGGGCAAGCTGCCTTTTCCTACCGGATCCCACTCCTATGGAACAACCTCCCACAACCTCCACCTGGCCCCTCCCTATCAGCCTTTAAACAGCTCCTCAGGCTTCTCCCTCCCACTCCCTGCCGAGCTGTGCAATCCCTCCTTACCCAGACCTAGTACTACCCTCGGTGGCCACGCCAGGTAAATAACTCCACATGCCAGTTCTTACTGCTAACCCCCCACACACACACACACACACACACAGGTACCCTCTCCCTGATAGTCCACTTTTGGTTAAACCACTACTGTAAATATGTCAAGACACGCACTTGTAATTTACGGTAAGACGGTCTAGAAATGTAATGGGATGATTTTTTTTTCCCACTCTGCTGTTCAAACAAAAAGTGAAACCTCACAGCCTAACTCTATGTAATGTCCTGTACTGTATTATTCGTTTGTTACTTGATATTTGCTTGTATTTCTCTGTCTCCCACCTTGTACTACTTGTACCTGGGTCGCACCTGGAAACGAGCCTCAGCTCAGTGTGCCTTTCCCGGTCACCAATTTCAAATAAATTAACAAATAAATCTAGGGTTTGTAATACTTGAGTTAAACTCTGTGCTGTGTATGTAGTATGGGGTCAAAGTGCTTAGCCAGTCTGCGGATCCTGTTTTAGCTTGAAACTTAATCCACTTGGTTTTAATGCATTGTCCATTTATTTGGAGACTTGCTTCTTCTTAAATTTAAGAGCGACATGGGGCAGCCCTGGTGTGCATCCCCCCCCCCACCCCGAGTTCTTGCTGTTTTGACTGCTAACCATTCACTCACACCCTGGCTTTTGATCCCTAATATAGGGCCAGAAAGTTCTTCATAAACTCAGGGCCGAAACCAAAAGTGTGCAATACTTCTTGCAGATAATGCCTATTTAAGTCTAGCAGATGCTTTTTTGTCATGGAAAATTATCTCCATAGTGGAAGATTTGCAGTGTTTTGTGGTCACTATACTATTTCGGAGGAGCTGGACATTGTTATATGAATGGTACTGTGGGATGAAGCCAGTCTGATTATGGTGGACCATTTTGACAGGCAACTCCTGGAGTGTGTTGGCCATAATCTTGGCATAAATGTTTGCATCTGTGTTGATTAATGATACAGTGCGGATGAGGAGCATTCTGTCATTTACCCGGTTTGGGAGTTACTGTAGTAAAAGCTGTTTTCTACTCGTTTGGGAAAGTGGGGGTAGTCATACTGTTGGAAGTAGCTGCTGTAAGTGCATTTTTTAGTTGTTTTCTGAATTTTATGTAAAATTCAACCAGGATACTGTCTTCTCCCTGAGCTTTCTTGTTCTTATGTGATTTAATAACTCCTCCAACCTCCTCTACTGTAACTAGTCTAACTGTAACTTTGTGAGGAAGTGAGGGAGGCGGTCCAGGGGGATCTGGATACCCTGGAGGGGTGGTCAAGGAGGTGGGGACTGAAATTTAATGCCAGGAAATGTAAGGTACTTTTATTTGGGAGTCAAAAACCCGAGCCATGTATATACCGGGGGTCATACTGCAAGCCACATTGGGAGAAAAGGATTTAGGGGTGGTGATAGACGTCAAAATGAATAACTCTGAAAATTGTAGAAGAACTGCAGCCAAAGCAAACAGGATACTGGGCTGCATAGCCTGGGGAATTACGTCCAGAAGGAGGGAGCTGATCCTCCTTCTATATAATGCCTTGGTCAGCCCGCAGCTCGAGTACTGTGTACAGTTCTGGAGACCTCATCTGAAGAAGGACATAGTGCTGCTGGAGAGGGTCCAGAGGAGACCAACCAGGATGATTTAGGGCATGGAGGGGAGGCCTTATGAGGAGAGACTGGAAGAGCTTGGGCTTTACTCACTGGAGGGGAGGAGAGGAGGGACAGGGGAGATATGATAGAGGTTTTCAAGTATGTAAAAGGAATAACCAGGAGTGGAACAAAGGAGCTGTTTAGGCTAAGGGGGACAACCAGGGGAACTACAGGGGGAACGTAGGAAGCATTTTTTCACTGAGAGGGTGGTGGAGCCGTGAAATGCGCTGCCTGGGAGGCTGGTGGAGGAGGACACAGTGGAGGGCTTCAAGAAGGTGTGGAACAGGTACAAGTGGAAACTGAAACTAAAGAAGACCCTCTTGAGGGCTAGGGGGGTGGTAAGGCGAGCAGCCACTAGGTTGCTGGCTTTTGAGCAGACAAGACAGACCATTTGGCCTATTCTGCTGGCTTTTAGTATGTTAGTCTATCCATCCACGTCATTTATCTGCTCTTTGGTGAGAGTTGTCAGGTCTAACTCTTTCAGAAAGTCTTTTATGGCCTGGGTATTTTTGAAAAGAGCGTCTGCATTGTATAGTTTTTATTTTTTTATAAAGCTCTGTAAATTCATCTGCAGTAGCTTGCGGCAGTGAGGCAGTATAGCGTAGTGGTTAAGGGCACTGTGTTGCAAACCTGGAGACAGACCTGGGTTTGAATCCCATCAGCCCCCACTTGCATACTGTGTGACCCTGAGCAAGTCACTTAACTTCCTTGTGCTCCCAGGTCACACCTGGAAACGAGCTCTGGCTTAGTGTTCCTTTCCTTGTTGAACAAATTCCCAAAGATGAGAGCCACATCGTTTCCACCTGCAAATCTTTCGGAAACCCTTGCCCTTGAGGCAGAGGTTTCTTCTCTCCTAGCTTTAAGAGCTATAGAGAGAGTACCTACCCTACACTGGGGCAAAGAACTGTACTCCAGGTACTTCCTGACCCCCAAAAAGACAGTGGAGTGGCGACCCATCCTAGACCTCAGATATCCGAACAAACATCTTTTAAAACCAAAGTTCAAGATGATAACTCTGGGAATAGTCCTTCCCTCTCTAAGGCCAGGGGACTGGCTAGCCTCCCTGGACGTCAAAGATGCCTATTTTCACATTCCCATCAGGTGCTCCCACAGAAAGTACCTCAGGTTCGAGTTGCCCTCAGGCCACTATCAGTTCAGAACAATGCCCTTTGGCCTAACCTCCACTCCAAGGGTTTTCACAAAGTGCCTGGTAGTAGTAGTTGCCTTTCTAAAAAGGCAAAAGATTTCCATATTTCCTTATCTGGACGATTGGCTATTAGTGGGTCAGTCTCCAGACCAAGTCAAGTCTCACCTGCAAGTGACCCAGCAAGTGCTCACTTCCCCTAGGATTTCTTCTCAACCTTCCCAAGTCAGTTCTCGAACCAGTCCAGCTCCTTACCTTTATAGGGGCAGAACTGGACACACTCGGAGCAAGAGCCTTTCTTTCTCTAGAAACGGCAAGGGTTCTTATGGAACTAGCTTCTTCCTTCAGTCTTCAGGTATCTCGACCAGCAAGGCATTTCCTCCAGCTCTTGGGCCACATGGCAGCTTCAACAGCAGTGGTCCAAAGGGCAAGATTCCAGATGAGGGATATTCAGTTCCACCTGAGAGCTTATTGGTCTCAGAGAAAGGACTCCCTTGCCAAACTGATTCCAGTGACTCCGACCTTGATCCAGGCCCTCCAGTGGTGGCAGGATCAGGACAATTTAAGGCAAGGTGTTCCTTTTGTTGCTCAGCCTTGTTCAGTGGTCCTTACCACAGATGCTTCTCTTCTGGGCTGGGGAGCCCACCTGGGGTCCCTCACTGCCCAAGGCCTGTGGTCCCCAAGAATCCCTTCTACACATCAATCTTCTAGAGCTCAGGGCAGTTTTTCTAGCTCTAAAGCGTTCTCACAGTCAGTTCAGAACAAGGTGGTTCAAGTCAGAACAGACAACACTACCACCATGTGGTACATCAGCAAACAGGGAGGCACTCGGTCCACGGCCTTGTGCACAGAAGCCATGAAGTTGTGGTCCCTGGCTTATTCCCTGCAAGCCTCTCTTGTAGCAGTTCACCTTCCAGGCAAGGACAATGTGCTAGCAGATGCACTGAGCAGGATTTCTCAGGGCCATCACGAATGGTCCCTGGACCCTCAGGTGTTGAAAGTGATTTTTTCAAGGTTGGGCACTCCAGAGATAGGTCTCTTTGCAGCTCCAGACAATCACCAACTTCCACTCTTTTGTTGCAGACCTCCAGTCTTTGGCTCAGTCCCCCTGGATGCCCTGATTCTAAATTGGAAAGGGAAGTTTCTGTATCCCTTTCCCCCCTTCCCACTCCTGTTCAACGTTTTAGTCAAAATAAGGTCTCAACCTTGCAAGGTGATTCTGGTTGCTCCAGATTGGGCCAGACAGCCCTGGTACCCTCTGTTGCTGTCCCTGGCAGTCCATCTCCCCCTGTCTCTTCCCAGGAATTACAACCTGTTAACATCCTCTCAGGGGAGGATTTGGTACCCCAATCTTCAGTCCCTCAATCTCAAGGCATGGCTCTTGAAGAGTTAGAGTTTGCAGATCTGCATCTTTCCCAAGGAGTTCTGGACATCCTCAAGGCTTCTCGAAAGCCCTCTGCCAGAAAGACTTACAACTCCAAATGGAAAAGATTCAGCATTTGGTGTTCTAAGAAGAATATTTCTACAGACACTGCTGAATTGCCTACGGTTCTGGATTATATGGTCCATCTTAATGGCCTAGGCCTCAGACCAGCTACTCTCAAGGTACCTTTTGTCAGCTGTTTCTGTATTTTTGTCTGTGGGGAAGCCTTCCTCACTATCTTCCCATCCTGTGTTCTGTAATTTTTTTAAAGGATTCTTTCACACCAATCCCCCCATTAGAGACCCTGCCTCTGCCTAGGATTTGAATGTTTGCATTGCTCAGCTTATGCAACCCCCCCTTTGAGCCTTTGTCTTCAGCAGAGCTTAAGTACTTGACTTGGAAAACTGTGTTCTTGGTAGCCATTACCTCTGCCAGGCATATCGGTGGATTGCAAGCCCTGTCCGTGGAACCTGATTTTATCTCCTTTCATAGGGATAAAGTGGTTCTTAGAACAAATAGAAGGTTCTTGCCCAAAGAGGTTTCAGACTTCCATTTAGACCAGTCTTGTCTCTCCCTGTTTTCTTCACTGAGCGCTGTTCCTCAGGAGAGAGGAGGCTACACAGTTTAGATGTCAAAAGAGCCTTTACTTACTACATAGAGCGTACCAAGGGTCACAGGCTTGACTCCTTCCAATTGTTCCTCACTTATGGAGAAGTGGGAAAGGGCAAACCTGCCACCAAAAGATCTATTGCCAGGTGGATTGTGTCTTGTATACAATTCTGCTATGAAAAACTGGGAAAAACTCCACCCTCAGGCCTGAGGGCTCATTCCACAAGAGGTACAGCTGCAGCCAGGGATATTCCTCTCCTAGAAATTTGTCAAGCAGTCACCTGGAAAACAGTCCATACTTTTACCAAGCATTACTCTCTGGATATCCAGGCTAGGAGTGATGCTCGGTTTGGCACAGCAGTACTTCACAGCCTATTCCCAAAGTAGGTTCTGTCCCTCCTCCTTGGAGGTACTGCATGGTAGTCTGCAATTGTCAGAATACAGCAAGACTTCATGTTGTTTGAAAAAAGAATTACTCACCTTAGTAATTATATTTCTTCTAATGGAGTCTTGCTGTATTCTGACCTCCCTCCCCTCTCAGAACCTGTTTTTGGGAAGTGGGTGGGCAGGTGCAGTGTTGCACCCCAGGGGTGTATTTACTGGCACCCTCCTCCCTTTTGTTTGGGTGCTTATTTATTATTGTTATTTTTTTAAGTATATTGGGTTTAGTTTTTGGGTTTCCTGACTTGAGTCTTCCTTGGGAATCCGAAACTTTTTCAGCCAGTTGGCTAGTAGAATTTTTGCAATTTCCACATAAAATTTTTAGTTTAGTTGGGCTTGTAAAAATCTTGACGGTTTAGGTTCAAAAAACTCCAGACAGAGACTTCAACTGAGCTCGAGCTCAGCGTTCCATGCCCTGCATGGAAAGTTAACCCTTAGTTCTCCGGGGCAGTTCAAAGGTTGGGAATCACTGCAATTGTCAGACTATAGTAAGACTGCATTAGAAGAAATATAATTACTAAGGTGAGTAATTTTTTCTTTTCTGCAGTTCTGTAGTCGGGGTCAAAAGTTAGACCCTACAGTCTTGTATTTCTTTGAGAAGGTTCTGCCCCGTTCTTTCTTATGCTGCCTCTCTAATGCAGCGAGTTGTGTTTCCAGCTGTCCTGCCTTTTTACTGTTTCCTTTTTTGTGTGAGGATAGACAGGAGATGGCCTCGTCCTGCAGTACTGGTTTCGTGGCATTCCAGACTACCTGTGCACTTCAGCTTTAAGGCTATTTTTGAAATTGGGAACTGTAAATTAAATTAATAGTGTTTTACAAAAAAACATAGACGTGTTGACGTGAATCATAGCTTTCCCACTGAATTTGAAATAGGAGAATTTGAGAGTTGTGAGTATGAGACTGAGGAACATTCGTAACTGAATACAAATCTAAGGCATAGAGGAGACATGTTCTGTCACTGTAATCTGCTAAAAAATATTTTATGTTTCATGGCGTTGTTTCTTCACCCTCCAGTATGATGGAACCAGCGCATTCTGCACCTCAGCGCTGTGTCCCTTAACACTTCATTGGAGAGAGTTTTATGTTAGAGATCTCACTTTGTACTGTGCTGGGTTTATCTGGCCTTCGCTGACCTGTTCATCCAGTGTGCATCAGAGTGGGGGTTCTTAAATAATGCAAGCTCTGTGCACACCAAGGGACTCCTTGCTGCACGCAATCTCTCTGCTGCCTTCATATAGTGCAGAAGTAAGAGCTTCTGGCCCCATTAACTGCAGCGTTATGTAGTAAATTCCAGCCTCCAGCCCCTGTACTTAGTAGTGATGCAGCCTTGCTGTTTTGCTGTGGATTGGGACTCTGACTTGGTGACGTTGGTTTGAAATGATGTGGCACACAGAGAGGAGCAGGTGTCTGCCTATGGCAAGGAATGACTGCGTACTCTGAAGGTTGTGTACTGTCTCGGTAACCTTGCAGTTGCATTTTCTGTTGTGTCTGCCTCTTTTATATGTAAAAAATAAACAAAACCCAAAAAAAGATTTTTATACTGACTGAGCCGGTGTACCTTGAGCTCTTTGCACTCCAACTCCCTGAAATGGCACAAAGACAGAGCACTCTCTAGGTCCTAAGTGTTCAAAAATATATTAGACACAAAAAGTGCAAACTAGTTAGACTAGAATAAAATGTACTGGCAGACCACAAAAGAGAACGGTGACCACTAAAAACTCCTATATGTCTGGTTGCTTTGACTCCTCCTCAGAGACTCCAACTCCCTCTTCAGCATTGTGTCCGGTACCCAGTGTACCTTATGCTGACACCAGTCCCATCATCCCTGCATCTTTACTCTTGCAGTGGCCTTACCTCTCCAAGGTGCAATGGGGGGCAGCACTTTCTGGGACTGGCATAGACCACTGGAGCCTGAAGGAGGCTTGAGCGCCATCCTGCTGGCCTCTACGTGTTTTTTCCCTCCATCTCACTGTAGTGCCGCCGCCCATGCTATGTCTATCATTTTGGCAAGGGGGAGAGGGAAGTTGATATTGTACATACATAGAAACATAGAAGCAGTTGGCAGAAAAGGACCTCTTGGCCCACCTAATGTCTCCTAAAGTCCCTACCCATTGTGCTACTGTAGACCCTATTTGATCTCTGCCCCTCCCGCCCTGTTACTAAGGTCCCCTTGTGTCTATCCAATGCATGTTTGAATTCTGCTTCCATTTCCGGTAGGTAACAGGCAAGGTTACGCCACACCAGGACCCTTAATGACTGGTTGAAGGTATGGGGCATGGAGGAGAGGTTTGGCTACATTGTGGACTGGGGACCAACCTAGAAATATTTATTTATTTATTTATGTATTTTATTTATTGAAAAGTTACACCAGGAAAGGCACACTGAGCAGCAATTGCTCGTTTCCAGGTGCGTCCTGGGGGACGATAAGGACCTCTAAAGGAAGGCAGGGAGCATCCTTCTAGGAAGGGGAGCATAGTCCTTGGGAGGTTTAGATGTTACTTGGTTGAGCATTTAACTTAGCCAGGAGGCAGAAAAAATCCAAGGGAGGCAACAGCCACCCATGACATCGGTGCCATGTCAGAGCCGCACCCAGGGAGGGGCTTGAGCTTCAAGGCTTCAGTTCTCTGCCTTTGGAGTATGTGTACGCATCCTGTGCAGTGCTAACCTAGACTCCACTATTCCAACATTGGAGCTTGCCTTGGGATTTGAATCTGGGCCATCTACATGGTATCGGAAAGCCTCAGTCCCACTAGATCTGACTGCTGCTCATATTTCAAAAGGGAAGCTCTCCAAATTGAAAATCCACTATGTAATTCCACCCAGATCAAATCCCTCCGTCATCTTCTGCCAGGGATGATGTACTTTTATTACCATCATAATTACTTTAAAATCAAAAAAAATCATCTAAGATTGTCTTACAAAATGCAGTACTAATATAGACCTGTATTGTGCTGATGTACAGTACTTTTGTGGTATGTGTGGCATTTAAACCTCACTTTTGTGTGGGGAAGTTTTAAAGAGCAGCTGCCTCCAGGGTGTGAAGACTAAGAAGAAAGTTAACAGGAATTGAACCCAGGAGTGAACAGGAGTTAACAGTAAGCAGGAAAATCGGAATATACTGAAAACACAATACATATAGGGCCTGCAGGGTAAGTGGGATAAGCCAGCCATACCTGCCTGCAATTAACTAACCTAGAAAGGGTACCACAGACCTTCTGTCCCACCTAGGAGCCACCAAATCTATTGCCACTCTGCTAGAGGTAGTCTAGACAGAGACAGAGCAGATGGACTTTGCTGGGCTATGGGAGAGTGGGGGTGGAGGGAAAGGTAGACACTGCTTAACCGATACCACTGCAGAACACCTTTTCGGTACTGGCAGAATGGGGCCACGAAGAGGAGGGTCCTATCACAAGTAAGAGGGGAGGTCCTCAGAAATAGGAGATCCCAAGGAAGTAGGGAGAGGCCCCCAGCCCAAGAGGAAGCAGCTTCTGTAGGGGGACTTGATAGTAAGACACATAGAGCTGGGAACGAGAAAGATTAAGGATGGAGAGGTGAAAGTGTCCGAGGGGTACTTTGGCTTGAAGGGGTGGAGAGCGATCCTTCGGATGGCTAGGACAGTGGGAACTGGATGTCATTTTCCATCTTGGGACAAATTACTTAGCAAGGGAGAGGGTAGGGATAGTATAGGGAGGCTTTAGGGAGCTGGGGAGGGGCCTGAAGCAGATAACACACAGAAGCTTTTTCCAAGGTGCTACCTATAAAGAGCAGATTACAGGCAAGGGTATGCCACACCAGGACCCGTAATAACTGGTTGAAGGCATGGTGCGTGGTGGAGGGCTTTGGCTACATTGTGGACTGGGGACCAACCTAGGAGAATATGGACCTCTAAAGGGAGACTGGCAGCATCCTTCCAGGAAGGGGAACGTAGTCCTTGGGAGGTTTAGATGTTACTTGGATAGCATTTAAACTAGCCAGGAGGCAGGAAAAACAAGGGAGGCAACAGTTGCCCCTCCCCCAGATGATACAGTGGGAGGAAGGGAGTGCCCAGTGGGTGAAAACACCCCAATGACAAAGGCACAAGAATGCAGGAACTTGAACAAGATTTAAAGAAAAGGGGGCTACAACTAGTATAAAGGAGGAAAGTGGATCAAAAGGGACCAGGACTTGAGAAAGTTAAATGGGACGAGGTGAGACAGAGTGGATTTCGGGTAACAGCATAGGCAGGAAAGGTAGAAGAACGCAGGGGAGAAGAGGGTATGGAGAGTCATGTGTGCTAAAGCCAGAAGCCTTGAAAACAAAATTCTAGACTTGGAGGCTATCAAGGTGGAGGCTAACCTGGACCTAGTGGCCATAATGGAGTCATGAAGCACTGAACACCATGGCTTAGGACATGGCCATTCTGGGCTATGCTGTATCTGGAAGAGATAGGGTGGGGAGAAGGGGTGACATGATAAGTGGAGGAGAGAGTTAAGGTTAGAGAGGTACAGGTGCGCTATGGTGGAGGGGTGGGGGTGGGCTGGAAGTGCTGTGGGTCATCCTGGAGACAGGCTCTGAGACCACTGCCGCTGTCTGTACTGCAGTAATGTACAGATCTCCAACACAAGGGGAGGAGACAGACAGGGCTTCAGGGGGAGGCCATCATCAGGATGGCAAATAAGGGCGAGGTGCTGCTAGTTGGAGACTTCAGTCTGCTGGATGTGATGTGGAACATTCCAGCTTCAGCTTTGCAAGGAACAAGGCTGTCCTTGACTCCCTTCAAGGAGCTTTCCTCAGGCAGCTAGTTAAAGAATCTACTAAGGATGGGGCCATGTTGGATCTGATGCTAACAAATAGGGATATCATCGCAGATGTCACAGTGGGCAGCCCGCTAGATACCGGTGATCATCGTACTGTGTGGTTCAACATAAGGAAATGAGCAGAGGCGAGCCACAAGAGACTGATGTTCCAGGACCTCAGGAGGGCAGATTTTAAAGGAATGGGAGACTGTCTTAGAAAATGCCTTGATGGGGGGGATGGGAGATGGAGCGGGAGGAGTAGAGGCACAATGGGGAAGAATAAGGGATGGTATAACTAGGGCAACAAATCTCTGCATGAAATAGGTAAGCAAAACCAAAAGGAAAGGAAACCATTACAGTTGTCCAAAGAAGTGGCAAGGGTGGTAAAAGATGAAAGGGCGATATATGTATGAGGTACAAAGAAACACTGAAGGAGAAGTACAGGGATGTGTCAGCAGTAAGGCTTTTGACACTGTGCCACACAGGAGACTGATTAGGAAGTTGACCAGCTAAAGAGTGATGTCCAAATTGGTAAATTGGGTAAGAAACGTTAATGAATAGGAGACAGAGGGTGATGGTTAATGGCACTCACACTAAGGATGGGGAGTGGCCAATGATGTACCACAGGGTTTGGTACTGGGTCATTTTCACTGTCTTCATAGGGGACATTGAAGAAGAATTGGAGGGGAACGTATGCCTTTTTGTAGATGACACCAAAATCTGCATTAATGTGGACACTTGAGGGGCTGAAGAATATGTGTAGGGATTGAGGGAAACTTGAGGAGTGGTCAGGTCTGGATACTGGGTCTTGTTGGCACCGATGAGTGATTCTGTAGGCATGCAGAATATGCGCAGGGTCTTCCATGTGTACCAGATTACACGCAATTTCTACATATGAGAGACTGGCTCAGGGCCCTCACTGTCCTTTGTCAGCCCCAAAACATAGGCATTACATGCTGTTGCCAAGTTCTCCATGTGCTCCATCCTTAGCCTCAAATTTGTATTTACCTTGCCCATTAACGCTGATGCTGTAAGCACTTTTACTGCAGAGTCACAGCCTCTTCCACCGTCATATCCTGTACATCTGCATGGGTCTCCAGCACCATGACTTTCCCACTGAAGGCATCCATCCTTTGTTCCATTGACTGGAAGTGAAATTGCCCGGATCGCTGTTAAAATCATAGCGATTGTTCAGTCTCCCTGGCCTAGTCGCCTAACAGTCCCAGTAGCCCTCTCCGGTGCTGCACTACGTGAGGACTTCTGCTTCTCTACTCCTCCTCCTGCAGCTGCAGTCTTTGGACGAAACATATTTTTTGCATTAAAATCCTGATTCCCATGAAATTGTTAAATGTCGTGAATCAAAGGTTACTCTGCCGTATTGGTAGAAACGTTCTGTGGTAAGTTTGTAAAAAGAATGACTTCTAACAGCTTTTTTCAGTAGGGAGCTACGAGCCCCAAGAACATGTGTCTGGTCTCAGTGGTTGCAGGCTCCGCCCACTCGGGCAGCTTCTTTCAAATATTTCTTATGTGAAACGGTGATAGATACCTGGAACAGACTGCCAGCAGAAGTGATGGTGGCTAGAATGGTGGGACTACAAGTATGCATGGGATAAACAGAGGTATATTAGAACAGAGGTAGGAGTGGCTTGCCAGAGGACAGATAGGGTATTCAGATGTAGGATAGGCAAGGAACACTTGAGCGCACTAGCCATTCAAACAATATGAAGTCTTACTGTATTCTGACAATCTGCAGTTAGCTCCAGCCTTTGAAATGCCCCAGAGTGTAGAGGGTTAATTTTCTATGCAGTGCATAGAACGTTGAGCTCGAGCTCGGTTGAGGTCTCTTGTCTGCAGCACTTTGAAACCCAACCGCCAGATTCTTTACTCCGCCTCACTGAACAGTCGCTCCGGAGATTTCTCCTTCTGCTCGGTTCAAGTTGGTTAAAGTGTCGGTTTTTCAGCTTAATTCCCATAGTATTACAGTTCAGGGCTCTGTCTGAGGTACAGTAAGTACTTCAGGTAGTAGTTCTGGATTATTTAGTAAAATTATAAACAACTTTCTCATCGGTTAAGCTAAACGATCAACTCAATTCTGTGTGTTTTCCTTTAGTGTGTGGTTACGGTCCTTATCAGTTTAAAAAAACAACAACGTGTTTTTAATGTTTTTTTTCCAGTACCTGTAACACAGTTAGAAACCGATAAGGGAGTCTTGCCTGGCGGTTGCCAAAAAAGGGTAAGTTTGGTTAGGTTGGCCATGTCTGAGAAACCCAAGAAAAAAACCAGGCCCACTGGGTTTCAACACTGCAGTGAGTGTGGGGAGGTCTTTGCTAAGGCCGATCCCCACGCCTCCTGTGTTTATTGTCTGGGATTTGACCACCTCGATTCTGACTGCCAAATATGCAAAACTTTCCTAAGTCTACACTGGAAAAGAGATTAGGTAGACTTAAGGAAAAGGAGGCTGAGAAGTCCGCTGACCAGGATGGCCAGCCCGGTTCGGTTCCGACCGGACCAGAAGGAGTGCCCGCTGACCAGGGCAAAACTTCTTCGGGCAAGAGAAGAGTCGATCCTGAGGGATCGGTTCCTACAAAGAGGAAACGTAAAGAAAAATCAGCCGGTTCGGATCCAGAGGTTCATGTTCCGACCACTGATGAGATTGCCCAAATGATTCGGATTGTTGAATCACTTCGCACGGTTCCGTCCGATCCGGCTCCGTTAGTTAGGGGTTCGGTTCAGTCGGTTCCTCTGGTTCAGGATTATGCCCCTGAAGATTTTTTATGAACCGGAATTTGAGAAGGAAGGGGATTATGAGCAAAATGATGAGTACGATGGAGCAGAAAGTCTGGATGTGCCCATTGAACCGGACATCTCCCCAGACAGACCTTCTAGTGTTTCCCCTCCTAGGCTCTCTGAGTCCCCTCCTCACTATCTGTTCTACAGAAAAGTGGCTGAAACCCTCCAGCTTCCCATGGAGGAGGCTACAGAGGATCAAGAGGAACCTGATTTTGTTGAAATGATGGACATCCCAGAGCCCAGGAGGCTGTCTATTCCCCTGCACAAATCTTTTGGGAAACAGACACAACAAATTGTAAAGTCTCCAAATTCTGTACCTCCTGTTGATAAAAGAATGGACAAGAGGTATACCTTATCAGGCTCAGACACAGAGTTTTTCTATCAACAATGCAGCCGTGTTGGGGTCGTGCAGGTTGCAGCCTGTGACAGGGCTAATGTTCCCTTGGCTTCACACCCCCCAGATAAAGACTCCAGGAGGATGGATACCTTGGCAAAGAAACAGTACATGGCATCCTCTTTGGGACTCAGGCAGGCTAATTATATGGCCTATACAGCCAGGTACCAGAAGTCCAGGTGGGACACTGTACTGGCACTGGCTAAACAGCCCGCCCCCCCAAACTGGCCAAGGAGCTGGAGAATGTGGCTGCTGATGGGACTGAGGCATCTAAAGTACAATTTCATGCTGTGGTGGACTCCAATGATGTGTCATCAAGAGTCATGGCTACATCTGTGGCTCTTCGGAGAATGGCTTGGCTCAGATATACTAGCCTCTCGCAGGACACCCAGGCTAAGGCCATGGATTTCCCTGTGGAAGGTAATTCTCTGTTTGGGGAGCAGACAGAGAATTACATGAAGAAAGATGGAGGAATATAGGACCACTTATAGGAGTGCACAGGCCAAGGAGAGGCAGGCAACTCCTCAAAGGCAGCAATGTAGGGGCAGGGGCAGGCCTTTTCATAGGCCTTTCTACCAAGCACAGGCCTCTTTTCCCTTTTCACAGAGGGTGTTCTTCAGAGGGAGAGGGGCAGAAGGGGGATGAGCAGGGCTGCATCCACTCCTCAGCCTAAGGCCCCTGCTAAGCAGACACCCTGATGGGTCTGCCCGGGTTGACTCTCCTATCCCTGTAGGGGGCAGGCTGGCTTACTTTGTCCAGGACTGGATGTCTGTTACTTCAGACAAGAGGGTCCTGGAAGTAGTAAGCCAGGGACTGGTTCTCAGCTTCAAAAAATTTCCGAAGATGACAGCCAGATCTTTTCCACCTGCAAGTCTCTCCGAAACCCTTGCCCTAGAGGCAGAGGTTTCATCTCTTCTGGCCTTAAGAGCCATAGAGAGAGTTCCTACCCTACACCGGGGCAAAGGTCTGTACTCCAGGTGCTTCCTTACCCCAAAAAAGACAGGGGAGTGGTGACCATTCCTAGATCTAAGATACCTGAACAAACATCTTTTAAAACCAAGGTTCAAGATGGTGACTCTGGGAATAATTCTTCCCTCCCTGAGGCCAGGGGACTGGCTAGCCTCCCTGGACCTCAAAGATGCCTACTTTCACATCCCCATCAGGTGCTCCCACAGAAAGTACCTCAGGTTAAAGTTGCCCTCAGGCCATTACCAGTTCAAAGCAATGCCCTTTGGTCTAACATCTGCTCCAAGGGTTTTCACAAAGTGCCTGGCTGTAGTGGTTGCCTTTCTAAGAAGGCAAAATATTTCCATTTTTCCATATCTGGACATCTGGCTCATAGTGGGTCAGTCTCCAGACCAAGTCAAGTCAGACCTGCAAGTGACTCAGCAAGTGCTCACTTCCCTGGGATTTCTTCTCCGCCTTCCCAAGTCACTTCTCGAACCGGTGCAGCTTCTTACCTTTATAGGGGCAGAGCTAGATACTGTCAAAACAAGAGCCTTTCTTCCCCTGGAAAGAGTAAGAGTTCTTATAGAACTGGATTCTTCCTTCAGCCTTCAGGTGTCCCGACCAGCAAGGCACTTCCTTCAGCTCTTGGGCCACATGGCAGCTTCTACAGCGGTGGTCCAAGGGGCAAAATTCCAGATGAGGGACATTCAGTTCCATCTGAGAGTCTTTTGGTCCCAAAGGAAGGATCCTCTTACCAAACTGATTCCAGTGACTCGGACACTGATCCAAGCTCTTCAGTGGTGGCAGGATCGGGACAGTTTAAGGCAAGGGTTCCCATTTGTCGCTCAGCCTCATTTGGTGGTCCTTACCATGGATGCTTCCCTTTTGGGGTGGGGAGCCCATCTGGGGGCTCTCACAGTCCAGGGACTGTGGTCCCCTCACGAGTCCCTTCTTCATATCAATCTGATGGAACTCAGGGCAGTTTCTCTGGCCCTGCAGGCTTTCTCTGTCAGTGCAGAACAAGGTGATTCAGGTCAGAACAGACAACACCACAACCATGTGGTACATAAATGAGCAGGGAGGCACTCGGTCCACGGCCTCATGCATGGAAGCCATGAAATTGTTGTCCCTGGCTTATTCTCTGCGGACATCTCTGATAGCAGTCCACCTTCCAGGAAAGGACAATGTGCTAGCAGATGCACTGAGCAGTATCTCCTAGGGCCATCACGAATGGTCCCTGGACCCTCTGGTTTTGAAAGTGATTTTTTCAAGGTGGGGCACTCCAGAGATAGATCTCTTTGCAGCTCCACGCAATCACCAACTTCCTCTGTTTTGTTGCAGACCCCCAGTCTTGGGCTCAGTCCCTCTGGATGCTCTGGCGTTGAACTGGGAAGGGGAATTTCTCTATGCCGTCCCTCCCTTTCCTCTACTGTTCAAGGTTCTGATCAAGGTAAGGTCACAACCCTGCAAAGTGATTCTAATTGCTCCAGATTGGGCCAGGCAGCCCTGGTACCCCCTCTTACTGTCCCTAGCAGTCCATCTTCCCCTGTCTCTTCCCAGGAATTACAACCTGTTAACCTCCTCTCAGGGGAGGATTTGGTACCCTAATCTTCGGTCTCTCAATCTCAAGGCATGGCTCTTGAAGAGTTAGAGTATGCAGATTTGCATCTGTCCCAAGTGGTTCTGGATATTCTCAAAGCCTCTCGAAAGCTTGCCACCAGAAAGTCTTATAACTCCAAATGGAAAAGATTCAGCATTTGGTGTTCCAAGAAGCATATATCTCCAGACATGGCTGAATTGCCTACAGTTCTGGACTGTGTGGTCCATCTTAATGGCATAGGCCTCAGACCAGCTACTCTCAGGGTGCACTTGTCAGCTGTCTCTGCTTTCCTGTCAGAGGGAAAGCCGTTCTCACTGTCATCTCATCCTGTATTCTGTAAAATTTTCAAGGGATTGCTTCATACCAATCCTCCCTTTAGGGATCCTGCCCCTGCCTAGGACTTAGAGACCAGTTAGTTTAACCTCAGTGATAGGGAAAATGATGGAATCACTTCTGAAGGAAAGAATTGTCAAGTACCTAGAGGCCAGAGGGGCACAGGACCCAAGGCAGCATGGATTCACAGCGGGAAGGTCATGCCAGACAAATCTAATAGATTTCTTTGACTGGGTGACCAAGTAGTAGATCAGGGAAGGGCTGTGGACATGGCCTGCCTAGACTTTACAAGACATTTGACTCAGTCCCACACAAAGATTAATATACAAGTTAGCCAGCCTGGGAGTGGGTCCCAAGATGATAGCCTGGGTAAAGAATTGGCTGGAGAATAGGACACAGAGGGTAATAGTAAATGGAGTCCACTCTGAAGAAAGGGGATTACTAGTGGGGTGCCGCAGGGTTCAGTATTAGGACCGGTCCTCTTCAGTGTCTTTATGGCGACATTGCAGATGGACTGGAAGGAAAAGTATGTCTCTTTGCAGACGACACAAAGATCTGCAACAGAGTTGATGCACAAGGTGGGGTGGAAAGGATGAGAAGGGACTTGTCAAGGTTAGAGGAATGGTCAAATGTATGGCAGCTTAGATTTAATGCTAAGAAGTGCAAGGTAATGCACCTGGGAAACAAAAACCCAGGGGAAGAGTACACAATGGGGGGTGAGATACTAACAACAACAAAAATGGAATGGGACTTGGGGATAGTCATATCAGATGACTTAAAGGTGGGCAAGCAATGTGAGAGGGCAGTAAGGAGGGCTGGGGGATACTGGGATGCATGGGAGAGGTATCACCAGTAGAAAACAGGAAGTTGGAGGGAAGCTGGGGGATACTACAAGTCTCGATGGCTGAGAGGGACCTGGGGTGGTGGTGGATGTCAAGATGAACAACTCTGAGACTTGTAGGAGGGCAGCAGCCAAGGCCAACAGGATGCTGGGATGCATCGCTAGGGGATCACCTCCAGAAGGAGAGTGATACTCCTCTGTATAACTGCTTGGTGAGGCCGCACCTGGAGTACTGCGTGCAGTTTGGAGGCCACACTTAAGAGGACATTAACCTCCTGGAGAGGGTCAGAGGAGGCAACCAAAATGATTTGGGGTTGGAGGACAGGACCTATGAGGAGAGGCTCGAAGAGCTAAATATGTACACATTGGAAGAGAAGGGACCGAGGGGACATGATAGAGTCTTCAGGTACATGAAGAGGTAAATAGGGAGGAACAGTCAGGGTGCTTCAAGGAAGGAGGAAGGGGCCACTAGAGGGCATGGGTGGAAGCTGAGGGGAAGATTCAAGGGAGAAAGGAGGAGGTGCTACTTCACTGAGAGGGTGGTGGAGCCATGGAATGCACTACCTAGGGGGCTGGTGGAGGCAGAGACAGTGGAGGGGTTCAAGAGGGGGTGGGACAGGTACAGGGGAAGGGTTCTGGAAGCAAAATCCAGTGCAGCAAGAATATCCGGAACTGGGAAGGGAGAAGCCAGAGAAGGCGAGGGGGACAGCAAGGTCAGCACCCAGGGTGGGGGCTGACCAAATGAGCAGACACGAAAGACCGTTAGGCCTATTCTGCTGGCATTTTAGTATGTTAGTATGTTAGTAAGTTGTTATCCCTCTGTACAGACAGCTAGTGAGACCCCATCTGGAGTACTGTGTGCAGTTCTGGAGACCCAATCTCCGCAAGGACATAGACAAGATGGAAGCTGTCCAGAGGAGGGCAGCTAAAATGGTGCAGGGTCTGCACGGAAGACATATGAAGAGAGACTAAAGGAGCTTAATATGTATAGCCTCGAGAAAGGAGGAGAGGGGGACATGATAGAAACTTTCAAGTACCTCAAGGAATCAACAAAGTCCAAGAGGTAGCATCTTTCAAAAAGAGGTGTGCAAGAACAAGGGCACAATTTGAAGATGGGGATGGGCGGCTCAGAGGTAATGTAAGGAAGTATTTTTTCACAGAGAGGGTTGTGGATGCATGGAACGGCCTTCCGGAGGAGGTTGTGGAGTCAAAAACAGTGACTGAATTCAAGCATGCATGGGACAGCCATAAGGCAATTCCAGGGGTTGGGGGTAGAAAGAAGTAGACTGCTGGTTAACTAGGATCTGCAGCTTATCCATTAGGTAGGGAAATGGGCAGACTGGGTGGGCCAAGTGGTCCTTATCTGCCGTCAAATTCTATGTTTCTATGTTAAATGTTTGCATTGCTCAACTTATGCAACCCCCTTTTGAGCCTATGTCCTCAGCAGAGCTTAAGTACTTGACTTGGAAAACTTTGTTTTTGGTAGCTATTACCTCTGCCAAACGTATCAGTGAATTGTTTGTATTATTACTATTTTCTTGTGTGTTGCATCCCATGTACAGTATATTGTCTCTTGTTCCTTGTTAACAAACCCAGGTCCACCTCGAAAATGAGTTTGCTCAACGGTGATCGCCTGGTTAAATAAAGACTTTGTTTGATTGATTGATTGAATTGCAAGCCCTGTCAGTGGAACCTGATTTTATCTCCTTTCATAGAGATAAAGTGGTCCTTAGAACCAAGAGGAGGTTCTTGCCCAAAGTGGTTTCGGACTTCCATTTGAATCAGTCTCTCTCTCTCTCTCCCTGTTTTCTTCACTGATCATACTTCCTCAGGGGAAAGGAGGCTACACAGCTTAGATGTTAAAAGAGCCCTTAGCTACTACATAGAGTGTACTAAGGGTGACAGGTTTGATTCCCTCCAGTTGTGTCTCACTTATGGGGAAGTGGGGAAGGGCAAACCTGCCACCAAGAGAACTATTGCCAGGTGGATCGTTTCCTGTATACAATTCTGCTATGAGAAACTGGGACACATTCCACCTTCAGGCCTGAGGGCTCATTCCACAAGCGGTACAGCTGCTTCCCTGGCTGCTGCCAGGGATATTCCTCTGTTAGAAATTTGTGAAGCAGCCACCTGGAAAACAGTCCATACCTTTACCAAGCACTATTCTCTGGATAGCCAGGCTAGGAGTGATGCTCAGTTTGGCACAGCAGTACTTCATTGCTTCCAGAACCCTTCCCCTGTACCTGTCCCACCCCCCTCTTGAACCCCTCCACCGTCTCTGCCTCTGCCAGCCCCCAAGGGCAGCGCATTCCATGGCTCCACCACCCTCTCAGTGAGGGGGCCACTAGAGGGCATGGGTGGAAGCTGGAGGGGCCAAGATTCAGGGGAGAAAGGAGGAGGTGCTACTTCACTGAAAGGGTGGTATACTCTATGTAGTAACTAAGGGCTCTTTTAACATCTAAACTGTGTAGCCTCCTCTCCCCTGAGGAAGAATGATCAGTGAAGAAAGATAGATTCAAATGGAACCAATGAGGAGAGGCTTGAAGAGCTAAATATGTACACATTGGAAGAGAGAAGGGACCAGGGGGACATAATAGAGGTCTTCAGGTACATGAAGGGGGTAAATAGGGGAGGAACAGTCAGGGTGCTTCGAAGGAAGGAGGAGGGGGCCACTAGAGGGCATGGGTGGAAGCTGGAGTGGGGAAGATTCAGGGGAGAAAGGAGGAGGTGCTACTTCACTGAGAGGGTGGTGGAGCCATGGAATGCGCTGCCTAGGGGGCTGATGGAGGCAGAGACGGTGGAGGGGTTCAAGAGGGGGTGGGACGGGTACAGAGGAAGGGTTCTGGAAGCAAAATCCAGTGCAGTGAGAATATCCGGAACTGGGAAGGGAGAAGCCAGAGAAGGCAAGGGGGGCAGCAAGGTCAGCTCCCAGAGTAGGGGCTGACCAAACGAGCAGACGTGAATGACCGTTAGGCCTATTCTGCTGGCATTTTAGTATGTTAGTATTCCCAAAGTGGGTTCTGTCCTTCCTCCATGGAGGTACTGCTTGGTAGTCTGCAGATTGTCAGAATACACAAGATTTCATGTTGTTTGAAGAAAAAATTACTCACATTAGTAATTATATTTCTTCTAATGGAGCCTTGCTGTATTCTGACCACCCTGCCTGCCTCCCCTCTCAGAACCTGTTTTTGGGAAGTGGGTGGGCAGGCGCAGTGTTGCACCCAAGGGGTTCTTCAAGCACACCCTCCGCTTTATCTGGGTGCTTTGTATTATAAGCTTTTATTTTAGATAGGTTTTAGTTTTGGGTTTCCTGACTTGAGTCTTCATTTGGGAATCCAAAACTTTCTGTTGCCATTTGGCTAGTTAAAAATTTTTCAATTTCCACATAGTCAGTGAGTGGTTGTTCGTAAGAATATGGTGGTTGGGTTTCAAAGTGTTGCAGACAGAGACCTCAACCGAGCTCAAGCTCAACGTTCTATGTGCTGCATAGAAAATTAACCCTCTACACTCTGGGACAGTTCAAAGGCTATTGTCAGAATACAGCAAGACTCCATTAGAAGAAATATAATTACTAAGGTGAGTAATTTTTTCTTCTCTAATTTTACTGGCATGACGGCTAAGATGATCACAAACTTAACATTTAAGCAAATAGTTCTGCAAGCCCCTCCCCAGAAAAGATGTTAAAGAGCCCAGACATCACGGCAGAAACTTTAGAACATCATCCTTTTTTAACATATTTTACTGGTTTTACAACTAGAACTTGTACGTTTGATCCACAGTGTAAGTGTGTTTTTATACACTGAAGACAGTCAGTTACAGCAGGAGTGTAGCACATTCCGCCAAGTGTGTTACATCTTGGGAGACTGGTATTGGCATAAAGTGCATTTCAAAACCCTTAAAAGAGCCTTAAACAGAAGAACATAGGAGACCATATTTCCAACAAGCTGTAGACCAATGTGTGTAAAATTTTAACTATTTAGATATTCGTGAACAAGCCCTGTGGTTACCAGTGGTCCACTGACAGCATTACGCTAAATCTTCATTCTTACCTTTTGCAAAGAAACTCAGTAAATTATGCTGTTGCTGGGTATTAGTCAATTAATAGTTGAAAGTTAACTGTGATTTAGCCGGGGCAGCGTTTAAGGTATGTGAACATTACAAACAAAATTTGTTGGCAAAAAAGGACCACTTGGCCCACCCAGTCTGCACAGATGGTTGCTGCTTAATCTGTCTTTGCAGACTGTAACTGGCCTGTGGCAACCCTCCCTCCCTGCTTATTTGCTAATATTCCCCCATGTCTATCCCACGCATGCTTAAAACCCCTGCTGTTTTCACCTCCACCACTTCCTCTGGCAGTCTGTTGCAGGCGTTCACCACTCTTTCACTGAAATAGTGCTTAGTTTCTCACATCCTTCTTAACCCCTCCCCCATGTGTTATCGCATACCCTTAGGTCCTGGTACTCCTTCTCATTTGAAAGAGGCTCCTCCCCTGCACCCTGTTCACCCCCATGAGGTACTTGTAGGTCTGTATCATGCCCCCTCTGGGTCTCCTCTATTCTTGGTTGTACAGTTGAGATCCCTCAGTTGGTCCTCGTAGAGCTTTTGATGCAATGCATAGTTGCTCTGCAGTGGACTGCATCCACCCTGTCTGTGTCCTTTCTGAGCATGTTACACTTATTCTTGAAAAACATCATTTTGTCATGCAGTTTGGCTTATGTTTCATATATTGTCTGTTTTTAAATCCCCCTTTTTATAGTAACTATTCACATTAACGTGAAAATCAGGATCACTGTCCTAAAGGGCTTTTGCACTACCGGTTCTGCACCAGTGCTAGTGGTGCAGATCAGTAGCACTGGTGCAGATCCGGTAGTGTAAGGAGCTGCTGGAGCCTTGCAAGCCTCTCCATTGCGGCAGAATGGGTTCCCTAGTTTGTTGGGAATGTGGTGTGGAGTGCACCAGTGCAGGTGTTTTTTGTAAATCTATAAGAACACTGCTTTGCCTGCACCGGTGAACTCCTATTCACTAATCCCTCCACAAGAAATTCCCCCAAAACAAGAGAAGACCATCAGGAACGCTGCACAGCCGCAGCGTGTAAATGAAAAGTGTGGCAGTGTGAGCGGAGCAGGCCGATTCAAGATGGTAACACTCCAGGAAAGTGTAATGTGAAAGCGACTATAGTTTTCATCCTACTAGCTGCTTGTCTACAACTGACATGAAAGCATAATCCTCTGCTTGACACTGCAGTCTGTTGCTGTGGAAATGTTTATGATGTTGAAGGCCTAAGGCCTCTCAAAGGCCTATCCCTGCTTTGGTATTTTCACCCTTTGCTATTATGTAATTCTGTTCTGTTGACAAGGCTTACATCTGGCTGCATTTTTATTTTTTTTTTGTATAATTGTGTCTGTGTACCCACTGTTTGTAAACTTTACTCCCTGTTTTGCCATTGTATCTACCCTAGCTGTTATGTCTTTCCATACCGATTTGTTATCTACCTTTGTAATTTTGACGTGGAACCTTTAGTAAAACAGCCTCTGGCTCAAAGGTGTTAATCTGAATTCCAAATAATAAATAAAATATCAGAAACAGTGGACTGTGATGTCCGACATAGACACGCAACCATGGCAAAGCAGATGAAGTCCAGGGGACTGGGATCCGGTTTTAGTTATTTATTTATTTAGTTTTTGTTTACTGGGTAAGTGCACTGCTTTCACATTAATGTGCAGAGCTATAAAGAAAAAGGGGACTGTAAATAGGGGATATGCAGTGGGCTGACTAAGAATATGCCATTTGTCATCACGTGAGGGGACAGGATAATAACTCATGTCATGAGTGACAGAGCAAGAAGCATATTATGTAAGTCCCCCCCCCCCCCCAAGTGATGATAAATAGACAATAAGACCAAAGGCCCATCTAGTCTTCCCAGAATTCCCTAGCTGCCCTGGGACCTGTTGTAAATATTGGGGGGGGGGGGTGTATCCTTTGGGGTCCAACCCTTTTCTCCCCTCCATACTGCTACCGACCAGAGCAACCACTAAACCCTTCACTCTGTCTCAGCCATGCTTGAAACCATTGCCTTATTCTGAGTCAAGCCATTGTGTGTCCACTTTATACTGTGTATAATAAACTGTCAAACTTAAGTAAGAGTGTTTTAGGAAGCTTTAACTGTTTCTATAATGTATGGTAGAACGCTGTTAACATTAGGAAATTATCATTTCCTAAGGTTGTTAACCTATCGATGTGACGTAGATGTTGTTAACCTATCGATGCTAGGTCAGATCGATAGGTAACAACAGCGATCGGTCTGCGCATATGCGCCCCTTTTTTCACACGGGGAACCGACGGATGAACGCAGCGGTCAGGGAAGGACTGAACAGCCGCGGCGGTGACTATTTTTCAAAAAGTAAGCAGCTGTTTTACTTATTAGGAGGGACCATACACTATGAAAAATAACGTATGGTCCCTCTATCGGCAACCGGTCACTGTTAACCGTCTGGAGGTTGCCATGGCGACGTAAACCTCTCGAGCCTCGCTCTCTAGGTATACAGGGTCGCCCTGGCAACCTCTTGACAGTTAACCGACCGGTTACCGATAGAGGACCATACATTATCCTCTATGTTTTGTATTGCACTGCTCTGTTTTGAGTGCAGCAGAGGCCTTTGTGATGTCATCAGATAGTGTTCAAGCTCATCTCTCATTTGTTTAGAGTTCCGTTGGGACTGGTCTAAAGTGAGGCTATAGCAGCTATTTGTTGGGAGGCTATCAGATATTGTTTTTTATCCATGACTGGTAAGTGACCTCTTGACCCTCATGAGTGGCGAAGGGTTCGAGAGGTCACTGACCACGAATGAAGGTAAAAAGGATATCGGAGAGCCACCCATCGGATGTGCAGTTTATACAGTCTTCTTTAGCAGTTTTAAACAGATTGTAGAAACTGCGGCTGCTGCACGGTTCAGCAGAGCATGAGGCACAATGCTCAGTGGGGGTGCAGAGTGACTTACTCCACTAGCAAGATAAACAAAATAATGTATCCTACTAGCAAGCTGGAAAATGTATCTAGCTAGCTTGGGTTCTGTGCTTTGATGCAGTTTTTATCTTAGTGAAAAAAATTTGTATATTGTATAAATTGATTTACCTTCATTTAGAATGATTAAGTGGCTAAAATATTTATCTGTAAGTTTTAACTCTTCCTATACATTGTATAAATACAGAAAACACATGAAAAAGAGATTAAAATATACATAAACATTCTCTTTTATAAAAGTTTTCCCATGGCCAACAGTAATGAAAAACATCAAATGTGGGATGTTTTATAAAGTAAACGGGCCTGGAGTGGTGTGTGTGTGTGTGTGTGTGTGTGTGTGTGTGTGTGTGTGTTCCTACAGCTGTTAAAATGGAATTTACAAAACTGTAACATGTGGTGAGTTGTGGTTTGGGGGGGGGGGGTGCTTCTGTCTTCTCAGATCAAAGTTCCCTTCCATAATGCCTAGCGGTAGGGCACAAGTATAGCTTTATACATATGCAGCAGTTCCCTTTGTCTTCCACCCCCAGGCCTCTGAATGGAGACTCCCTTCTCCAATTCACTCCTGGCCCTGGATGGCGGCATCCCTCTATGCTCCTCATTCATGCAAGAAAGACCTCTTTATTGTTCCAGGATTATTTCTGCTAAGTACATGTGAAATGGGGAGCTGAATCGCTGCATTTAAAGTGCGATCCATCCCTTCCCCCTTCTTCTAGTGAGGCTTGCAGGGTGAATGAGCAGAAAGGGAGAGGCCCCTGTGCCTTTGGGAGGGTTTCTAGTGGATATTACCATTGTAAAAGAAGTGAGACAATGAGGAGGCGGCTGGGAACATGATGGAGGGTGATACTGAAGTGTAGCGGAATGTCTGTCTGTACAGCTAGGAGCTGTTGGGATCACTAGTTAATTGTTGTTTTCCTTTATTGATGTGCATAGATGTAGCCTAGGTCCATATGTCAGATATAGGATACAAGTGGATTTTTATGGGGGGGGGGGGTTGGGGCTCGAGGCAGGGGCTATTATGGGCCCTGGTTGTCAATACTGGTTGCTCTTACTGTCTGATCCCCATTCCCCCTATCTGAGCAACAAGTTTTTAGTAGGTCCTAGTGACCAAAAGTTTTAAAGAAAGGGGAAAGGGAACATTGTTTAACCAGGAGTAGCACACTAAACCGAAGCTTGTTTCCAGATGCGACCTCTGAGCACAAGGAAGTTGTGACTTGCTCAGGATCACACAATATGCACCTAGGTGGCTGTGGGATTCAAACCCAGGTCTCCAGATCTGC
The DNA here is from genome assembly GCA_016271365.2 of Neoceratodus forsteri. Taxonomy (NCBI): domain Eukaryota; kingdom Metazoa; phylum Chordata; order Ceratodontiformes; family Ceratodontidae; genus Neoceratodus; species Neoceratodus forsteri. The sequence continues at coordinate 863,106,912 of CM057451.1, read as the reverse complement.
AGCTGAGAGCCTTAACCCACTGCGCTATACTGCCTTCTGAAGAGTATAGTCTCATGACTAAAGAGTCAGTTTTATTTTTAAAAAAACATAGCATCTTTGCATACCTTTTTATAATGTATTGTTTTATTGTTGAATTAATTTTTCTTTGTGCAAATATAATTTTTTGGTATTTTTTTGTGAATTTTACAGCTCACTGAGCCCGCAGGATATGGTGCTTATAAATAATTGTATAGAAACATTGAGACATGGAATCTTTCAGAAAGAAACTGATGGTCCATTGAGACTGTCCATATTATACTACCTCCCCACTGACCTAGTGTCCTGGGGTTGTCCCTCTCTGCCTCTTGTACACTCCTATGGGACTATGAATCATCTTGCTCTGTCCCAGCCATGTTTGAACTCATTTAGGTTACCTGATCCCATCACTTCCTCCAGCAATTTGTTCTGTGGCTCCACCACCCTCTCAGTGAAGCAGAGCTTCCTCACATCCCTCCTGAATTAACCCCCACCACGAGCCTCCAATCGTGCCCTCTTTTGACTGTGTCCCTGTCGCTAAGAAGCAGATTTTCACTGTTCACATTGTTTATTCCTATCAGAAACGTACATCTCTATCGTGTCTCCCCTCTCAAGTCTGACCCTCGGTGAGTGCCATTCCTCTTGGATCTGTCTTGCTGACCCTGGATCATTTTGGTGACTCTTTTCCATAGTGACTCCAGCCTGTCTGTGTCCTTTCTCATGTGAGGGCTCCAGAACTAGACACAGTATTCCAGGGGAGGCTTCACCAGTGGTCTGTATAGGAGCAGTATCACTTCATTTCTTCCGCTATCAGAAGCCCTCCAATACACCCCAGCATCTTCGATGCCTTACTCTATGCCTTATTGCACTGGCTGGTTTGCTTGAGGGAGTCATAGATGATGACCCCCCTCCCATCCCTTTTATTTGTAGTAGTGGCCAGACTAACCCCTGCAAAGCTGGAGACCTGGGTTTGAATCCCGCAGCCCCCACTTGCATACTGTGTGACCCTGAGCAAGTCACTTAACTTCCTTGTGCTCCCAGGTCGCACCTGGAAACAAGCTTCAGCTTAGTGTGCCACTCCTGGTTAAACAATTTCCCCTTTCCCATCCAATGGGTTCCTTTTCCCCTGAGTGCATCATCTTGCACTTGTTGGTGGGTTAAATCTCAAGTGTCAGATCTTTAACCACTTTTCTATCTCTTCTAGAAACATAGACATTGGCAACAAAAAAGGACCGTTAGGCCCATCCAGTCTTGTTTTCTCTGCCTATTCCTTCGGCCCAGACACTATTTGATCTCTGGCTTGCCTCCCTCTTCCCTTTCCTCTGTTTATTATGCCTACATGCCAATCTCACACATGCTTGAAGTTCCCTACTGTCTTCTCCCCCACTGCCTCCTCTAGTAGGCTGTTCTAGGCATCCACCACCCTTTTCTGTTCAGCAGTTTTTCCTCTCTTCCCTCTTAAACTAAACTTCACTGACTCCATCCTCACTGGCATGTACCAGAGCCTCATCACCTCTGTTATCTTTGTTGACCTTGCTAAGGCTTTCGACACTGACTCCACCCCCTCCTTCTTGCCAAAACTCTCTGCCGCTGAATTGTCAGCTCAGCCACCAACTGGTTCCGTCCTTCCTCGCTGAGAGGACACAATCTGCATAGATTAGCTTATTCACTCATTCCCCAACACTGGAGTTCTGCAGGGCTCTGTTCTAGGATCACTGCTGTTTTCAGTCTCTCCTAAATGACCTTCCCACTACCTGCCCCTTCACCTTTAGCCACATGTATGGATGACACACGTTCTGTATACCTTTGGTCCCTCACCTTCTGACGTAGTGTCCCGACTTCAGCAAGACTTTGATCAGATTTATCTCTGGTTACGCTCAAATCAGCTGTTCTTGAATGCCAAGAAGTCAGTCTCCCTGACCTTTGCCACAAGGCTGAGACTCCCTCGGCTCCCCTCCTTCCACACCCTTGATGGGACCTTGCTTGAGGATACTACCTTATTTAGGTATCTCAGGGTCTGGCTTGCCCAGCACCTCGACTTTTCTGGACACATAGATGCCATCCACAAGAAACTGCACCCCAAACTGGGTGTCTGATACAGGAACCACGGGTCTATTCCATTGCTGGCCCATGGTGCACTTGTCCAGAAAATTATCCTCCCTGTTTTCAGCAACGGGGATGTAGTCTACAGTGCCACTCCCAAAACTTCCCTAGCCAGACTGGACACTCGCTACCATTTTTTCTGCCGTTTTGCTCTGGACTGCCCTCCACGCACCCATCACTGTGTCCTCTACCAAGCGCTCTCTCTCTCTCTCCCCTCTCTCTTGAAGACAGGCACCATGCCCACTGTGACAACTTCCTTGCCACATTTTGCTTCTGCTCTCTCCCGCTTTACCTCTCCTCTTTTCTCTCCCTCAGTCTCTTAGAAACCTCGATTCTTGTACCCTGGCCGTCCCAACCAGGACCACCTCTGCAGGTCAGGCAGCTTTCTCCTACCGCTTCCCCAAACTATGGAACTCCCATCCATAACCCCCTCCTCCCCTAAGAGACCTATTCTCTCCTTCCTGCAATTGCACTTAATTTCCCTTCCCCCTTCCTTATTGCCTGTTTTTGCCCCATGCTTCTTTGTGCTTATATGTATTCTCCTTACCAATGAGCAGTGCTTCAGATTATGCTGGCAGGTAGGAGCAATTTACTCACCAGGTTTAAAATATAGTGAGTAAAACAAAATTGGGATGCATTGTGTACGAGTGCTGTAAATCTGGAAAAAACTGCCCCTTCTGAATCACCAGTTATGTTATGAACAGGGCTGTGCCAGTGGCTTTAAGGGCCCGTCTGCAAAATATTTTCTTGGGCCCTACTTCCCTGCCAATGAGCATAAAATAACTATTAGCATATGTAAGATATTTATTCAGTAGGTTCTTTTATATCAGTCCTTCAGAGCATCTGTAGTTTGCCTGTGTTGCTCCCCTTCCCGCTTGCAGGATTAAGGAACTAGATAATGTCATTTGCTTTTATCAGATGTTTGAGTAATGGGCCCTGTTGCTTCTTTGTTCTGTACCCTTCCAAACCTTTGAAACTGGAGTAGAACTCTGCAGTGCAGACCCCACAGCTGCAACTGCTGACAAACCCAATTTTAAATGGATAAACAATGTACAGAAAGAATGTTACAGATTTGTCTCCAACAATAAAAGGTTTTAATGCTGACCTCTGAGGCAGTGGGCCCCCTTACAGTGTGGGCCCTACTGCAACTGCATCTCTTGCACCCCCTAGTCACTGCCCTGGTTATGAGTGTGGAGCATTTACAAATGTTGGGTGAGTACTGGTACTCATTTAAAAAAAAAAAACTTCTGAAGAGTATTTCTTAAAATGAGGTGAGTAAAATAGGTCGGTACACACCTTATCTGGAGCTCTGCCAGCGAGCCTGGTCTCCCGTCCCAACATACCCACAATCTATTCAGTGCTGTATAATGCGCTAATCTCAGTCCTTAATTGTACTGCTGTTCTCCTACCAATGTTAGAATTTATCTCTGTATAATCCTGTATCTTAACCGCGCCTTGTAATTGTCTATCCGCTATATATTCCTGTTTTTGTATGCGCTTGTATTTCACTGCTATCAATTGTTATTTACTTAGTTTTGCTGTTCCCCTTCCTCTCCCTCAGGACACATCTGAAAATGAGCAACACTGCTCAGTATTCCTTTCCTGGTGAAACTTTTAAATAAATAAACTTCCTCCCCTCCAGCTCCATTGCATGTCCCCATGTTCTGGTGCTCTTCCTTCTCTGAAAGAGACTCCCCACCTGCACCTAGTCATAGAAACATAGAATCTGATGGCAGATAAGGACCACTCAGCCCACTTAGACTGCCCATTCCTTACCTATTGTGTAAACTCCAGATCCTGTATAATCTGTAGCTTACCTTCTCCTTCCTACCACTAGGGATGCCTTCTGTCTGTACCAAGCATTCTTGAATTCACCTGTTGTTTTTGCCCCTACGACATCCTCAGGGAGGCTGTTCCTTCCATCCATCACCCTTTCTGTATAAAATACTTCCTCCGTTAGACCCTTGTTCTTGCACATCTCCTTTTCTGAAAGATGCTGCCCTCCTGAGCTGTGTTAATATTTTAGGAACATATTAGGACATACAGAGCTTAGTAGCTGGGGTCCATATAGCTCACGTGAACCTATTTATTATATCCCTTTAGATGTACAGATTTATAGTAAGCATCTAATTTTCTTCCATCTTCCTGCTGCCTATAATCTTTATTGGGAGTGAATTCCAAGTAGATACCACCCTTTGATTGAACCAATGCTTCCTTTTGTTGGCCCTACAAGTTCACCAGATAACTGTAGTAAATGTGACTGGGTATCATATATCTATCTCTTAATTTCCAGCCCCAGTCACACAAATTGTCATTTGTTATTGCCTTGAAAAGCAAGTACGTCACCTCTTAGCCTACAATATTCTAGCGGGAACATATCTAGGTTTTTCAGTCTCTCTTCATAACTTAAATCCTTCAAACCATAAATCACCATGGTAGCCCTTCTCTGTAGTTCTCCAGGGATTTAATTTCAGTTTTATTACAAGATGCCCAAAAGTTCACACAATACTCAAAATGAGGCCTGACCAGGGCTGTATACAATGACACTAATGCCTCTCTCCTCCTACTTTTGATATGTCTGCCAATACAATTTAATATGCCCATTGTTTTCTTCACAGTTGCTCTACAGTGACTTTTAAAATTAAGTTCATTATCTACTAACACACCCAAATTCCTCTCTTCAGTTACCACCCTAAGTATTATTCAGTTCATATTATACTTCCCTATTGCGTCTCCAAGATGCATTTAGCCAAGTTTAGTTCTAATCCATTTTCTGTTATCCAGTTGCTCAATTTTGCCAAAGCTGCTTGCAGTTTCTGTGTATCTTCACCATTATTTACCACTGCTCCCATCCGCGTATCATCGGCAAACTTCACCTCCCAGAGGTCATCCCCACTGCTCATGCTGGTGACATGGATATTATATAAACATGGTCCAAATGCGGACCCCTGAGGGACCCTGCTAATCACAGAAGTCCAACTGGAATAATTACCCCTAATCCTCATTCTCTGTTTCCTATCTGACAACCAAGCCTCTATCCATTTTGTTACCATACAAGGAATTTGTACTGCAATTAATTCATCAATTAGCTTGCCGTGTGGTACTTTATCAAAAGCCTTGGGAGAGGTCTAAGAACATAACTTCTGTGGACTGACCATTATCTAAAGCTTTACTGATGTTGCCCCAAAATTCCAACAGATTCGTCTGACATCATCGGCCTTTAGTAAATCCATGTTGTGATTTATCTATTGCCCCTGTCCTTTCTGTCTCCATGATGAAGTCACTTATGATGCCCTCCATGATTTTACCCAGCACAGATGTTCAACTAACAGGTCTATCATTTTGTGCATCCTTCCTGTTACCTTTCTTGTAGAGTGGCACCACACTGGCCCTTCCCCATGCCTCCACAACCACCCTCTTATCCAAGAAGGTCCTGCCAGCATCCATGCCAGTTCCTTAGCTATCCTGGAGTGTATGTTATCTGGACCTTGTGCTTTATTTGGATTTAATCTGGCCAACCTGCTACTAACATCGGTTATGTTAAAAGTGATGTTGCCCCCTTGTGCCTCCCCCTGATGTTGCCTGGACCCGACTGTATTCTTATTAAAGACTGATGTGAACACCCTGTTTTGGATATTTGCTATCTTATTTAGGTCAGTCTCTAATTCTCCATTAGTGTCAAAAAGTGTTGTAGCTGTTGCATGTCTCCCTTCTTTCCATTGATGCAATTATAAAAAGATTTCTTCTTATCCTTCACCTTCTTGATTAGTCCTAATTCATATCTCATCCTGTCAAGTTTCATTCTTCAGTGTTTTCTTAATCCCTTGAGGTACTTGAAAGTTTCTATCATCCCCCCCTTTCCTCCAGTGTATACTTATTGAGAGCCTCAGTCTCTCCTCGTATAGTTTCTGATGTAGTCCCTGCACCATTTTCATTGCCCTCTTCTGGACTGCCTCTACCCTGTCTATGTCCTTCCAGAGATGCATTCTCCAGAACTGCACACAGTACTCCAAATGAGGTCTCACCAACTGTCTGCACGGTGGCATCATCACCTCCTGTTTTCTACTGGGTGATGCCTTCATCCCCTGAGGTACTTATAGGTCTTAATCATGTCCCCTTTGCTTTCTTCTCCTCCAGGAGTACATGTTGAGGTCCCACCTCTCCTTGCATGGTTTCTGTACAGCCCCACAGCATTTTTAGCCCTCCTCTGGACCACTTCCACCTTGTCAGTGTCCTTGGGAGGTGCAGCCTCCAGAACTGGACACAGTACTCCAGGTGGGCTCTCAGGTATTGGAGTGATACAGAGGGCACTACCCCCTTCTCCTGCTAGAAACTCCCCCCTCTTATGCACTTCAGCATCCCATTAGCCTTACTTACTTCCTTGTCACACTGCCCTGCTACCTTGAGATTATCAAATGTGATTATCCCAAGGCCCTTTTCTTGCTTGGTGACTGAAAGTACCCCCCCCCCGCCCTCATCTTATACACAGCTGCCGGATTCCCCCAGTGCATGATTTTGCACCAGTTGGCATTGAAACCCAGCTGCCACACCCTAAACCATCCCTCTAGTTTTCCTGGGGGTCTCTGGATTCACTCCACCCCTTCCTGAGTGTCCACTCTGTTGCAGAACTTTTTTGTTTGTTTGTTTGCTCCCTTTGAAACAAGCTTCCCCCTGGTTGTTTGTGCATCCACTACCCACCAAGCTGTTAAGCATGCAATGAAGGCCTGGCTCCTTTTGGCTGCTGTCTGTCACTGTCCCTCACAGAAACACTAGGTTGCTTCATCTCACCTACGCCGTAAAGCACTTAGGCAGCTCCAGTCACTAGTCCCCCCTCCCAGTGCTCCTTTTCCCTTACCCTGTAACCTCCTGCCCCTACCTTTGCCCACTATGTCTCTTGCCTCCTCTCTGCTTGAATTTTTCTCGTGCTGTGTCTTTGTTTATATTTTTTCTGACCAGACTTGCACAACCACTGTTACATGCATTGTATTTGCTCTTGATCTTGTATTTTTACACCATAGCTGATTGTAAATCAACCTTGAACTTGTATTTCTCTACCACTGCTGACCATTATTGTGTACTGTGCCTTATCCTTTGTATATAATGTATTCATGTTATGCCTGTATTTGTCTCGCCGCACTTGTGGCTCGTGTCGTGACCTAAAATGGTCCTTTGGATCAGTGCACCTAACCGGTCACCAAAGACATAAATACAGATCTTTGTGTTATCTGCAAAGAGACACACCTTCCCCTCCAGTTCCTCAGCAGTGTCAGTTATGCAAAGACATTAAAGAGAACCAGTCCCAGTACGGATCCCACTGGTTACACTTCTGTCCCCGGTGTCTGCCGTTACCACCACCTTCGCGTCCTATCTTTCAACCAGTTTGATACCCAGCTACCACCTTCTCCCCAACTCCCAGGCTGCTTAGTTTCAAGCCTACTGTGTGGTACAGTCTCAGTAGCCTTACTGAAGTCCAGATAGGTCACATCAACTGCCCTCCCCGATCCACCTCCTAGTCACCCAGTCAAAGAAATCTATGAGATTTGTTGACATGCTCTCCCTCTGTGAAGCGGTGCTGCACAAGGTCCCTGCAGGTCATTTGCCTCCATGTACTTCTTAGCCTCTCCTTCAGCAGGGTTCTACTAATTTACCCACTACTGATGTGAGACTGACTTCCAGTAATTGCGGCCTCTTCCTTGCTGCTGTCCTTGTGCAGAAGGACTACTCCGACCACATCAGCCCTACTCCAGTCCTCTGGAACTACTCCCCCACCCCCCCCGTCTCCACTGAGATGCTGAATGGTGTTGCCAGAGGGGTAACTAGCACCTTGATCAGTTTGTTTACAACCCTTGGGTGACTCTTGTCCAGTCCAATTGCCTTGTTTTCCTTTAGGGCTTCCAATCCCCTTTGGACTCTCTCCTCAGAAAATGGTCTTGTGTCCACACCCCCTCCCTCCAGTGCATGCTGATACATTTTGGTCCATCCCCCTTCTACTGTGAAGTCCGAGTAACCTGCTTGTATTAAGAGGGTTTGCGCCTTCATGTGGAATATGTTTCATCTCCTCATGTACTGCCTCTGGAGAATTGACTGTATGTCTGTTGTAATAACAATAAACAGAAAGTAAAAAAAAAAAAAAGTGCTTATTTAGCATTTTAGCTTTTTCTTGATCATCTTCTGCACAGTCCCCGCTCCCCTCCCGAATCTCACTATCCCACCCCTTTGCTTTCCTCTTTTCACTCACATACTATACCTGAAGAAAGTCTTATCAACTTTATTTGACCTCCTTGGCAATCCTGTCCTCTGTTTTTGCCTTAGCTGCCCTCACCCACCTTCCTGCCTCCCTGTGTTTCACCAGATGTACCTCCCTGTCCATCTTCGTCTGGGTCTTCTTGTATTTCCTAAGAGCTCTTTTCTTCTGTAAGGAAGTAGCTAAGGCGGTAAGGGAGAACTGTACTAGTTTCTTTTTCCTGTTAACCTTGCTTACCTCCTTCAAACAGCGTGCTGTTCTTCCTTGATCTTTTCCACTGGGTCTCCATTCCCCCAGACAATCCCCCCAAAGGTATGCACTCCTGCAGTCTCTCATTTCTTTAAAATCTGCCCTCCTGAAGTCCAAGACCTTCATCTTAGTGTGTGTTGTTCCGTTGTCCAATCTGTATGCCAAACCATACAGTACAGTATGGTGATCGCTTGTACCCAGGGGACTACCCACTGTGTCATGTGCGATTGTGTCCCTGGTGGTAAGTACCAAGCTCAGCACTGCCCTGTCCCTAGTGGGTTCCGTAACCAGCTGCCTGAGAAATGTCCCCTGTAGGGAGTTGAGGATGGCCATACTTCTTGTTGTAGCTGCGGCCAGAATGCTCCAGTCTACATCTGGCTTGTTATTCTGTTCTAGGTCATTCTGGATCAGTGTTTCTAAAATGAGGTCACTGTGACCACATGCAGCCACTAACACAATTTTCTGTGGCCATAGAGATATTTAGAGCCTCCATTACAAAGGTAATGAAATGGACAATTTCTTACCTTTTATTAAAAAACAGAAAAAAAGTCACTAAATTGCAAGTTGAAATACATCAGGGACTTTAGAGCAGCAGGTGCTGCTCAACTGAGAGCCAAGGGCGGTTGACCAAGTGGCACATATAGCGTGCTGCAGAAGGTGGCCTGCTCACCATCCCAGGGATGCAACACCAGCCACAAGGAACGTGGCCATCATGCTGACCTGCCTAGGGGTCGAGAGCCTTTTTTCAGGCTCCCCACAGTCTTTCAGAAACATGGATCTGACCCGAGAGGCCTTAAATTCATGGGTATTGAATGGCAACCTCCACAATAATATGGGAGAGGCAGGTGAATGAACTGTTGAAAAGGAGAGAGTGGATTTATAGGCGCAGAGTGCAAGCCAGATGGTTTAAATGGTCGATGGGACTTAAAGCTCTTTTAAAAGAAAAATGAGGTGCAGATAAGTAACCAGATAAGTAACCAGAAAGTAGAAAGTTTTGTATATTTAAAGAAAGTTTTGCATATTACTAATATGTTAGTTAAACTAACTGAATTTCTTTACTTACCTCTTTTCTCTAACAGAAGAATCACCACCTGGAGTTAGCATTACTGTAGATCTCCACACCCACACAGGAAGGAAATATAGAGAGGCGATCACACTTTTGCACGTGAAGGCATTTTACCTGCTTCCCTTTTTCCTCACTTTCCTTTTCAGTCCCCCTTTCTTTCCTTGCCTCTATGGTAATTATCCTCTTATTTTTCACATTCTTCCCTTCCATTAACAATCCCCCTTTCAGCACCCCACGGTTCCATTCTCCTGTGTCCCTTATACATTCCCCATTTCTCTATTAGAGTAATTCTCCATCTCTTTAAACATTAGCATTGTGAGAGATTCATTTAACATTAAAATATAATGTATAAAATAAATAGTTTGGAATAATATGTCTGATATATTAAATGAATTAAAAAGTCCAAGTAAAGTTGTAAATTTAATCACTTACTACATTTTTAGTTATTTTATTTATTTAATAACATTCGGAATTAGAACCCTTTGAGTCATAGAGTCCTTTAAAAGGCTCCACGCCAAACAGTAAGGACTTACATATAGTATTAAGCAGTGCAGTGTTGAGGTGATAGAAACAAGAGAGATAACAAGTAATGGAGGTTACGCATACAAAAAATGATATAATATTATAAATACAGTGATCATGGCTGAAGGACAATACAAAACCACACAGATGGGGATACAGGACAGTAGTCTTTAAGAGGGGACCCAGCGTTATCCATAATATGCATAATATTTAGGTAGTGCAAGAATACACATTTTGTTTTCCATATATGGTACATTTATGAGGTAGATTTATACTACAGAGTTGCTGATATGTATAGTTTTTTTATACTTTTGTAGGTAGTAAACTATATTTAATTAGATATTTTATGTGATTGAACACTGTTGAGCGCGTGACTTATGATGTCATCATCTTTATGTATTAAAATGGACTTTGTATGTTCCCATACCACACCCTCTTAGGAAGGCCTAACCTCTGAAGCACTGGGGAGTAAGATGTAGCTCTGGCTGCCCTGTACTGAGTAAATCACTGCATTGCACTTTAATTCTGTGATGAGAGCATTATTTCTGTTTGAGTGCTGTCCATTTTGGTGCTTCCCACAGACTTTGCCTGCCCCCAGCTCATTTCTTTACTTTCGAGCGGCAGGAGCTGCTCAGTGAGAACTGAGAATGTTTGACCAATTGGCCTGTGTAGTGCACAGCAGAAGGCTGGTCTTTGACTACCTATCCCCCTGGCTACACTGCGGTACCGACGTGAGTGGCATGGCAGGAGTGGGAATCCTCGCTCGAGGGGTGTCACCAGAGGGGAGACGTAAGGATACCATGAGACTCTGCCCAACTTCCACTTTGCAAACTGTAAGTACACATGTGGATTATTTTTGCCTGGTGCCTTTAATGTACTATTTTAGTTAGGTATCTGTATTGGGCTCCGTCTTCAGCTATGTTCTTCCCATCTGCTGTGTTTAGTCTATTGCCTTAAGTCTTTAAAGATGTTTTCTATTTCTAATTGATAATATATCTCCTGCCCGAGCTTGCTTACTGAGTTGGGGGGCCTAATTCCATGTGCTGCCACCCTCCCCACCCACTTAGGTGTGGTAACCTGAGTGCAGCCCGCATTCCCCCTTTTATTTGTTTAGGCTTCCTGCCAATCTGGGTAAATCTGCATCCCCCTGTTGTATAACTGTAGGCTTCATCCCTATCTGGGTAAAGCCCTTATCCCCCCAATTGTGTAGTTTTGGCCTCCTCCCTATATGTTGAATCCTACATCCCCATCACCACTAGTAATAATTTTAGAGTTCTCCCCATCCGGTGGAAGCACATGATTCCAACCAATTTATTTAATTTATGCTTCCATTCCTCCTGAGTGATCTATTTCCCTGTCCCACTAAATTGATTTCCTTCCAAGGTGAAACATTCTCTCCCACCCTTTATTATGTTGGCTTGCACGCACGCGCAAGCAACATCTTCTGCTAGTAGCACATTTCAGAGGTGTGTCAATGCTGGCTAATGCAGGCACGCTTTAGTAGGTGCGTCCTCATTCTCAGTGAGCCAGCATGCTAGCGCTGACACAAGCATTATGTAAAGTGGACACAGCTTGAAAGGAAAGTGCGCTGCAATTAAGGGCAAGCTCATCACACAGCACCACAGATGACACGCCTCCTGCGTCCTTTCCTGGTGAAACATTTCCAATAAACATGGTGGCAGAGTTGCTGCCACACAATTCCCTGAAGGAAGCAGACGCCGAGGTGCAATCCCATGTCTCAGCATATCCGCCCGCATGCCCCCCATTATTGTGTGGCACAATGGGAGCCCGCCCAGTAGTGCTGCTGCTTACAGTAAGTCGACTACGTCGGCATGTTCAAACAACATGAAGTCTTGCTGTATTCTGACATATGCAGTTAGGTCCTGCCTTTCAACTGCCCCATAGAACAAAGAGTTAAACTTTCCATGGCCAGCATGGAGTGTTCACCATGAGCTCGGTTGAAGCCCCTGTCTGCTGTTGTTTAAACTCCAACCGTCAGATTCTTTACTCCGCCTCACTGAACAGTCGCCCTGGAGATTTCTCCTTTTCTCGGTTCAAAAAAGTCGGTTGAAGTGTCGTTTTTTCGGTCGGTTTCTACCGAATTGCTGTTACCGCTCAGTTGGTTCAAGTCTCTGTCTGTGGTACCGTGAGTACTAGATAGGTTTTCTGTGTAGTTTCTATGTGGAACTTTTAAATTGTGGATTGGTTCAGCTGAACCGATCAGTTTGAGGAAAAAAAGTTTGTGATTTATTTAGAGTGTGGTTACCGGTCCGTATCGGTTCTAAAAAAAACAGATTTTATTACGTTTTTTTCCAAGACCCGTGACACAGTCAGGAACTGATAGGGGAGTCTTGCCTGGTGGATTGCCGAAAAAAGGGTACGTTTTGGATAGGATTGGCCATGTCTGAGAAACCCAAGAAAAAACCGGGCCCACTGGGTTTCAACACTGCAATGTGTGTGGGGAAGTCTTTGCCAAGGCTGATCCCCACACCACCTGTGTTTATTGTCTGGGGTTTGACCACCTCGATTCAGACTGCCAAATTTGTAAGAATTTTCCCAAATCTACCCTGGAAAAGAGATTAGGTAGACTGAGGGAAAGGGAGTCCGATAAGTCCGCTGACCCAGATGGCCAGCCCGGTTCGGTTCCGACCGAACCAGAAGGAGTGCCCTCTGACCAGGGCGATACTTCTTCAGGCAAAAGGAGAGCCGATTCTGAGAAGTCGGTTCCGGTGAAAAGGAAAGGAAAAATAAATCGTCCGGTTCGGACCAGAAATTCATACTCCAACCACCGATGAGATAGCCAAGGCAATAAGGATAGTGCAGTCGCCATTGGTTCCGACCGAACCGCACCATCTGGCAGGGTTCGTTCTGTTGGTTCCCCGGTTCGGATTACACTTTGGAAGAATTTTATGAACCGGAGGAGGAGGAAGGAGAGTATGAGGATGATGATGGTGATTATGAAAGTCTGGATGTGCCTATTGACCCGGACATCTCCCCAGACAGACCTTCAGGTGTTTCTCCTCCTAGGCTTTCTGACTCCCCTTCTCACTATATGTTTTACAAAAAAGTGGCTGAGACCCTCCAGCTACCTGTGGAGGAAGCTGTAGAGGATCAGGAGGAGCCTGATTTTGTTGAGATGATGGACATCCCAGAGTCCAGGAGACTGTCTATTCCCTTCCACAAATCCTTTGGGAAACAGACATATAAAATTCTTAAGTCTCCTAGTTCCATACCTCCTGTGGACAAATGGATGGACAAGAGGTACACTCTCTCAGGCTCGGACACGGAGTTCTTTTTCCAGCAATGCAGCCATGTTGGGGTAGTGCAGGCTGCTGCCTGTGATAAGGCAAATATCCCCTTGGCATCACACCCCCCAGACAAGGACTCCAGGAAGATTGATGCCATGGCAAAGAAACAATACATGGCAGCATCTTTGGGACTCAGGCAGGCTAACTATATGGCCTACACAGCTAGATACCAGAAGTCCAGGTGGGACACTGTGCTGGCTCTGGCTAAACAGGCCCCTGACCAGCTTGCCGAGCAGGTCGCTGCAGATGAGATTGAGGCATCTAAAGTACAATTTCATGCTGCTGTGGACTCCAGTGATGTTTCATCAAGAGTCATGGCTACATCTGTGGCTCTTCGAAGGATGGCTTGGCTCAGCTGTACTAGCCTCTCACAGGATACCCAGGCTAAGGCCATGGATTTCCCTGTAACTGGTAATTCTCTGTTTGGGGAGCAGACAGAGAACTACATGAAAAAGATGGATGAGTACAGGACCACTTACAGGGGTGCTCAGGCCAAAGAAAAGCAAGCAACTCCTCAAAGGCAGCAGTCCAGGGGCAGGGGCAGGCCTTCCAAAGGCCTTTTACCAAGCTCAGGCCGCCTCCTCTCTCTCTCAGAGGGGTTCTTAGAGGAGAGGCAGACGGGGGATGAGCAGGCCTGCATCCACCCCTCAGTCTAAAGCCCCTGCCAAGCAGACACCCTGATGGGTCTGCCTGGGCCGATTCTCCCATACCAGTAGGGGACAGGCTGGCTTACTTTGTCCAGGACTGGAAGTCTCTAACATCAGACTAGTGGGTCCTGGAAGTGGTAAGCCAGGGGCTGGTTCTCAGCTTAAAAAAAATTTCCAAGATGAGAACCAGATCCTTTCCACCTGCGAATCTATCAGAGACCCTTGCCTTAGAGGCAGAGGTTTCTTCTCTTCTAGCTTTCAGAGCTATAGAGAGGGTTCCCACCCTACACAAGGGCAAAGGATTGTACTCCAGGTGCTTCCTAACCCTCAAAAAGACAGGAGAATGGTGGCCCATCCTGGACCTAAGATATCTGAACAAACACCTTTTAAAGCCAAAGTTCAAAATGGTGACTCTGGGAATTATCCTTCCCCCTCTAAGGCCAGGGGACTGGCTAGCCTCCCTGGACCTCAAGGATGCCTATTTTCACATACCCATCAGGTGCTCCCACAAGAAAGTACCTCAGGTTCGAGTTGCCCTCAGGCCACTATCAATTCAGAGCAATGCCCTTTGGCCTACCATCAGCCCCAAGGGTTTTCACAAAGTGCCTGGCAGTAGTGGTTGCTTTTCTAAGGAGAAAAAAAATCTCCATCTTCCCATACTTGGACGACTGGCTCATAGTAGGTCAGTCTCCAGACCAAGTCAAGTCACATTTGCAAGTGACACAGCAAGTGCTCACTTCCTTAGGATTCCTTCTCAACCTTCCAAAGTAAGTTCTTGAACCAGTACAGCTCCTCACCTTCATAGGGGTAGAGCTGGATACAGTAAAGGCAGGAGCCTTCCTTCCCCTGGAAAGGGCAAGGACCCTCATGGAACTGGCCTCTTCATTCACCCTTCAGGTGTCTCGACCAGCAAGGCATTTCCTTCAGCTTCTGGGCCACATGGCAGCTTCCACAGCAGTGGTCCAAGGAGCAAGATTCCAGATGAGGGACATTCAGTTCCACTTAAGAGCCTTCTGGTCCCAAAGAAAGGAGTCCCTACGTAAACTAGTCCCAGTGACTCAAACCCTGATCCAGGCCTTGCAGTGGTGGCAGGATCAGGACAATTTGAGACAAGGGGTCCCTTTTTCACTCAGTCTCATTCAGTGATACTCACCACAGATGCTTCCCTGCGGGCTGGGAGCCCATTTGGCGATCTTACCACCCAAGGACTGTGGTCACCTCAGGAATCTCTGCTTCACATCAGTCTCTTGGAACTCAGAGCAGTGTTTCGGCACTGCAAGCTTTCCAAGTCTGTACAGAACAAGGTGGTCCAGGCCAGAACAGACAACACCACCACCATGTGGTACATCAACAAGCAGGGAGGCACTCGGTTTACAGCCTTGTGCACAGAAGCATTGAAGTCGTGGTCCCTGGCCTATTCCCTGCAAACCTCTCTGATAGCAGTTCACCTCCCAGGGAAGGACAATGTCCTAGCAGATGCTCTGAGCAGAATATCCCAGGACCATCACGAATGGACCCTAGATCCTCTAGTTTTGAAAGTGATTTTCTTGAGATGGGGCATTCCAGAGATAGATCTTTTTGCAGCCCCAGACAATCACCAACTTCCTCTCTTTTGTTGCAGACCCCCAGTCTTGGGCTCAGTCCCCCTGGATGCTCTGATTCTGAACTGGGAAGGGAAATTTCTGTATGCTTCCCCCCCTTCCCTCTTCTGTTCAAAGCGTTAGTCAAGATAAGGTCACAACCATGCAAAGTGATTCTGATTGCTCCAGACTGGGCCAGACAGCCCTGGTACCCCCTGTTGCTGTCCTTAGCAGTCCACCTTCCCCTGTCTCTTCCCAGGAATTACAGCCTGTTGACATCCTCTCAGGGGAGGATTTGGTACCTGAATCTTTGGTCTCTCAATCTCAAGGCATGGCTCTTGAAGAGTTAAGAGTTTGCAGATCTGCATCTTTCCCAGGGGTTCTGGATATCCTTAAGTCTTCTCAAAAGCCTTCCACCAGAAAGATTTACAACTCCAAATGGAAAAGATTCAGCATTTGGTGTGCTAAGAAAAATATTTCTCCAGATTCTGCTGAGTTGCCTACGGTTCTGGACTATATGGTCCATCTTAATGGCCTAGGCCTCAGACCAGCTACCCTTAAAGTACATTTGGCAGCTGTTTCTGCTTTCTTGTCAGTAGGCAAGCCTTCCTCTCTATCATCCCAGCCTATGTTTTGTAAGTTTTTCAAGGGATTGCTTCACACCAACCCCCTTTAGGGATCCTGCTCCTGCTTGGGACCTTAATGTTTGCATTGCTCAGCTTATGCAACCCCCCTTTGAGCCTTTGTCCTCTGCAGAGCTTAAGTACTGGACTTGGAAAACTGTGTTTTTGGTGGCCATTACTTCTGCAAGGCCTATCAGTGAATTGCAAGCCCTGTCAGTGGAACCTGATTTCATCTCTTTCCATAGAGATAAAGTGGTCCTAAGAACTAACAAAGTTTTTGCCTAAAGTGGTTTCAGATTTCCACCTCAACCAGTCTATATCTCTCCCTGTTTTCTTCACTGACCATTCCTCCTCTGGAGAGAGGAGGCTACACAGTTTGGATGTTAAAAGGGTCCTGAGCTACTACGTAGAGCGTACCAAGGGTCACAGGTTTGAATCCCTCCAGTTGTTCCTCACGTATGGAGAGGTTTGTAAGGGCAAACCTGCCACTAAGAGATCTATTGCCAGGTGGATTGTTTCTTGTACACAATTCTGCTATGAAAAACTGGGTAGAACTCCACCCTCAGGCCTGAGGGCTCATTCCACTAGAGGTACAGCGCTTCCCTGGCTGCTGCCAGGGATATTCCTCTCTTAGAAATTTGTCAAGCAGCCACCTGGAAAACAGTCCATACATTCACCAAGCATTACTCTCTGGATATCCAGGCTAGGAGTGATGCTCAGTTTGGCACAGCAGTACTTCAGAGCCTCTTTCCAAAGTAGGTTCTGTCCCTCCTCCATGGAGGTACTGCTTGGTAGTCTGCATATGTCAGAATACAGCAAGACTTCATGTTGTTTGAAGAAACAATTACTTACCTTAGTAATGTTGTTTCTTCTAATGGAGTCTTGCTGTATTCTGACCCCGCCTCCCCTCTCAGAACCTAGTTTTTGGGATGTGGGTGGGCAGGAGCAGTGTTGGCACCCTAGGGGTGTCCTTTTTTCACCCTCTTTTAGTTTGGGTGACTGATTGTGTTTTGGATTTGTTTTGTTTTTGGGTTTCCTGACTTGAGTCTTCCTTTTGAAACCAAAAACCCTTTTATATAGATATAGTTGCCAGGTGGCTAGTTTGAGTTTTACAGTTTCCACACAGAACTTCTAGTGAGTATTGCTTGTAAAGATCTGATGGT
This sequence comes from Neoceratodus forsteri, assembly GCA_016271365.2. Lineage (NCBI taxonomy): Eukaryota > Metazoa > Chordata > Ceratodontiformes > Ceratodontidae > Neoceratodus > Neoceratodus forsteri. The sequence goes on along the minus strand of CM057451.1, from coordinate 863,089,392 downwards.
TGCAGTTTAAACAGCAGCAGACAGGGGCTTCAACCGAGCTCGTGGTGAACATTCCATGCTGGCCATGGAAAGTTTAACTCTTTGTTCTCCGGAGCAGTTGAAAGGCAGGACCTAACTGCATATGTCAGAATACAGCAAGACTCCATTAGAAGAAACAACATTACTAAGGTGAGTAATTTTTTTCTGTCATTGGATCTGAAAGACGTCTAGTTTAGCATACCAGTCGGGCCCAGTAACAGATACTAACTACCTCAGACTCAGGCTAGGGAACTGCCAATACCAATTCACAGCCCTTTCCTTCGGCCTCATCTCAGTTGCAAGAGTGTTTAAAAAGTATTTAGCTGTGGTGGCAGATCATTCAAGAGGCAAGGGGTGGTGTTTTTTCCCTACCTGGATGACTGGCTGATCTCAGAAAAAAACAGCAGGAGGAAAGGTCCTCTATACTGCTGACACAGAACACATTGGAGGACTTGGGCTTCCTCATAAACCTTTGGAAGTCACAAACAGAACCAGTTCAAGTTCTGGACTTTCTCGGTGCACAGCTAGATACCCTGCAAAGGAAGGCATTCCTTCCTTAAGCAAGGGGTAACAAATCTGATTTCAGCTGCAGAATTCTTCAAGGCAGGTCAGCCAAGAACTGAAGTAATTTTCTATGGTTACTGGGGCACATGACCTCGTCCACTGCAGTGGCACCAGGGGCCAGGTTCCAAATGAGAGAGATTCAGCATCATCTAGGGACCACTGGTCTCAGAGGTGGGACCTACTGTCTAGTAGTAGTAGTAGTAGTAGTAGTATTTGTATTTGTATTTGTATTTGTATTCATAAAACACATGAACAGGAAATCGCTCAATTGAGCAGAAGCTCTTTTCAATGAGGTCCCATGGCATATAAAGTTACATTACATAAATACACACTTTTTTTACCTTTTGCTTTTACCAGGAGAGACACTAAGCTGAAAGCTTGTTTACAGGTGCAACCTGGGAGCACAAAAGTTAAGTGACTTGCTCAGGGTCACACAGTATGCAAGTGAGGACTGTGGGATTCAAACCCAGGTCTCCAGGTCTGCAGCTCTGAGCCTTAAACCACTGCGCAATACTGCCTCCTTATACAATACACATACAAGTCCATACTAAAAATGTAACAAACACTTGATACAAATCACAATTATAATAGATGGTTAATGACAACCTAAACACAAGACGATACATTTCAAATTTAAACAGGAAATCCAATGCAGCAAGTTAACTGGGCTACACCCTCTTTTAGGAACCAGTTTCTGATAGTAGACAGTCTAATTGGTAAAATACAGGGTCTCGGATATAGTGGAACTGAATTCCAGAGTATTACACCCGTATTAATCACTGTTGTTCTACCAGTCTCTAGACTGTGTGAACCCGGACAAAATTCCAAGCCCTTGGTTGATCTGAGACAGCCCTTAATGGCTCCTATCTCAAAAAATGTAATTAAATATGTAGGGACAGAGCCTTTTCATATTTTAAACATAAATAACAAGCGATGAAGATTTTTCCTATCAGAGGTGTAAGCCATCGTATAGTATTTATACAGGGAACAGCTGTGGGTTCTTCGTGGGGCATTCATAACAAAACGTGCTAACCGATTAAACATAACTTCAACCCTTTCTAACTGATACCTTGCAGCCCCAGCATATAAAATATCTCCATAATCAGTGATAGGAATTATCATTGAATTAACCACTGTAAGTTTTACCTCCTGGGTCATATAATTTTTTAGTCTGTACAGGGCACCAATTCTCTTCTCAATATTGCTTATAAGTGAATCAATGTGCACATCCCACTTCAATGCATGATCAAGTCAGAGGTCAATTAGCAAGAGCGATAAGACTATCGGAAAAGGTGAAGGGGGTCCCACTGCAACAGTCAGAAAACAAGTTAAGCCTATACGCGGATGTTATACTTCTTTCCTTAATATCCCCTACCAATTCGATCAAAGAAACATGGAAAATTCTATCTCGATTTGAAGAATTGGCTGGTTTCAAATTAAATATTTCAAAAACTAAGGCCCTTCTGTTAAACTATTCCCCTCCAAATACATTAAAACGAAATCTAGCAATTAAATGGCACTCTACCAAAATAAAGTATCTAGGAATACACATCCCTCGAGATCTTCAAGTACTTGAACTAATAAACTATGAACCCATTTCTATAGAAATTAAAAAAGACCTGGACAGATGGTCTGCTCTTCCTATATCTTTGTTCCAACGCATTGAAACCATAAGAATGAATATACTACCCCGCCTATTATATTTGTTTCAAAACATTCCCCATTTTCCATCACAATATTATTTCAAGTCATGGGACAGCATGATGTCTAAATTTATTTGGAATAAACAAAAAACACGAATTCGTCTTTCTGTATTAAAATTATCATTGGCACAGGGCGGGACCAATCTTCTGGACCTAAGAAAATATGCAGAAGCAGCGTTTCTGAAAATTCTCCTATTATGGCTCTCTGACCAGTATGACTCTCAATGGAAGAAACTGGAATGTCATCTAAATGACATGTATGATATAAAAAAAAATAATGTTTTCTTCTCCAGGGAAGACCCCCCCCCCCACTGAGAGATTTCATAGGTATCACCGTACATGTCCTAGCAAACTGGTTCAAAATGCGAGAGAAAGAGCCACTCCAATCAATCTTTGAATATTGCAAAATAATTTCAGAGGATGAACTTTTCAGTCCATCTCATACGATTTAACTTTTTCCGCTGGCGAAGATTAGGTCTGGAGCAGGCTTTCCAACTCTTGGGACCAAACGGTATCTTACCATTTAAAAATTAAAACTTAAATTTAATCTTCCAAATGCTGACCATTTTAGATATCTCCAAGTAAGAAACCACCTACTACGTAATAGAATTATTCAGGTCAAACTAACACCCCCTTTTAAAACTATTCCTAGACCATTCCCGGGAACAATACTGGAGTCATTTAATTGGTCACCTATATAAAATGATGCAAGATCAATCTATAGAATCTACAAATTCAATACTAACAAAGTGGAACAGAGATTTAGAACTTGAAGTATCGAATGCAGAATGGTCCTCTTCGTCCTTGCGAGCAGTCAAAATCACCCAGTCTTATATTTGCAGAGAATATTCTTGGAAGTGTAGATCAAGATTTTTCAGGTCTCCGCTAGTCTGACCAAATATCTTCCAATTGAATTCGGGGTCTGCTGGAGGGAGTGTGGTTCTGAGATGGCTGAGTTGGCACACATATTGTGGCAGTGTCCAAGTCTAATGGCTTTTTGGATATGTATACAAAAAGAAATTAGCGAAGTCTTAGGGAGTGTGTTGAGCTTACAGCCGAAATTGTGCTCCTTAGCTATTTACCTGTATAACCCCCCTCCCCGGACAAAAACCCTACTTCCCGTTTTGCTGTTGGCTGCAAAAAAAATCCTTAAAGAAATGGATGACCAAAACAATACCGAACATTCAAGAATGGAGATGAATAGTGTATTCAGTATATCAGATGGAAAATATCACAGCAAAACTAAATAATCAAATGGACAGAGTCACCTCTCTGGCAGAGATGGTCACTATATCAGGCCAGGGCTGACCCTGATTTTTGTCCATAGCGGATGGGAACCGGGGTGGTGAGGGAATGAGATTTGAATGAAGATGTGGAAGTATCTGTTTTTCAATAACAACCTGTATCAAATATAAAAGACCTAAATGCATTTTACACCTGTATCCTACCAAATCTGAAGTTTATATAGAAAATGACCTCATTGTATTATGTCTCCTGAACTAAAAGAAAAGGAAAAAATTCAATAAAAATAAATCAAAAAAAAAAAAAAAAAGTCAGAGGTCAAGATACTTATACTTATGAACCTATCAATTTGTCTACCCTTCTGAGTTAAGATAGTTAGATCTGAGCCCTTTCCTAAGTCCTGATCTTTTCTAAGTAGAACAGTTTGGGTCTTTTTATCATTAAGGACTAGGCAATGATGTTCGAAAAAAATCTCTATTTGTTCAAAGGCCGATTTGAAGTTTATGATTAATACACTCTATGGTGTTTCCCTCTACATGGATTATGGTGTCATCTGCATACAGATGACACCCTATCTCTGGGTCATTAAACATCAGCTGGTTCACACAGACATTAAACAAAAGTGGTCCTGATAGTGACCCATGAGAGACTCCAGTGTCCATGTGGGCCAGTTGAGATCTATACGTACCCACTTCCACTAGTTACTTTCTACCCTGCAGATATGACCAGACCACCTCAATACAGAATGAGACATCCCAATATCCTTACGCTTGGACAGGAGGACGCCGTGGTTCAGCATATCAAACGCTTTTGAAAGATCAATAAATATAGCACCCACCTTCATTCTCCTGTCCTGGCTCAACTGAAGATCACTCACCTCCTTAACCAGGGCCGTCTGGGTACTGTGGTTTGATCTAAACCCTGATTTGGTAATTTCGTTTTTTTTTCAGATTCCAAAAAGACCCTTATTTGTTTAGAAACCAATCTCTCAAAAATTTTGGAGATATGGGGGCACTGTGGAGCACGCCCGCTGACTAGATGCACTCAGTAGGAGCTCTCTGGATCACTGCAATAAAATATAAAAATGTTCACTTAACTTAACCTACAGCTCTTAAATATAGATATTTTTGGAAGCCTGGTGTCTAGTGGAGCAAAATGATACCTTACTTGTAAATATGGGACGAACTATGAAAGGCCCAGCAGCCAGACCAAAGGCCTCCTTGCCGATCTCAACTCCAGCATTATCAGAAATGAGGAAGCAGAAACGGAGCCCCTTGGCTCTACAAAATCAATGCAGGCTATAGATGCTAAAGTGGAGTCCACCTTAATGAAATCGTAACATGATACTAAAATTGCATCAGTATCCTAGCGGCATCTACCGCTGAATCAATAGCCACCAAAGCCTTGGCATCATGGAAGAAACTTGCCAAGAATATGCTCACCTCAGATACCTCTTGGAGGCCCTCGAACGCACAGAGGGCACCTAATGTACGTATTGTGGGACTGCCTGAAAATGTAGAGGGAGATAATCTGTTATATTTTCTGCGGGAGTGGATTCTAAGAGCCCTGAATTTGGACAACATGCTTACCCCAGAGAATTTAACTAAGGCCTACGTGTGTCCCCGAGATCAACTGCTGCAACCAAGGAGTTCGCTCGGACTATCCTGCTGGTGATATCGAGCTCGATGATACGAGACAGTATTTTATAGGCCTCTAGAGAGGCCATGTGGCTCAATTTTCAGGGGGCAACAATACATCTGTTCCTTGATCTGTCTTACACGGAGTGAGAGCGAAGCTGCGGAGCCTGGGGATAGTGCATTCCCTCCTCGTGCCAGCCAGGTTATGGATCCAGTACGGGGGTCATACTTATCAATTTTCAGACCCTGAAGAAGCGGGCAAAAAGCAGAGGCCTTGTCCGGGAGTTTGACCACACCAGATGCTCTGAATCCTCTGATTCTGGGAAGGCGCTTGACTTTAAACTGTCCAGTCTCCCTCCTCAGTCTTGTTGAAACTAAGATGTATTTATTTTATACGGGGTAAACGATTATTCTAGGGACATGGATATGTTGTTCATCCACACTCATTGGCAGTATCCTTGCCGCTTTAAATCTTGCGGAAGGTCTTCAAGCTTACTCCTCCCACCCACCGGGTAGTATAACTCGGCTCCGCCCCATGGCGCAGATCTTCCTTACGCTTGGAGCTCAGGTTCCCTCCTTAGCAGCTCTCGTTTCGGCTGTTTCCTGTTTCTCCGTTTGCAGATTTAAAATAAAATTTTGCAAAAAAGACTTCAGTCTTCTATCCCTCGCGGCTGCGATGGACAAATCGACTCCCGGATTTCGGAGATGCCCATGCGGGCAGAAGATGTCTCGGACGGATCCACCCCACGTGTGTCTACTGCTTAGGCCTTGAGCACGACCCGCAGGCTTGCGACCTGTGCTCATCTTTCTCGGCCTACGTCCTCGAAGACCGTGCTGCCCGATTGCAACTGGGCCGTCCCGAGAAGCGTTTCCCTCCGGTGAAGTCCAAGGAGGCCCGGTTGGCGGTGTCCGCGGCGGCGGGCTCGGCGGATCAGCTCGAGCGGATGGTCGCCCTCGAAGAGGAGGCGGCGCGGGCCGTATCTTCCTCGGCCGCGGCATTTATCCCGCTCTCTCTGGGTTCTTCCTACACGGCTTCTTTTAAGGAGCTTTGTCTGTCCCTCTCCACTAAAGGAGAAGGGCCTGCGTCTGCTGGACCTTATTCTCGGTCAAAAGAGGACAGGGGTAAGTCCCTCCGTGACGCCTCTTGGGGCCGGAAAGGTCCCTCTCCCGGGCCGTCGAGCCGTCGGCTGATCGACCCGCTCGGCCGGCCACTGGCCTCACGGTGTCCCCGTCAGGTCAGTTGACGAGACTCCCACCCGATGAAGTGAGATTTTCTCGACCCATTGACGGGCTGTCGCGCTTTAGCAGCGAGATTCCCTCTCCGGTTCCCCGGGAGGAGTTGAGGATCCGTGGGCTCGCCTGTGCCTCCGGTTCCGGAGCCCTCGGATGGACCTTCGAGCGAAGGGGTGCGGTTCCGGCCGACACCTCCCGCACCGACCCGGAAATTCCGGGACTCTCGGTCTCGGTCTCGGACCTCTTCGCGGTCCAGCCGTTCCCACCGTCATAGGCGGTCTCGGTCTCGGCACATGATAAAGCGGCGTCGCCGCTCGTCTCATCCTCCTACGGATGAGGAAGCCGGTATCGTCGTCGCGGCCCGATGCGAGAGACCTTATGTTGCAACAGCTCCTCCTGGCCGGGAATAAGCCGACTCCGGCGCGCTGACCATTAAGTAACTGTCACGGGCGGCCGACACAGCCCTACGACTTGTCGAGGCCTATACCAGGCGGTTGTTCGGCCAAAACCAGCTGCTCCACCGATTCGGTGGAACCTCCGCCCACAGCCACCAATTGGGGCTCCGACCAAGGATTCTCGGTCGGCTAAGGGTTTACCCCATCGGCTGTCAGTTACCCTCACTCCCGACCGACCTCGGCAGGTGAAGGGTGGCTCAGGCCAGAGGCAGTCTTCGAGGACTCTTCCGAGTCCGAAGATGATTCCTCCTTCTTCTCCAAGCGACTGGACTTGGAGTCTTCCAGGAGGTCAGTCAATGGGCGATAGCCCGTCGTCCTTCCTAGGACTGCTTCGGCTCATCTCGAGTCTACCGGGATGGAGCTGAACCGTTCCAAGCGGGCCAGGTATCCCCTCACGGAGATTCTGGACCGAGGGATTCTCCGGCGGAGGCCTTTCCGGTGGCGAGGCCATAGTGGGTCCGGCACTGGAACTTTGGCAGCGCCCTGCTTCCTGCCCTGCGCCTTGGCCAGGATGGCCAGGAAGTATCGGTCCCTACGGTTCCTTGTCCGGTTTTCGAACACCCTCTGCTGAGGGGTTGGTTACCGACAGCGTTTTCGGCAGCGCGGCAGCGCCAGGATGTGGACAAACCTCCTGACAAGGAGTGAAATTGGACTATGTCGGGCGAAAAGTCTACGCTCGTCCTCTCTCTGCCGTCAGGCCAGTTGGCCCGTCCTCATGGCACATTTTCTCATGCCCTGTTGGGCTCCCTGGATGAGGTCATCCCTCATCTTCCCGCCGATCTGCAGACTACGGTTAAGCAGGTGCGGGACCAGGGCAGGGCAGTGGCCAAACAGCAGCTCAGACTGCTTTGGATATAGGGGACTCATGTGCCAGATCGGTGGCGGCCGCAGTGGCTATCGTCGGCGGGCTTGGCTGAGGATATCCACCTTTGCCGGATACCCAGCACAAGTTGGCGGATGTTCCCTTTTGGGACTGACCTCTTGACCCTGGGGTGGAAGGTCACCTGCAGAGGATCGAGAAGTCCAATGCCACCTTGGACTCGGTCTCTTCCGCTCAGAGGACAAAGGCCGCAAACCACAGCCTAAGCCCTTCGTCCTTCTGTGTGCCCCGTAGCGCCCGGCCAGCAACGTCAGGGCCAGCAGGCTCGGCCTTGGCATCCCAAACCCAAGCCGCCCGGCTTCCTCTAACAGGAGGCAGGGAGGAAAGGGCCCAGGAGGTCCCTCGGCGGTCCCTCCTCCAAGCCTGCCCAGTGCGGGCTGAGGGTGTCGCCCCATCCCGTCACCTTACCCCTAGGGTCCCCAGTAGAGGGCAGCTCCGCACTTCCGTTCCGCCTGGTCCGCTGTTACCACGGACAGGTGGGTCTTGGAGGTGGTGGGAAGAGGCCTGCCTCTGGAATTCGAGCAGGCACCACCCTTCAGAGCCGTCGCCCCTCGGGGGGCTTCGGGATCCCCAGCCTCACTGGCGGCTCGTCGAGCCGACATCGCTCTCCTCCTCCAGAAGGAGGTGGTAAGAGAGGTGGTGGACCCTCCTTCAGACCCAGGGTTTGTGTCCAGGTACTTCCTGGTTCCGAAACGGACGGGGGGCTGGCGCCCCATTCTCGACCTACACGACCTAAACAAGTTCCTAAGGTCTCGAACCTTCAGGATGGTCACTCTGGCTCAGATAATACCATCCTTGGACAGCGCGTGGTGGTTCTGCTCTCTGGACTTGCAGGACAGTTTTCCGTCCCTATCCGTCCGTCTCACCAGAGATTCCTTCGCTTCGGCGGAGGGATCCCTCTTCAGTTCAAGCCATGCCCTTGGCTTGTCTCCAGCTCCCAGGGTCTTCACCAAATGCATGGCAGTGGTGACAGCATTCCTCTGGCGCCGAGGGTCCGGGTGTACCTTACCTGGATGACTGGCTGATAGCAGCTCCCTCCAGGAGGAGGCGGAGTGGTCAGAGATCTGGCCCTCCAGGTCTGCTCTCAACTGGGCCTCCTTATCAGCGAGGCCAAGTCGGAACTCGAGCGAAGCAGGTGATTCTGTTCATCGAGGCGCAGCTCGACTCTCTTGAGCCAGGCGCGGCTCCGGCGGACAGGGCCGAGGTTCTTTCCTCCTTTGCCCGATCATTTCTGGTTGGGCAATTACGCCCTGCCGGGACTTCCCTCGCCTCCTGGGTCTCATGGCGGCCTGCACCAGCGTGGTCCGTTGGGCCCGCTGGAACATCGTCCCCTTCAGTGGGACTGGCCAGCCAGTGGTCCTGGCGCTGCGATCCCTTGGACCAGCTTGTAGTCGGTGACACAGGGGATGTGGGCGCTCTCCAGTGGTGGACCGTTCCAGATCATTTGCAGGAGGGCATCCCGTTCGTCCGCCCCGAGCCGACGGTCTCTCTATCGACCGATGCCTCTCTGATGGGTTGGGGTGCCCATCTGGGGGAACACCGGGCTCATGGCCTCTGGTCCCGGGGAGTCCCGATGCCACATCAACCTGCTGGAGCTCCGAGCGGTCCGCCTAGCTCTCACCGCCTTTGCTCCGTTCCTCCGGGGTCAAGTGGTCCGAGTCAGGCGGACAATACCACGACCATGTACTATCTGAACCGCCAGAGTGGGGCCGCTCCATGCTTCTATGCAAGGACTCTCCACATTTGGTCACTCGTGCGCAGCCTGGAGGCGGATCTCCTAGCCATTCACGTGGCAGGAGCCTCCAACACCCTGGCCGATGCCCTGAGCCGGATAGGGCTGCATCCCACAGTGGTCTCTCTACGGAGGTAGTACAGCATCTGTTCTCCCTTTGGGGCACACCTCAGGTGGACCTGTTTGCCTCCATGGAGAGCGAGCTGAGTCTGTTCCATGCCGCCCCCTCAGCAGGGCTCGCTGCAGGGGATGCCTTCTCGAGGCAATGGACCCCGGGCCTCTTTCGCCTTTCCCCATTTCCCTTGATCCACAAGGTGCTTCTCAAAGCGAGGGAGGGACAAGGCGCAGGTGATTCTGATAGCCCCAGACTGGCCTCGCCAGTTCTGGTACCAGATCTCCTCAGTCTCAGCTCCAGGACTCGCGGCAGCTTCCAGCTCGCCGGACCTGCTCTCAGTCAATCAGGGAAGGTGTTCCATCCGGACCTTCAATCCCTGCACCTGACGGCCTGGTTCCTGAGCGGCTAGAGTTCCAGGCCTTGGGTCTTTCCGCGAGGTCCTCAATGTAGTTGAGGCGTCCCGTAAGTCGACCAGAAAATGCTATGCCTTCAAATGGAAAGGTTTTCCATTTGGTGTCAGAAGCGAGGGCTTGGACCCTTCCTCCTGTTCCTTGGCAAGCATCTTGGACTATTTATGGTCCTTTCTAGTCAAGGGCTTAGGTCGACGACCCTAAGGGTGCACCTGGCAGCCATCTCTGCTTACGAGCGCGGGCGGGAAGCAGTCGGTGGCGCAGGAGGAAGATGGTCTGGCGCTTTTTCAAGGCCTTGATCACATTTCCCCTCAGTCGGGAACCCCACCTCCGTGGGATCTACTGCTGGTACTGGCAAAGCTCATGGGCAAGCCATTCGAACCTATGCACAGGTGTGCTCTCTCTCACCTGTCGTGGAAGACCGCCTTCTTGGTGGCTATCACGTCAGCCAGAAGGATGGGAGAGCTCCAGGTGCTTTCCATCGAGTCTCCTTACCTGGTCTTCCACAGGGACAAGGTTGTCCTGCGCCCCCACCCGAAATTCCTTCCGAAGGTGGTGTCGGAGTTTCACCTTAACCAGGTGTTGACTCTGCCGGTGTTCTACCCCAATCACACTCGGAGGCCGAATACAGGCTCCATACTTTGGACCCTAGAAGAGGCGCCGCTTATTATAAGGAGCCACGGCTGAAATTCGGGAGAGGTTCGCCAGCTGTTTGTCACCCACGCTGAAGCCGCATCTGGCAGACCTGCAGCCAAGCGGACGATAAGCAGGTGGGTAACCTCCTGCATAGATCTCTGCTATAAGTTGGCGGGCATGGAGCCTCCCAGAGGATAAGGCTCATTCTACCCGCCATACTGCTGCAGTGGCTGCTTCCAGGGGCGTCCCTATCCAGGAAATCTGCAGGGCTGCTACCTGGAAGTCAGCAAACACCTTCATTACCCACTACCACATCGACCTTGAGTCACGCCGGGATGCTGGTTTTGGGGCCTCGGTTCTCAGTCTCTCTTTCCCAAGTAAGTATATAGGGGTGTGCGTCTTGCCTCCCTCCTCCCGGAGAACTGCTAGAGTCTGCCAATGAGTGTGGATGAACAACATATCCATGTCCCTAGAAATACAGGTTACTCACCTGTAACAGGAGTTCTAGGAATGGTATATTTGTTCATCCACACGACCCACCCGACCTCCGGCTTCGACGCACAACCTGAGCTTCCAGCGGGCCAGATCTGGCGCCATGGGGCTGAGTCAGAGTTATACCACCCGGTGGGTGGGAGAGCAAGCTTGAAGACCTTCCGCCAAGATTTAAAGCGGCAAGGATACTGCCAATGAGTGTGGATGAACAACATATACCATTCCTAGAACTCCTGTTACAGGTGAGTAACCTGTATTTTCAGTGTCGTTCAGTGGTGTAAGTATACTTAGAAATTAGATTAAACAGAGGGGGCTACAGTTAGTATACTAGTTGTTCACTACATGCCATTACCAAACTATATGGTGTTCTTAGAGGTTAAACCAATTGTTGTATTGCAGTTAATCCAAGAGTTCTGTTACTACTGAGGGCTACAATTTATTTTTAAAAGTATTTTAGGTGGAGGGTCATAACAACACTGGTTGTTGGTTTACAAAAGTTTGGATTTCCTTTTTATTTTTGATCTGACCGCTCAAAAGTCTTGTGGGATGCAGCATATTCTTTATAGACACATGATGAACATTTAAAACTAAAGGAATACACCCTGATCAGAACACCAGATTGCTTAGATTAAATATCTACTTTTACATTGGATGTATCCTAACTGTGTATATGTGATATCTGGCATGAAAAAATTGTAAGCCATTGTTTTCTCTGTAAAACAATAAAATATAATTAAAAAAATAAAATAAAAAATTGGGAGATATAGGGTAATAAAGAAATCGGTGTCTATCACAAAAACTTTGCTAAATGCCCTGGAATGGTGGAAGGAAGACTGCAGCCTTAGAAAGGAAGATCCCTTTCTTCAGCAATCCTCTACAGCTATAGTCACAACAGATGTCTCCCTCCTAGATTGGGGTGTCCACCTTGAGGACCTTACTGTGAGTGACATCTGGAGCACACAGGAGACTCAGCACATACATTTCAGGAGCTCCAGTCAGTGTACCTGACATTGCAGGCTTTTCAAACAACATGAAGTCTTGCTGTATTCTGACATATGCAGTTAGCTCCAGCACTTGAACTGCCCCGGAGAGAAAGCGTTAACTCTATGCAGGAAGCATAGAACGTTGAGCTCGAGCTTAGTTTCAAACATCTGTCTGCAGTGCTTCAAAGCGAATCGTCAGATTCTTTACTCCTAACGCTCAGTCGCCCGGATTGCTCCTTCACACGTGTCAGTTCGGTTAAGAATCCGTCAGTTTATTCAACCGATTTGTTGTTTTTTCGTCTTCAGATCCTGTCTGCAGTCCAGTAAGTGGTAGCAGGTAGTGGACTGTATTGTTAAAATAAAATATTCTGTGGAAATTGTGAAACCTGTGGATCGGTCCGGTTCAGAACCGATTGTTTGAGGGTTTCTTTTATTCATTCTATGTAGTGTGAGGTACCAGTTCCTATCACTTTAAAAAAAGACATAATTTTCCACGTTTTTTTTCCATGACCTGCAACACGGTTGGTAACCGATAGGCGTGTCTTACTTGGCAGTCAAGCTTTAAAGGGTAAGTTTTGTAGTCTGGCCGTGTCTGAGAAACCCAAGAAGAAAACCAGACCCACTGGGTTTCAACACGGTGGTGAGTGTGGGGATGCCTTTGCTAAGGCAGACCCTCACACCATTTGTGTTTATTGTCTGGGGTTTGATCACCTTGGCTCAGACTGCCAAATTTGTAAAAACTTCCCAAAGGCCACCCTAGAAAAGAGGTTGGGTAGGCTCAGGGAAAAGGAGGCAGAGAAGTCCGCTAATCCAGATGGCCAGCCCGGTTCGGTTCCTACCGAACCTGAGGGAGTTCCCACTGATCTGGGTGATACTCCCTCGGGCAAGAGGAGATCCGATCCTGAGGAGTCAGTTCCGTTGAAACGCAAAATGAAATCGGCCGGTTCGGATCCAGAACCGCATAATCCAACTGCCAAGAAATAGCCAGGGCAATAAGTATTGTGGAATCGCCCATCCGTTCCGCCTGATCCAGCGCCCCCAAGCGCTGAGCCCGTCACTCCTCCAGTTCCAGAATATGTTCCAGATTAATTTTATGAACCGAGGGGATAGGAAGATGAAGATGATGATGATGATGGTGGTGGTGGTGGTGGTGGTGGTGGTGGTGGTGGTGGTGGTGAAGGTCTGGATGAGCCCATTAAACCAGACATCTCCCTAGACAGGCCTTCTAACGTTTCCCCTCCCAGGCTTTCTGAGTCCCCATCCCACTATTTGTTCTCCAAGAAGGTGGCTGATACCCTTCAGCTTCCCTTGGTTAAAGCTGTCGAGGAACAAGAGGAGCCTGACTTTGTGGAGATGATGGACATCCCAGAGTCCAAGAGATTATCTATTCCCATCCATAAATCCTTGGGGAAACAGACACAAAAAATTCTGCAAACTCCAAATTCTTTACCACCTGTGGATAAAAGAATGGACAGGAGAGATATGCTTTCAGGCTCAGGTACAGAGTTTTTGTTCCACCAATGCAGCCATGTTGGGGTAATTCAGGCTGCAGCCTGTGAGACTGCGTTGCTGCCCTATTTGCAAACACCGTTCTAGTCTGAGGGAGGAGGTTGTTAGATTCCATGCTGACATGGCAAGGATTCGGGGAACCCGCTTCCCCACCCAGGGACCACCCAGGCCACCGCCACTACCTCAGAGGTTGCCAAGAAAGAGGAGTGGTTGGACCACGGTGGGCTCAGGGAGGGTGAGGGTGGTGGAACAGAGGCACATCCCTTCTGTTGTGCTTCTCCACAATTCAGTCGCCACTCTGGCTAAGCATGGTTCCTCTATGGCGGAACCTGCAGTGGAGACCAAGGAGGATGCTGGGAACCTCCACAATGGAGACCCACGGGAGGGTGGCCCAGGACCCCAGAGGAAGGAAACTACTCCTGGTGGGGGACTCAGTTGTTAGGGGGTAGAACTGGGGAAGGGAGGGGAAAGGGAGATAAGGTGCCTGCCTGGCACCAAGGCTTGGAGGGACAGGAAATGAATCCTCAGGATCGTGGGAGCAGTGGCAAGGGGGAGGGAGCTGGATGTCATTATCCACCTAGGGACGAATGACCTGGCTGAGAATGGGATCACAGCAGTGCAACAGGAGTTTGTGGAGTTGGGGAGGGGCCTTAGACAAGTAGCACACACGGTGACTTTCTCGGAAGTGCTACCTGACTATGGCATGGATGAGGCTAGGGCACTCAGCACCATGGGATTCAGTGACTGGTTGAAAAGCTGGTGCAGAGCTCAGGGATTTGGCTTCATTGGGGACTGGGGCTCTACCAGGAGGGATGCAGGCCTATACAGGCATGATGGTCTGCATCTATCCTGGAGGGGAACCAGGATCCTAGGTGATAGGTTTAAATGCTTCAATGGCAAGCATTTAAACTAGCCAAGGAGGGAGGCACTGAAGAGGAGAAGGAAATCTAGCCCCCAAAAAAATCGGGTAATTAGTGAGGTAAACGCCAAGTAGAGCAGGACATAGGAGAAGGGCAGGGTAAATGGAGAAAAGACAAAGGTAGTAGGGACAGGGATGGGGCAAAAGAAATAAAGCCATAAAAATGGAAGGCAATGAGTACCAATGCCCGTAGTCTAGGTAAAAGCTCCTGAAATGGTGGCTTTGATGGAAGAGGATGCCTGGATATTGTGCAGTTACAGAAACATGGTACACAGAGAACCATGGCTGGGATGTCAGCATACAGGGCACACAATCTACAGGAGGGAGGGAGGGAAGAAGAGGACTAGAGTAGCTCTAGGTAAGGGAAGGATCAAAGCAACAGAGCTAAAGGGTAAACAGGGAGGAGAGGAGGCACTGTGGGTCACCCTGAGACTGGAAATGGCTCCACAATCTGCACAGGGGTTGTATGCAGACCCCCGTCTCAGGGGAAGGAAATGGACAAGGAAATGATAGAAGGCATCCTTGGGATGACAGAGAAAGGGGAGATATTGCTGATGGGGGACCTGAATATGCCAGGTGTTGACTGGAGCACCTTTGCTGCAGCCAAATCCAAGAGCAGGGCCATTCTCGATGCCATACAGGGGGCATGCCTCAGACATCTGGTTTTGGAACCCACTTGGTTGAGAGCAGTCTTAGATCTGGTACTCTCAAATGGGGATGGAGAGAGGATCTCTGATCTTGAAGTGGGTAGCCATCTGGGAACAAGCGACCACCAAATAATGTAGTTCACGATAAACTTAGCTGTAGGGTCAAGCCACACAAAAGTGAAGGTACTGGACTTCAGGAGGGCTGATTTTCTCAAAATGGGAGAGTGCCTCAGAAAAGCACTAGCAAACAAGCAAGAAGGTGGGGTGCAGCAACAATGGGGAAACATCAAAACCGCCATCACAGAGGCAACAAGCCTTTGTGTGAAGCAAATAAACAAATTAAAACGAAAGAAAAAAACACTGTGGTTCTCAAAAGAAGTGGTGGGGAAGGTAAGGGGGAAAAAGATAGCATTCAGGAAGTATAAGGAAACACAGAAGGAGCAGGACAGAGAAATGTACCAGTTAAAACAGAAGGAAGCGGGTAAGGCAGTCAGAATAGCAAAGGCCCAAACCGAGGAAAGGATGGCCAACTCAGTTAAGAAGGGGGGATAAAACCTTTTATAGGTACATTAGGGAGCAAAGAAAGACTAAGGCAGGGATACTGAGGCTGAACAAAGAGGAAGGTGGTTGGGCAGAGAGCGACAGTGAAAAAGCAGGGATACTGAACGAATACTTCTGCTTAGTATTCACAGCGGGAAATACCTAATCCAGTCAATAGAAGCACTCTGGATAGGGGGGCTGATGTTAGTCCTTTCACAGAAGAAAGAGTTCTGAAAGAACTCTTAAAACTGAAGGCAGCTAAAGCAATGGGACCTGATGGAATTCACCCCAGAATTCTAAAAGAACTAAGGGAAGAACTAGTAATACCACTGACTACCCTTTTTAATAAATCATGGGAGGATGGTATGGTACCTGAGGACTGAAGGAGGGTGGATGTGATTCCCCTTCACAAAAGTGGGAGCAAGACAGAGGCAGGAAACTACAGACCTGTCAATTTGACCTCAGTGGTAGGGAAAATGATGGAATCACTTCTGAAGGAAAGAATTGTTGAGTACCTAGAGGCCAGTGGGGCACAGGACCCAAGGCAGCATGGATTCACAGCAGGAAGGTCATTTCAGACGAATCTAATTGATTTCTTTGACTGTGTGGCCAAAGCAGTAGACCAGGGAGGGCTGTGGACATGCAGCTACCTAGACTTTAGCAAGGCATTTGACATAGTCCCGCACAAAGATTAATAAATTATCCAGCCTGGGAGTAGGTCCCAGGGTGGTAGCCTAAATAAAACACTGGTTGGACAACAGGACACAGAGGGTAATAGTAAATGGAGTCCACAGTGAAGAAAGGAGGGCTACTAGTGGGGACACTGAGGGTTCAGTACTGGGGCCGGTCCTTTTAATGTCTTTATAAGTGACATTGCAGAGGGACTGGAAGGGAAAGTATGTCTCTTTGCAGATGACACAAAGATCTGCAACAGGGTTGATACACAAGGTGGGGTGGAAAGGATGAAAAGGGACTTGGCAGGGTTGGAGGAATGGTCAAATGTATGGCAGCTTAGATTCAGTGCAAAGAAGTGCAAAGTAATGCACCTGGGAAACAAAAACCAAGGGGAAGAGTACACAGTGGGGGGTGAGATACTGACGACAACAAAAATGGAAAGGGACCTGGGGGTAGTCATATCAGATAACCTAAAGGTGGTCCAGCAATGTGAGAAGGTAGTAAGGAGGGCTGGGGGGATACTGGGGTGCATAGGGAGAGGCATCACCAGTAGAAAACAGGAAGTTGTTGGCCCTCTGTGCAGACAGTTGGTAAGACCACATCTGGAGTACTGTGTACAGTTTTGGAGACTCTATCTCCGCAAAGACATAGACAGGGTGGAGGCTGTCCAGAGGAGGGCAACCAAAATGATGCATGGGATGGTGGTGATTCTGCCACTGTATAGGTCATTAGTTAGACCACACCTGGAGTACTGCGTGCAGTACTGGCGTCCGTATCTGAAGAGGGACACTAAGTTACTGGAGGGGGTGCAGCGGAGCGACAAAAATGATCAAGGGCTGGGGACTTATCATACAAGAG
This sequence comes from Neoceratodus forsteri, assembly GCA_016271365.2. NCBI lineage: Eukaryota > Metazoa > Chordata > Ceratodontiformes > Ceratodontidae > Neoceratodus > Neoceratodus forsteri. The sequence continues at coordinate 863,072,144 of CM057451.1, read as the reverse complement.
GAGGTTGAAGGAGTTGAACATGTACTCACTGGAGGAGAGAGAGACAGGGGTGACATGGTTGAAACCTTTAAATACATGAAAGGAATAAACAAGACAGGTACAGAGGGCTGTTCAGAGTAAGGAGGGAGGGCCACAGGGGCCATGATATGAGACTGGAGCGAGGAAGTTCAGGAGGGAGATGAGGAGACACTTTTTACAGAGAGGGTGGTGGCTGGGTGGAGACTCGTTACCTGCCAGTGATATGCAGTAGAACAGTGGACTGCTTCAAGCGAAGATGGGACAGGACAAGGGGAGGGTTAATGAAGGGAAGGGTGGAAGGAGGGCAGCTGCAGAATAGAGGTGCTAGCTGCACATTGAGCAGAGTTGATAGACCTCTAGGCCTTTATCTGCTGGCAAATTTCATATGTTCATATCAGAAGACATATGAAGAAAGACTAAAGGAACTAAAGATGTATAGCCTCAAGGAGAGGGGGGACATGATAGAAACGCTCAAATACCTCAAGGGAATCAATAAAGTCCAAGAGGGTAGCATCTTTCAGAAAAGATATGCAAAAATAAGGGGACACAATTTGAAGATAGAGGGGATGGCTCAGAGGTAATGTGAGGAAGTATTTCTTCACAGAGAGGTTGTTGATACATGGAACAGCCTTCCTGAGGAAGTCGTGAGAGTCAAAAACAGTGGAGGAATTCAAGAATGCATGGGACAGACGTAAGGTAATTTTAGTGGGGTGGGGGTGGTAGGAGGAAGTAGGCTGTTGGTTAACTAGGATCTGCAGCTTATCCATTAGGTAGGGAAATGGGCAGACTAGGTGGGCCAAGCGGTCCTTATCTGCCGTCAAATTCTATGTTTCTATGTGACAAGGCTAACATACTCCTGGCTTAACCCCCCCCTTCCAATAAAGACTCTAGGAAGGTTGATGCTATGGCTGAAAAACAGTACTTGGCATCATCCTTGGGACTTGGGCAGGCTAATTATATGGCCTACTCAGCCAGGTACCAGAAATCTAGATGGGATACTGTTCTGGTGCTGGCTAAATGGGCTTTCCACCAGCTAGCCAAGGAGCTGGAGGAGGTGGCTGCTGATGGGATTGAGGCATCCAAAATGCAATTCCATGCTGCTGTGGACTCAAATGATGTGGCATCATGAGTCATGGCTACATCTGTGTCTCTTAGGAGGTTTGCTTGGCTCAGATGTACTAGCCTCTCACAGGACACCCAGGCTAAGGCCATGGATTTCCCTGTGGTGGGTAATTCTCTGATTGGGGAGCAGACAGAGAATTACATGAAGAAAATGGACGAGTATCAGACCACCTACAGGAGTACACAGGCCAAGGAAAGGCAGGCAACTCCTCAGAAGCAGCAGTCTAGGGGCCGGGGCAGGCCTTTTCACAGGCCTTTCTACCAAGTGCAGGCTTCCTCTTCCTTTCCACAGAGGGGGTTCTTCAGAGGGAGAGGTAGGAGGGGGATGAGCAGGGCTGCATCCTCCTCTCAGTCCAAGGCTCCTGCCAAGCAGACACCCTGATGTGTCAGCCTGGGTCAACTCCCCAATTCCAGTAGGAGGCAGGCTGGCTTACTACTTCCAGGCCCGGAAGTTTGTTACCTCAGACAAATGGGTCCTGGAGGTAGTAAGCCAAGGGTTGGCCCTCAGTTTTGCAAAGTTCCCAAAATTGAGGACTAAATTCTTTCCACCTGCAAACCTTTCTGAGACCACAGCTTTAGAAGCAGAGGTTTCCTCTCTGCTAATCCTCAGGGCTATAGAGTGAGTTCCTACTCAGCACAGGGGCAAAGGTCTGTATTCCAGATATTTCCTTAACCCCAAAAAAGGCGGGAGTGGCGGCCCATCCTAGACCTAAGATATCTAAACAAGCACATCTTAAAACCAAAATTCAAAATGGTGACTCTGGAGTAATTCTTCCCTCTCTAAGGCCAGGAAGTTGGCTGGCTTCCCTGGACCTCAAGGATGCCTACTTTCACATCCCAGTCAGGTGCTCCCACAGAAAGTACCTCAGGTTCGAGTTGCCTTCAGGCCATTATCAGTTCAGAGCAATGCCATTCGGCCTAACATCAGCTCCAAGGGTGTTCACAAAGTGCCTAGCAGTAGTAGTGGCCTTCCTCAGGAGGCAGTGGATCTCCATATTCCCATACCTGGATGACTGGCTCATTGTGGGGCAGTCTTCAGACCAAGTCAAGTCAGACCTACAAGTTACTCAACAGCTGCTCACTTCTCTAGGATTTCTTCTCAATCTGCCAAAGTCGGTTCTCGAACCAGTGCAATTCCTCACTTTCATAGGGGTAGCGTTGGATACTGTGCAGGCAAATGCTTTTCTCCCCTTAGCAAGGCTGAAGGCCCTTACAGATCTTGCTTCTTCTTTCCGCCTTCTGGTGTCTCGACCAGTAAGACATTTTCTTCAGCTCCAGGGCCACATGACGGCTTCCACTGTGGTGGGTACAGGAAGACAGATTTCAAATGAGGGACATTCAGTTCCACCTGAGGTCCTTTTGGTCCCAGAAAAAAGATCCTTTAACCAAATTGATTCCAGTGACTCAGACTCTGGTCCAAGCTCTCCAATGGTGGTTGGATCAGAACAATCTCAGACAAGGAGTCCCATTCATCAGTCAGACTCATTCAGTGGTTCTAACCACAGATGCCTCCCTCCTGGGTTGGGGAGCCCACCTGAGGTGGGAGCCCTTACAGCACAAAGTGTTAGGTCTCCTCAGGAGTCTCTAATCCATATCAATCTACTGGAACTCAGGGCAGTATTCCTGGCCCTCCAAGCTTTCTCGGACTCAGTGAGGAACAAAGTGGTTCAGGTCAGGACAGACACCACCACCACCACCATGTGGTACATCAACAAGCAGGGAGGCACTCGGTCCATAGACTTGTGCATGGAAGCCATGAAGATATGGTCTCTGGCTTATACCCTGCAAGCATCCTTGGCAGCAGTCCATCTACCAGGGAAGGACAATGTGCTAGCAGATGCCCTGAGCAGGATATCTCAGGGCCACCACAAATGGGCCCTAGACCCCTTCATATTGAAAGTAATCTTCTCCAGGTGGGGCACTCCAGAGATACAGTGCCTTCAGACAGTATTCACCCCCTTGGATTTTGTCACATTTTGTGATGTTGCAAACTCAAATTAAAATACATTTATATGGGATTTTTTTTGTCACGTATGTACACAAATTACTCTATAATGTCAAAGTGGAATGAAACTTCTGGAATTTTTTGTACATGTAATTTAAAATAAAAACCTGAAGTGTCTTGATTTGATAAGTATTCACCCGCTTTGCTGTGACACTCCAAATTGAGCTCAGGTGCATCCAATTTCCTTGTGAGATCACTCTAAAACTTGAATGGAGTCCACCTGTGGTAAGTTCAAATGGTTGACATGATTTCAGAGGAAATACACCTGTCTATATAACGTCCACTGTTGACAGTGCATGTCAGAGCAGAAACTCTACCATGCAGACCAAGGAGCTGTCCGTAGAACTCCGTGATAGAATTGTGAGGAGGCATAGATCTGGGGAGGGGTATAAAAACATTTCTAGGGTGTTGAAAGTTCTCAGGTGCACAGTCAAGTCCATCATTAGGAAATGGAAAGATTACGGAACCACCCAGACTCTTTCTAGAACTGGCCGTCCTCCCAAACTGAGCAACCAGGCAAGAAGGACCTTGGTCAGGGAAGTGACCAAGAACCCAATAACCACCCTGACAGAACTACAGAGTTCCATGGCTGAGATGGGAGAACCTGTCCAGAGGACAACAATCTCTGCAGCACTTCACAGATGTAGCCTCTATGGGAGAGTGGCTAGATGGAAGCCATCCTGAGAAAAGGCCACATAATAGCATGCTTGGAGTTTGCAAGAAGGCACGTGGCAGACTCTGAGACCATGTGGCAAAAGATTCTCTGGTCTGATGAAACAAAAATTGAACTCTTTGGCCTGAATGCAAAGCGCTATGCCTGGCGCAAACTGAACACAGCTCATCACCCGTGTAACACCATCCCTGCCATGAAGCATGGTGGTGGCAGCATCATGTTATGGGGATGCTTTTCAGCGGCAAGGACTGGGGCACTTGTCAGGATAGAGGGAGCAATGAATGGAGCCAAATACAGGCACATCCTTGAGGAGAAGGAGGGCTGGGGGGATACTGGGATGCATAGGGAGAGGCATCAACAGTAGAAAACAGAAAGTTGTTATCCCTCTCTACAGACAATTAGTGAGACCCCATCTGGAGTACTGTGTGCAATTCTGGAGACCCCATTTCTGCAAAGACATAGACAGAGTGGAGCTGCTCAGAGGAGGAGTAACAAAATGGTGCAAAGGTCTGCACCAGAAGACATAAGGAGGAGAGACTAAGCAGCTTAATATATACCCTTGAGGAAAGGAGGGAGAGGGGGACATGATAGAAACTTTCAAGTATCTCAAGGGAATTAACAAGGTACAAGAGGTAGTATCTTTCAGAAGAAGAGATGTGCAAGAACAAGGGGCACAATTTGAAGATAGAGGGACTGGCTCAGAGGTAATGTTAAAAGTATTTTTCACGAGAGTTGTGGATGCATAGAACAGCCTTCCTGAGGAGGTTGTGGAGTCAGAAACAGTGGGAGAATTCAAGAATGCATGGGACAGGCATAAGGCAATTCTAGTGGGGGTCAGGAGGAAGTAAGCTGTTGATTAACTAGAATCTGCAGCTTATCCATCAGGTAGGGAAATGGGCAGACTGGGTGGGCCAAACGGTCCTTATCTGCCATCAAATTCTATGTTTCTATGAGAACCTGCATCAGTCTGCAATAGACCTTGGACTGGGGCGAAGATTTACGTTCCAACAGGACAACGACCCCAAGCATACAGCCAAAGCAACACTGGAGTGGCTTCAGAACAAGAAGGTGAATGTCCTTGAGTGGCCCAGCCAAAGCCCAGACTTGAATCCCATTGAGAATCTGTTGAAAGACTTGAAGATTGCGGTTCGTCGATGCTGCCCATCCAACTTACATAGATACATAGACAGTGTCGGCAGATAAGGGCCTATGGCCCACCCAGTCTGCCCATTTAAGTTTGTAAGTTCAGTTTATGTTTTCCAGGAAGTCTGTTGCCAGACAGAGCTTGAGCAAATCTGCAAGGAAGAATGGGCGAAAATCCCCAAATCCAGATGTCCAAAACTGATACAGACGTACCCAAGAAGACTCAAAGCTGTAATTGCTGCCAAAGGCGCTTCTACAAAGTATTGACTCGGGGGTGAAAACTTAAGTAAACAAGATATTTCAGTTTTTAATTTTTCATAAATTTTAAGTAAACAAGATATTTCAGTTTTTAATTTTTCATAAATTTGTGTTACACAATAAAAATATTTTTGCCCTTTAAATTGTTGAGTATGCTGTGTGAATCAAGGGGGAAAAAAATCATTTCGATGCATTACTTAATTCTAGTAGTAACACAACAAAATATGACAAAAATCCAAGGGGGGTGAATACTTTCTGAAGGCACTGTAGATCTCTTTGCAGCCCAAAACAATCATCAACTTCCTCTATTCTGTTGCAGGCCTCCAGTCCTGGGCACAGTTCCCCTGGATGCTCCGATTCTGGATTGGGGGGGCAAATTCCTTTATGCCTTTCCTCCTTTTCCCCTGTTATTCAGGATCTTGGTCAAGATCAGGTTGCAACCATGCAGGGTGATCCTGATTGCTCCAGACTGGGCCAGACAGCCTTGGGTATCCTCTGTCGTTGTCCCTATCAGTCCATCTTCCCCAAGAAACACAATCTGCTAACCTTCTCTCGGGGAAGAATCTGGTACTCCAACCTTCAGTCTCTCAACCTAAAGGCCTGGTTCTTGAAGAGTTAGAATATGCAGGTCTGCACCTGTCTCATGGGTGTTGGATATTCTCAAGGCCTCTGGAAAACCTGCCACCAGAAAGACTTATAATTCCAAATGGAAGAGATTCAGCATTTGGTGTTCCCATGATGATATTTTATCAGATACTGCTGATCTGGCTACAGTTCTGGATTACAAGGTCCATCTTGATGGCCTAGGCCTCAGGCCAGTCACTTTAAAAGTTAATTTAACTGCTGTATCTCTGTATCTGCATTTCTGTCAGCAGGAAGGCTTCTCTCTGGCATGTCACCCTGTCTTCTATAAGTTCTTTAAATGTTTGGTTCATACCAACCTTCCCTTTAGGGACGGACCATACCCCTGCTTGGGATCTTAATGTTTGCATTGCTTAGCTCATGCATCCCCCTTTCGTGCCTCTGGCTTCAGCTGAACTCAAGTATTTGACCTGGAAAACTGTGTTCCTGGTAGCTATCACTTCTGCCAGGCATATTAGTGAATTGCAAGCCCTGTCAGTGGAGCCAGATTTTATCTCATTCCATAGAGATAAGGTGGTCCTCAGAATCAATAGGAGGTTCTTACCCAAAGTGGTCTCAGATTTTAATCTAAACCAGTCCATGTCTCTTCCTGTGTTTTTCACTGATCATTCTTCTTCAGGAGAAAGAAGATTACATAGTTTGGATGTTAAGAGGGCACTTAGTTACTACATTGCGCACACTAAGGCACATAGGAATGAATGTCTCCAATTGTTTCTCACGTATGGTGAAGTGGGGAAAGGTAGGCCTGCTACTAAGAGAACTATTGCTTGGTGGATTGTCTCTTGTACACAATTCTGCTATGACAAGCTAGGCAAAACACCTCCCTCAGGCCTGAGGGCTCATTCTACTAGAGGTACAGCTGCTTCTTTAGCTGCTGCCAGGGATATACCTTTACTAGAGATATGCAAAGCCGCCACTTGGAAAACTGTCCATACTTTCACCAAGCATTACTCTCTGGATATCTAGACTAGGAGTGATGTTTGGTTTGGAGCAGCAGTACTGCAGAGCCTATTCCCAAAAAGGTTCGGTAACCCCCTCCATGGCGGTACTGCTTGGTGGTCTGCATATGTCAGAATACAGCAAGACTTCATGTTGTTTGAAGAAAAAATTACTCACTTTATCAACTGTGTTTCTTCTAATGGAGTCTTGCTGTATTCTGACCTCCTTCCCTGCCTTCCCTGTCAGAACCTGTTTTTGGGAAGGGGGCTGGCAGGTACAGTGTTGCACCTCAGGGGTGTACCTGGCACCCCTCCTTTCTAGAAGGGGGGTGGGTTATTGTTATGTTGTCTTTTGTAGTTATATTTTGGTTCACTACCTGGTTATTTACCTTGGGTTCTCGACTTGAGTCTTTTAGGGGACCCAGTCTGTTGCCTGTTGGCTTATGTTCTTTTACAATTTCTACTATAGAAGTATAGTTAGTTAGTTAGTAGCTCGTAAGAATCTGACGGTTACACTTTGAAGCACTGCAGACAGAGGTTTGAAACCAAGCTCGAGCTCAACGTTCTGTGCTTCCTGCATAGAGTTAACTCTTTCCTCTCTGGGGCAGTTCAAGTGCTGGGGCTAACTGCATATGTCAGAACACAGCAAGACTCCATTAGAAGAAACACAATTACTAAGGTGAGTAATTTTTTCTTTCCTTCCAGATCAAGGGTCAGTTTGTCCAGATCAGAACAGACAGCACCACAGCAAGTGTATTTCACAAACAAGCAAGGAGGGGACAAGATCTTCAAAGCTGTTCACAGAAGTGAAGAAGATTGGAACCTAGCCTACTCGGTGGAAGTTCAGCTATCAGCTGTACACCTGCCAGGGAAAGACACTGTGCTGGCAGCCTTTTTGAGTAGGGTCCACCACGGAAGTCATGAATAGACCCAGGTGCTGGCACCAGTGTTCAGATGGTGGGATACACCAGAAATAGACCTGTTTACTTCCTGGGAGAACAACCATTTCCCACTCTGTTGTTGCAGACCCGCAGCAGTGGTTTCAGTTCCAGAGGATGCTCCAGTCCTCAAATGGTCAGAGAAGTTTCTATATGCCTCCCCTTTCCACTTTTACTGAAGTACTGATAAAACTGGATGGGAGTCAGCAACAGTGATTCCCATAGCTCCGGACTGGGCCAGGCAGATCTGGTACTCCATGCTCCCGTCCCTGTCCAACAGGCCTATCAGCCTGCCTCTGAGATACAATCTTCTGACACTGTCTCTGGCAGGATAACATTCCCAGATCTGAGAACTCTGTGCTTCAGAGCATGGTTCTTGAAGAACTAGAGTTCTTTGGACTAAACCTTTCTAAAAAAGTAATGGAAGCACTGTCACTGAAGGTTCCTAGGAAACTAGCAGCAAGGAAAGCTTATGCTTCAAAATGGAAAAAGTTTTCCTTCTGGTGTACTTCTAAACAGATTAACCCCATCCGGGCAGGCCTGTCTACAGTCCTGGACTGCCTAGTCCACCTCCACTCCCTGGGCCTGTGACCCTCAACCCTGAAGGTACAGTAGCAGCAAAGACAGGTCAGTGGCCTTGCAACCTGTTTTCAAAAGGTTTTTCAATGGCCTTAATCACCAATACCCTCCAGTGGGGGACCCTGGGCTTGATTTTCAAAGGGTGATGCAGAGCTTGTGTTAAGCCCTGCGTCAAACCTGTTTATTTGGTGCAACTGCAGTATGCAGTATAGCTCAGTGGTTCAAGGCTCTGAGCTGCAAATCTGGTGACATCTAGCAGATCAGACCTGGGTTTGAATCCCACAGCTTCCAGTTACATACTGTGTGACCCTGAGCAAGTCGCTTAACTTCCCTGTGCTCCCAGGATGCACCTGTAAAAAAGCTTTCATCTTAGTGTGCTACTCCTGGTTAAACAACTAAAAAAAAAAAAAATTCCTTTTACACAACCGTGTCCGATTTTAGTACATTGGAAGCAGTTACGACAGTTTCCTCAGTTTATGGTAGCTTATGCCAAAGATTTGGCATAAGCCCCGTAAAAAGGGTCCCCCAGATGGAGCAAGTTAGACCGGGGAAAAGCTGGTCTATCTTGCGGCATTTGGCAGTCAGGATTGAAAATCCCGATCGACCGAGAGAATGCCGCAAGCCCTGTGCGCCAAACGATCAGCAGCATTCTTGGGGCTTTGAAACTCAAGCTCCCTGTCCCTCCCTGGGACTTGGAAAGGGTGCATTGCCCAGCTGATGGGGGAACCATTCAAGCCTGTGACCACTGCTGCCTGAAGTATGTCCACCTGGAAAACAGTTTTCCTGGTGGCACTGACATCTGCCAAAAGGGCAAGCAAGTTACAAGCCCTCTGCACAAAGCCTAACTACGTAATCTTCCACAGGGACAAGGCAGTACTAAGGACAAACAGGAAATTCCTCCCAGAAGTGGTGTCTGAATTCCATCTGAATCAATCTGTTGCCCTACCTGTTTTCTTAACAGAAAAATCCAGCTTGGGGGAGCAAAAGCTCCACAGTCTGGATGTGAAAAGGGCACCAAGTTACTAGTAGGACCACACAAAGGATGTCAAGTCCACTAGCACTCAGCTGTTTGTCACTTATGTGAAGTGATGAAAGGCAAACCAACATCCAAGAGCATCATTTCTCGCTTGATAGTCTCCTGCATAGAGTTCTATTATGACAGAACTGGGAAATTGCCACCCAGAGGCCTCGGAGCACACTTTATAGGAGGCATCTCTGCTTCTATGACAGCATCAAGGAGTATCTCCTGCAACAAATTTGTAAAACAGCTACCTGGAAAACAGAACACTACTCTCTGGACATTCAGTTGTGAAGGGATGCCAGCTTTGGCACTGCTATCTTGCAGTTTTTCCTAAATAGGTTCTGTACCCAGCCTCCCAGAATACTGCTGTGGAGTTTGCTGATGTTAAACCCAACTATGTGAGGGATTCCTGTTGTTTGAAGAAAAAAAAATAACGTAGTAATGCTGTTTCTTCCAAAGGCATCTCTCACCTATGTTTAACAGTGCCTAATTCCTGCCTCCCCTTCCAGAACCTGGTAAACATTTCAGACAGGAATCAGTTCTTCTCAACTTGCTTGAGCATTACACATCACAGTGCCTTTATAATTTTATTTTTATTCTTTGGTAACCAGGTAAGGCCCACTAGGCACAGGTGCCTTCAAGGCGACCAGAAGCACTGAGGTGGTTAAGTGACTTGCTCAGAGTCCACAGTATGCAACTGGAGGTTGTGGGAGTCAAACCAAGGTCTGCCAGATGTACCAAGCTCATTACTTTAACCTCTAGGCTATACTGCCAGCCAATTGTTGCTCAGTGGTCTGAATGACATTATTTTCTCAAAACAAATAAGTTTGTTCTGCCATGTTTCAACCATTTTTGACATTTTGTAAAAGTTTTAGAATACTTGTTAGTCATTTAGCTAGTTTTAGTGGTTGCAGCTCACCTAGCTTTAGAAATAAATCAGATGTTAGAAGGCAGAGGTGAGCATGACCACATGGCAGAGTTTGAATTTCATTCCAAAATTCTGAAATGTGCATAAAGTTCTAAAGCTCTGGGGCTGTTTTTTTCCAGGGGAATGATCACTGTTGTTAAACACTGTGAGGGATCCCTAAGAAAGAAACAACATTACTACAGTGGGTATTTTATTCTTTTCATAGTCTTTCCTCACCAATGAAGGGTCTAGGAGCAGTCCCAAAAGAAGCAGGTTGTGCTGCCCCATGGGAGACCTGGGTTTGAGTGCTCATAGGGCCAGAAGGTGGATGTGTCACAGAACTAATTATATATTATGCCATCATCAGGAAAGAGTCGCATCTTGTCCCGGATACCCTTCCCTTTCTCACTAATAAACATATTGAATAGGACAGGTCACAAGACTGATTCCGGAGGCACCCCACACGTGACTGATTTGGTCCCATTGACTACTATTCTTCTGTTGCCTCCCTCCTAGCCAGTTCCACACACACCCTGACTAAACCCTTCTCTACTCCCAAGTTCTCTGGCTTTTTCAGGGGTCTCGCTCTCTTGTTTAACACTGAAGGCTTTGCTGCAAACAAAGTAGAACAAACCTGTTGTATGCCCACTGTTTATCAACCTAGTGACCAAGTTGAAAATCTGCATCGGGTTGAGCTGGCATGACTCCTCCTGGTACACACCCATGCTGCTTTCTGTTCTACAGCCTGGTGTCTTCCAAGTAGGTCAGGTCACTAGATTTCACTTAACTATGATCTCCATCAGCTTACCTAGAATAGAGAAGGACTGACCAGCCTGTAGTTGCCGGGTCCTCCTGTACCTCTCCTCTCCTCTTGTGGTGCAGGATCTGCCCACAAACCTCCAGACTCTAGTTAGCCATTAAATATGTGGGTCGGGTTCCACCAGTTCCCTAATTACCAGTTGCTGGCCAACAGTCCCATCACTTTGTCCATCCTGAGGGCCTCCAGCCCTTTTTCATCTGTTCAGTCTTGATCACTACCTTGCAACAAATTTGATTGTATTTTGCTTCGTGTTACACTATGTATGTTATACCCAAATACCCTTGCTCCACAAAGATATACTGATGTGCCATATGATGTTAGAGCTGTTTCTGGATATAAACAAAGTATTAACCTAAAATGATAGATGAGAAACAGTATGTAACACTAAACATGTAGTACCCCCTATTTTTAAACGTACTATAACTTTAAATTAGAATAGTGTTACACCTGCTGGCCATTTGCACTGCATTCTGAAGTCCAGTGCTATGCATTTTAATGGTGAGAGGCTGAGAGGTATGTCATTCAGCTTAGAAACATTGAACGTGACAGCAGAAAAGGGCTTATAGGGCAGGCCCATCCATTTTACTCAACCCTACTATTACTTACGTGATGGCTATAGAGACCATCCTCCTCCCTTATTCCCTACCCTTTACATTCCTTGCATTGCAGTTATAAGGCCCATGTGCCTGTCCTGCCTGTATTGGAACTCCACTCACTGTTTTGGCACAGACCGCTTCTTTGGTAGACTGTTCCACTTGTTCACTATTCTTTCTGTGGAAAAGTACTTGCAAACATCCCTCGTTGAACCTACCCTAGCCAGCACAGTGGATTCCCTGTTGTTGTGTTTGTAGACAGGGCTAACAATTCACTGTATTACACCTGTAAATTCAGTGGAGGTATTTGTACATTTCTCTCATGTCTGCCCTCCCTCCTTGTGTCCAGGTTGTTTATGTTAAGATCCCTCAGTCTTTCCTCCTATGATTTCTCCTCCAGCCTCTGGACCATTTTGGTTGCCCTTCTTTGTACAGCCTTCACCTATCACATTTCTTCCACACGTGTGAGATTGAAAAGAAAAGTCTGATAAGGGACAGGATCACTATTTTCAAAAGTAAAAAGTATAGACAGAGGTGGAGTGAACACAAATGTTCGTGCTGTTGAGTGCAAGCAGAAGTGGAGGGCATGAATTTAAACTGAGAGGGACCTGAAGAAGAGGAAACTTGAGAAAGTATTACAGCACATAGAGGGCAGTTTACATGTGGCACAGCCTTCCCCATCAGATTGTGTAAGCTAGCACTGTTGATGTTTTCAAAGCAGGGTTTGACCGATTTCCTTAGGGAGATTGGCATTAAGGGTTAAACAGGATGAGTATGGGTGACACTGCGGCTGTTGGGTTTGGTGTGTGTCCGTACTCAAATTGGATGTAGTCAGTGCCGTGGAACAAAAGGGACAGTTGAGATGGACCGTAGGTCTCTTCCATTCTCATAATATTGTGTTACAGTTATTGCTGTAATTGTTGTACTCTTGCTGGGCATTTGCACAAGTACCATACTGGGCTTACCAAGGGCAGAGCAACAAACAGGGTGAGGTGCTAAAGAGGATTCAGGTGGTGCAGCCATGCATAGTTAGGGCGGGGGGCATTTAGTATGTGATGCTGGGTGGCCGCAGAAAAGCCAGTTGGCTTATCGAGTCTGCCCAGCCAACCTAATGCTGATTGAGAGAGTTCTAGAGGCTCTTCACTCCCCATTTCCCCTCTCCCTCTCTGGTGTGGTCTTTATCAAGCCCTTGTATCTCTCCCACCCTCTTTTGAATCCCCCACCTGTTTTACACATACCGCCTTCTCTGACAGCCTATTCTACCCTTCCACCACCCTCTCCTTGAAAAAGAACTAGATAGTTCTCTGAAAAGTGGAACAGTCAGCATTAAGAGCCCCACACCCAAGTACGGGTCTGGTCCCAATTTGCACTTTATGTGCAAAAACTTTTTTTACTCACTGTTTACTACAGTATAGTTGATAGTATCAGGCTAATTCTGTTGACTTGCAAACTGACATTCTCTGCAGCTACAAATCTCAGTATCCTCTGCAGTTACATCAGACGCAGGCTGCAGCAGTGAGAGATTCAGTAGCCTGCCAGTTTTTATAAGCGCTGATTTTTGTTTGCTGGTCCTGCTATCCTCCAGGGGCTAAGTACAGTCACAGAGGACTATACTTGGCAATGCAGTGCTGTTCTGGCATCATGATTTGGATTGGATGTAGGGCAGAGGGGAATTAAAGGTTTTTTTAATTTTTTTTTATTTTTTTACTGCAGTCTGTTTTATTGTCCCATGGCTTCCTCCCACTGGCCCAGTGCTGGTTTACCACAGCTATGATCCTGAGAATTTGTCCCCCTGCCTGCCCAGTTGCTTGAAGACCAGCAGTACGTGGTTGCAAAACAGTGCTCTTCCAGTGGGTCTCTCCCACCCACTTGCTTGAAGCTTGAGGTGGTGGTTTGTGGTGCAACGCTGCTCTAGTTGCTTTCTTCTACTGACGCAGTTCAGCACTGGTGGTGTCATTTGTGTCAGTGCCACTTGTCTTCCATATCTTCTTCTCTCCCGCTGTGTAAGGATTTACTGTGAGGCTAGATAGTAGCTGGACCACTTTACATTAGACAAAGGTCCAGAAAGCCTCCCGTTTTTTGTCTGCAATAATTACTAATAATTTTTCATTCTACAGTTCTGCAATTGGCAAATAGAACCAACCACCATTCTTTCTTATGAAATAGACTTCCTGACATTCCCTCAGTGTTTGTAGAAGGCTATAATGGTCATAAGCTTCAGGGCTAAGTGCCAGTGGATCGGAAAGGGGTGGCCCCACTGACTACAGCAACCCAAGGGGGGATGGATGTATAATGGAGCTGCCAACAACTCACACTGATGTCATTTTAAGCTTGCTCACAGTCATTTCAGCCATTTAGTTGAGGTTTTCAGTGGCGATGGACTTTTTACTGCACCAAAAAATGCTGTTTCTGCAGAAGAGGCTTCTTTCTGCGGCAGAACCACGATTCTGACCCTCAAAATCACAGAAAACATGGGGCCTTGAGTATACTGCAGTAAACAGGAAGTAGTGTTAAAAAAAAAAAAAGGGGGGGGGTTTGTAACCAGTCCCACATTTGGATGCGAGACTTAGTGCTGATCGTTCCCCTTTAAACCTGTCCCTCCAGCTTCATGGAGTTGCCCCTGGTGCATGTGTTACCACTTGGCCTGCACAATTAATCCGCTGAGGTATTTGTATGTTTCAGTCACATTCCTTCTTCCCTTCTGTCTCAAGTTTAGGGATTTTCCGTTTCCAAAAATGGACAATTCAGTTTGACAAAATCTTACAATTCTTTTTCTGTTTAACTCACACCACACGCCCACCAATTGAGGGCAAATCAACATGTTTTGTATAAGAATTTGGGTGGGTTTTCACAAACAACTGTGGCATAGTGGAGCTGTTTGTATGATAAAGTGGTGCAGAGTTTTTTCATGAAAAATTTAATCCCAAATCCTGGTTTAGAAATGTCGAATTTCATTTTTTACCATTGTTTTCAGATGAAAATGGCAACACGTTGTCCCTACAAGTGTGTACATGTTCAGATCAGCTAACCTCTCCTCATATGTCCTTTCCTGCTTTCCATGGATTATCTTGGTTACCCTCCTGTGTACTGCCTCCACCCAGTATGGGCCATACAAAGCTTTTTTTTTTCCCTTGACCTCACAGTTCCACTTCAGAAGGTTACAGAAACATCCTTTAAAGCAACTGTTCATGTCACAGCAATCACTGTGTACCTATACCTTTTTATTGTATTTTAGACTGCCATTGTTCTTATGAGATGCCCTTTTTTCCCAGTTTTGAAAGTGGATTGGTGAGCGTGATTAGCTGTGGCTCATGGAAACATAAAATTTGTGTCAGAAAAGGACCGTTTGGCCATACCAGTTTGCCCAGATGTTCCCTGTCTAATCTGTCTCTACACACCCTGACTGGTCTCGACAACCCTCTTCACCTCCTGTCTGTTTTCTAATATACCCTGCATCTATCCCACACATGCCTGAAGCTTCCCACTGTTTTGCCCCACCACTTCTGCTGGCAGTCTGCTTCAGGTGTGCTACCCCCCTTTCAGTGAAGACATATCCTCACACATCTGTTAATCCACCCCCACCCCCCACCCCGCCCCTGGTCCTGGTGCTTTTTGATTTGAAAAGGCTTCCGCCTACAACGTGTTTACTCCTATGAGGCATTAGTAGGTCTCTATCATGGCACCTATTGTTTTTTATTTATTTATTTAAATGTATGTATGTTTTTGGTAACTGGGTAGGCAGTCTGATCCAGGGACCATTTTCACTTGCAACCCAGGCCATACATTTGGCAAACAGTACAGGGTCAGACAGTAGGCACCAGTTACAACAGTGGTGCATATAATACACTGAGTAAAATGGAAATCAAGAAACAGTGATACAAACACAGCAAATGTAAGCGAGAGAACAGGATTCTTAAATACAGCAGAGCCTGCCTGATCTCAGGTACTTGGCAATTTACACGTACAGGGTCAAATACATCATTTAAACAGTCAGGACAAGCAACAGTGCAAGGTGGAATACATTACAGCAATCAACGTTTACACAGTAAACCAAAAAGTGCCAAGTAGAATATTTAGTGGGCAGTGCACGGGAAGTAAGGCATGGGATAGTTTTGCCACTTAAGGTGGCTGTTCGATGAGGGTATTGCCTAGGGAGCACGTACAGGTGGCCTGGGACTTGAGCCAATCTCTCAGCTGCAGTTTGAAGGACTGATGAGAGAGTGGCATTGTGATGACAGGTGGTAGTCTGTTCAGAGAGGGGCAGAGACAGAAGGCCTTGCTCCCCATGAGAGTAGATACACAGGGGACTACCGGAGGGGTATGGAAGAGTCCCTGAGGGAACAAGTAACTACCCTGGTGGTAAGAAATGGAGAGAAAGGGGACTTCTGTGAATTCCTAAGAGAGGTGTCGACTAGATTGCCCATGGCATATTCACAGCAACCATGCAAAGATAGCCAGTCGAAGGACTGATATAAAGAGCAGTGATGAGTGGAGGAAGGGACCTGAAGGACAAAGCAACAGCTAGAGTTGTATGTGATACTTAGCCTAGAGAGAAGTGAGACAGAAGTGGAGGAGAAAACAGGAGAGTAATAGTCGAGAAAGGGCAGGGGATTTCCCTGGGCAATTGCAAGGCGAGCCTCAGGGGGCAGGAGGTGGTTTACACGGTAGGCTGCCCCCAACTTCTGGTAGACCCTTTTTATGATGTTCTCAATGTTTACATTGTAGGTAAGGGAGGGATCAAGAGTCACTCCTAGGTGTTTGAAGGAGGATACTATATCAAGAGGAGGGCCTGCAGGGGTTGCTATGAATAAAGTGCTGTTTGTTTTGGCAGCTTTTGTAAGGTATGGCTCGGAGCCAAAGAGCATGGCCTTCATTTTTTTCTCATTTACTAGGAGTTTGTTGGAGAGGAACCAGTTCTGAGCTGCTCCATAGTTTGTGGTGAGAGTGGAGGGTATGGCTTTGAGGGATCTGGCACTAAGGTAGATGACAAGGTCATTAACATAGAAGAGTGCATTACAGTTTATGCTCTCTGCAGGAAGACCATTTATGAAAAGTGAGAATAATAATAAAGGCCCCAGTATGGAGCACACCAGTGTGAACGGGAAGTGCGGCAGAGGTAACTTTGCCTATCGTAACAGACTGGGATCTGTTTGCAAGGTAGCTGCTGAACCAGGCAGCAGCATCCGTGGAGCAACCTAGGTTTAACAGGGTAGAATTTAGAAGGTGGTGGTCGGCTTTTGATAGGTCCACAAACACTGCACCTGTGGCCATGCCTATGTCCATGCTTCTAAGGACATGGTTGGAAAAAAGGGCCAAGGCAGAGGAGGTGCTGTGTTGTTTGTGGAAGCCGTGTTGGAGTGGGGTCAGGAGGTTGTAATTTTCAAGATATGCGGATAGTTGGTGGTGGATGATTTTGTTTATAATGGTTTGCTTAGGTGTGATGGACTGGATGGGACGGTAGTTTTCTGGGGCAGTCGGATCACGGTTGAAATAGGCACCACATGCCATGTTTCCATGAGTCTGGCATGGTGGAGGAAGAGAGGGCAAGATTAAATATGTAGGTCAATGGCCTTATGAGGGCAGGGGAGAGGATTTTCAAAAAGGTGGGATGCAGGCCATCGCTACCTGGGCTGCCTCTGGAGGGTAGCGTCGTTAGGAGCTTGCCAGTGACCCTGTGGTCGATGGCTCTGAGTAGAAAACAGATTTAGATGGGATAAGGACAGCCTTGATGGTTTTTCTGGCCAGAGGGAGACTGTGGAGGGATTTTGCTGGTGTAGGAGGTAAGGTCGGTGAAGATTTTGTTGAAGGAATCGGCAATAACACCTGGATCATTTGTGGGACCAGCAGGGGAGGTAAGTTCTGTTATTTGTTTATTCGACTTTAGGTTTAGGAGGGTGTTAATTGAAGCCCAAACGTTACGGGGGTTAACTAAGAGATGCATTCTACAGGTTGGTGTAGTATTTACGTTTTAGTGCTTTTACTGCCTGCCTACAGGAGTTTCGAAGTGACCTATATGCATTCCATAACAGAGGTGAAGGGGATGCATTAAAAGCTCTCCATGTTTTGTCCCTTGTTTTCATTCGGGCCAGGAGCTCCTGAGATAGCCAGCGGGTGTTTCCACCTCTAATTCTCCTGGTGGTGATAGGGAAATGCCTATCCTGCAGATTGCGAAGAGCTTCCCGTAAAAATCGTCACTGCCATGGAGACATGTTTGAGTTGGTAGAGTGAGGATCAACTTATGGCCCAGGCATCCCTTAGCACTAGGTCCAAATCGGTGACTTTCAATTTCCTAAAAGATAGAAGTTTGGGGAGGACCTCTTGCCCTCCTCTCTCCCAGGGAGTACATGTTGAGACCCCACAGTCTCTCCTCGCAGGGCATCTCATAGACAAATAGAAAATGTCAGCAGATAAGGACCGCTAGGCCCATCTAGTCTGCCCGTAAGCCCTACACTAGTACATTAGTCTTGTGCAGCCCTTCACCATTTAGTTGCCCTTCTCTGGACTACCTCTACCATATGTCCTTTCTGAGGTGCGGTCTCGAAAACTGGACCCAGGAATCCAGGTGTGGTGCCGCAGAAGCGATACAGTGGCAACACCACTTCCTTCTCCTGTTGGAGATACCGCTTCTTATGCACCTCAGCATCCCACTAGCCCTACTCACTGTTTTGTCACACTGCCCTGCACTTTGAGGTAATCAGATATGATAATCCCAAGGTCCCTTTCCTGTTTAGTCACTGTCAATACCGTTTACTCTGTTCCTGGGTTCTGAGGCTCAGGGGGACCAGTTTCAATATGTACGCAATAATGTATGATGGGGTGAGGGATTATGGGTCAGTAATTGCACACTTGGGTTCCGGTGACATCACTTTGGATATGGCCACCTAGCTCCCGTGCTCCATGAGCCTCACAACAACTCTTCTCACCAATCCAATTGAAAACTGTCGAATAAAAGCCATAGATAGCAGGTGGGGATAGTAGTCAGTGCCAGCTATGGAAATATCAAATCAGTTCTCAGCTCTACCACAGGAATCCGAAGATATCGAGGGGGACGCGTCCGACTCTGGAGCCTCGGCCTCCTAGCAGCACGCCACTAAAGCCAAAAACCCCTCATGACGTGGCGCTCGGTCTAAAAATAGCATTAAAAACCACAAAGGTACATCGGATAAACAAACCATCTGTGATGGATGGCAAACTAGATAGAATTCTTTCTGAGCTTGCAGATATAAAACTGAGGTTAAAACATTTAAAGACACAATAACAGAAGTTAAGTCAGACTTGCAGCATCTGGAAACCAAACTCACTGTCTTAGACCAACATCAGTCTTCTACTTCCTCCCAGGTCTCTCAGCTACAAGACCAGATGAAAGAAGTATTCCAAATATGTAAACTTACCACAGAAAGGCAGGAAGACTCAGAAAACAGACAAAGGAGAAATAATTTGAGGGTTTACTTGGTTCCGGAGGGAGCGGAAGGTTGAGACATAGCAGATTTTATGGAAACACTACTACGCACTGCCCTGGTCCTGGATGTAGATCTGCCACTGGAATTTGAATGAGTCCATAGGACACTAGGCCCAAAACCAACATCACCATCAGCACGCCCTCGTTCCATTATTATTCGATTTTTAAGGTACACAACAAAAGAACTAATTCTGAGGAAAGCTTGGGCACAAAAAAAGGTTTTTTATGGCACCACGATGATATTCATTGATAATGACTATGCTCCATATACCTTACAAAAATGAAGAGAATACATCCTCCTGTTTCAGGTGCTTCACCAGAATAAATACAACTTTAGAACGCCATATCCGGCGTTATTGGTTGTGCAATTTCCGGAGGGGCAACGGACGTATGGCTCTGCCTCAGAAGTCCTCTTGGACTTCCAGAAACAAGACTTATCGATTCCAGCCAGAGTGACCCTGCCTAAGAGATCGCCTACTCAACCCCAGGGAGGAAGACATACAGACATAGATTCCCAGATGCAGCAGGCCCTGGATTTCCTTAAAAGGCTTACACAATGTGACCCACAAGCAGAGTGAAGCCTGGTGAACTTGAAATTTTCTTTCTGTTGGCTAGATCTGGTGAGTCCTTCCATTTTTCTTTGGGGTGACGGTCTGCAGGCACTATGCCCTTTGCTACGCCTTGGCAGATCCCTTGAAGTAAAAGAGGAGACAGGCGGGGGTAGAGGACCTGGTGGCTTGATCCCCGCGGCGGCCTAGTACCACCCTACCATTGCAGGGCTTACCCCACAGTGGGGGATCCATGGAGGCAGATTGGGGTACAGATGAGACGCTTAGTGAATGCTTAACAAATTGAGGGGCTCAGTTGACCCATTTCTTCTGGCTATAATAATATTAGTAGTTAGAGTATTTCTCTCTCGTTGTTTTAGCTGAGCCTTGCAATTAACGCGTCTGGGGCCCTGGCGACCCCCCCCCCGACCCTGCTTAATGGATCTTATGTACGCACCCATGTTTCTCCTCTACGAGAAATCACAAATGAAGTACAGGATGGGCTCAGAGTGGAGGGGAGGCCTGGGGTCCTGGCTGGGGCATAGGCTCCGGTCGGCCTCCGGGGGACCTCATGCTTAATGAGCCAGAATAAAAGTTAAGGGTGCGCGGGATTGCATATTGACGTGGTCAGGGCTGGTTGGGTGGGGCTGCTGGACCCGGGACCAGTGAGCAATACTTGAGGCTCGAGTGGCGTTCCTGGAACTCTCGACTGCCTCCCGGGGAGACCCTCTGGGCTGCTGAAGGAGATCTGGAGTGCTTGGGGGTGGGGGGGATTCCGTTGGGTCCAAACCTGTCTATTTAGAAGGACATAAAGACACGAATATACCCCCATGCCTGCAGAGAAAGATCCTAGTCAAGGCAGAGGGTCTGCTGAGATGCCTGGAGGGGGGGACGAGCGCTTGGGCTGCGCCCTGACCCTGGATGAGGGGACGATCCATTAAGATGGTCTGGCATGACAATTCCTAAACTGAGACTTACTTACTTGGAGCTCCGGGCCTTAATACTTTGGGCCTTTACTGAGAGCTTACATGAGCGAGTTCCTCCTTCTGGCCCTGGGAAACCTTTCGAGAGGACTAATCCATTTTATTTAAACCAGATACCTGAATCTATTTAGACTAGAGACTTTTGGACTATATGGGCAGATTTGTTTAGATATTGAGGCAACTGAACCTTAAGATAAGGCACCTTTTACTAGAACAGGACCATAGCATCACTTTCTTTCTCTTTCAGAGGAGGGCAGACACAGGAGCTGTGGGGTCTTTGAGGTGCCACACCTTATGTACTCCCATTCTCCTTTTTATTTGGGCCCAGACTGTAAGAGTCAACACCTTTTTTATTTTCTCCTTTCCCTTACCTTCTTATACCCTGTTTTGGGTCAGTCGTACCCAGAGAGAGCCCCTCGGTTGCATTGTTATGCAACGCTCCGCTGGCAACTAAATATGTTGCTACAACTAGGTCGGCAAGAGATAGCCACCTACACTTTGGAAGTCACTATTGTATATAGTTTAAAGTTATATTTTTAATTGGTTCCTCACTTCTCACTTGCTCTCCATTTGGGACCAGGTTGTGGCAGTTCCTTTATCATACCAGGGCTGGAAATTTATTACTGAACATGTTAGAGTTATGTTTGAAAAATGCTGCAGTTAATGATTTGCTTGAGGGGGGAGTAGGGGAGTATTACACACATTTAGTTTTAAATGAGTAACTCATTGAGAGTGCTCTCACACAATGTAAATGGTTTGACGGACCAGTGAAAAGATATAGGACTATTAAGGCTCTTAAGAAATTCAATGCTGAGATACTTCTATTACAGAAAGCGCACCTCAACTCCAGTGAGCACAAAAATTACTCAAATTTGGATTTGGACAGCTTTATGAATCGGCCTACTGCAGGGGGCGACGTAGGGGGGTGGCCATATTGATCATGAAATGATCCTCCTTTGATGTCTCCAGTCATTCAGATCCCTAGGGAAGATTAGTTTTGGTGGTGGGCACACTTAGAGGTCAACAATACACCATAGCAAATATTTATGTCCCTCCCGGAAGTGATGCTTCCTCTATTCAACAGTTGTTTGATAAGATCCTTGACCTCAAGAAAGGGATCTTGGTGTTGGGGAGGCTATAATTGCCTCCTCAGCCCCGCTCGAGATAAGTCAGCCCAAAAACTCCTCCACAGACATTGGGCCACACGCCACCTAAGAAATAGACCTTATGGATACGTGCACCACTTGCATCCTGCAACCAGAAATTTAGTTTCTACTCTCATGCACACAGGCCTACTCCTCCTTGATTATTTTTGTATACCAAAAGAGCATCTAGATCAGGTCCGGCCGGCAGAGATACACAACACATGCTTATTAGATCATGCTCCTATTACCCTAGACTTAGAAAGCCAAGGAGAGGAAGAACACTTACTAGCGACTCAGTAATTCCCTATTACAAGATCCGGAGTGCAAAGAATTAATAAAAACTAAAATAGCAGAGATACTAGCAGATAACTCCACCTACAGATCCCACCTCAGCTAATTTGGGACACCATAAAAGTAGTGCTTAGAGGCTATATTATAGCATATGTGTTTCAAAAAAACATTAGAATGGAGACTAGACTATGGGAGTGACAGGAACAATTGAGTTTTATGCAACTTGCCCATATGCAAGGAGACAACTCCCTGTCAGATCAAATTGCAACTACTCAACATACCATATAAAACTTACTCACTGCCAAAACAGAACAACAAGCACTAATCTGGCTTAGACAGAGGTACTATGAAGGGGGCCCTAGGGCTTCTAGGATACTGGCACATCGTCTTAGGAGACAGATCCAGCAAACAACAGTCACTAAAATTAGGGACCCTTTGACGGGACGTCCATGCCTCACAACTTCAGCTATAGTTTTAGCTTTTAAAGCCTATTATACAAATTTGTATATGGCTGAGTCCACTGCAGCTGGGGTAGGTGCGGATGCCTTCTTTTCTAATTTGAACCTCCCACATCTTACGGAAGTACAGGCACAGTCCTTGACCCGGCCTAATACTATATCAGAAATAAAGACTGTAGTCACAAATCTTAAAAATGGTAAGAGCCCTGGTCCAGATGGCTACGGAGCAGAGTTTTATAAGGTTGCCTGGGAATGGATTAAAGACCCACTGACAGAAACCCTAAAGGAGAACCATTTGAAAGCAACATATCCATTATCTTGGTCACAAGCCATGATCTCTGTGATTTTAAACCAAGAAGCCCCTCACCTCTGTGATTCTTATCGACCAATTTCGTATTAAACCAAGACTATAAAATATATGGTAGCATATTGGCTCAGGCTAGATAATATGATACCCTTATTAGTGCATCCAGACCAGGCTGGATTTATACCTACACGACAGACCTCAGATAATATTAAGAGAACCCTATACTTAATTGAACATGCAAATAATTCCCAAACTCCATTATTAATACTGGGACTAGATGTCCAAAAGCATTTGACAGGGTTTCCTGGACATTTCTTGAAAAGGCTCTTATCAAATTGGGCTTCCCACTGGGTTCCTTGGTAACATTGTGGGCATTATGCTCATCAGGCGGTGGTCAAGGTAAGTGGCTCATGCTCTACAAGATTTTTGCTTACTCGAGGCACAGGGCAGGTTTGTCCTCTCCCCTACCTATTTGCCCTATATGTGGAACCATTGGCGCAGTTTCTTCGGCAACTGGAGGGGTGAGGGATACCAGATAGGGATAGAGAACATAGTGGCAGTACATGTTGATGACCTTCTATTATATGTCACGGATCCAGAGAACTCCCTCCCGATTTTAGAACAGACCCTAACATTAATAGAAAAACTTTCTGGTTACAAGATTAACACTCAAAAGACGGAGACCTTGTATACAGGGGTGCATATCCCAATGGCCATACAAAATAAACACCATTACAATTGGAAATGTAAGTCAGTTAGGTATTTGGGGATTAGTATAACAGTGAAACCTCGGCCGGCCTTCCCTCTTAATTAAGACACATTGTTTAACCAGGTTAAGCATGACCTTAAAATTTGGACCCACCTTCCACTGTCACTGCTTAACCAGGTACAGGCAGTCAAAATGAATATACTCCCCACTTGCTATACTTAATGCAGTCAATTCCCTAGATGTTCACAAAAGGAGACGGAACAGACTGATAACGAGCTACCTATGGCAGGGAGGCAGACCCACGTAATATCGCTAGACAGATTACAGGCCCCCAAAGAAGGGGAGGACTGGCCCTACCTAACTGGTCTGGCTATGTGTTGGCCACCCTATTGACCCATGTTATGGAATGGATTACTCCAGTGGTTAGGGACAGAACAGACGATGTCAGCCTACCAGGTGAATGAAATAATAATTTATCAGCCACTGCCCTTAAACTCCTTAGGGCTGGAGGCATCTGTATACACCCGAAGTTATCTTATGGGATAGATCACTTACTTAGCTCACCCTGATAATGAGTTTGGTGCTCGTTGGTTGGGGATACCCTGGCAGAACCAGGCCTTCTGCCCAGCCAGCTTGGATAATGGTTTTAAAGTGTGGGATGGCCAAGGCCCGAGATATACACATCAGTTCTGTTTAAATGGCCAATATAAGACGTTCTCACAGTTACAAGAGGAATTCCTCATCCCTAGACGGGACTGGTTCGGATATTTTCAGATTCGTCACTTTCATGAGCTTACCCTAGGTCTACAGGTGAAACAGGAGGAGGTTCCACCCTTGATTACATTGCTGATGGCAGTCCCGGGACAGCAGGCCCCTAGACATCTGATATTCATTTTCTATTTAGCAGAAAGAATGAGAGTTAGACCCAAATAGGGGAGAATACTTAGGACCTGGGAAGAAGAAATGGGGATACAGCTCACTGCCAAGGAGTGGCAGTGGATATGGAGAAGACAGCACAGAACCACGGGCTCATATAGTTGGCATGAATTTGGTTGGAAAGTGGTGTCACGATTTTTTCGCACACCACAAATAACAGCTAAGTTCTTGACCACTCATGATGCCTCTTGTTGGAGAGGTTGTGGCACTGAGGTGGCTAACCACACACATGTATTTTGGAATTGCCCCATATTAAAACAGTTCTGGCAAGGGGTAGAACGGGTGCTGATGGATATATTCCCAGAATTGGTGCCATTAACAGCAGCAGTGGCAATATTACAGCATTTTCCCCCCAAGTTTAAGCATAAGTCAAAACTATATCTGGCTTCAGTGTTAATTACTGCGGTCAAGAAGGTTATTACCAGGAACTGGCTGACTCCAGATCCCCCTATACTTAGAACATGGGAGGACTTGGTTTTCGATATCTATTTAATGGAGCACATGATGGCTAAAATACAAGGGAAGACCTCCCAGGTTACGGGTTATTGGACTGCTTGGTGGATGAGGATTATGGATCATAGGCCAGACTTAGTCCGTAGGTGATTTGGGGATACAGAGATAAAAGGAGCCCTCTAGAAGAATACATGTGGAACTTTTATAGACACCTGACGGTCAACCAGATTAAAAAATATTTAGACACTGGAAATAACAACTTGTTGCTCCTACTTAGAACCCTCCCACCTCTTCATAGTAATATTATTTATTGTATTATTTATTACGCTCTCTGACATTACTATGCATTAATAATGTAATAATATCTGTCATGTCTAATGATAACAATGACATTATGAGTATTCCAGTACCTGGAAAACTTTAATAAAAAAATTAAGTTTAAAAAAAAAAAAGTAATTACACACTTTACGGGGGTGATGTTAGGAATGAGGCGCTTGCACCTAGCACATATAACGTGTAAGAAAAATCACACCAAGTCATTTATCTTATACATGTTATAAAGTAAAGTCATCTACCATAAGTAAAAGTTAAAAAAAAAAAAAAAGTTCCTGTTCCATATAGCACATCTCCCTTGATGTCTCCAGCATTTCCTGTTCCCGCACTCAGCGAGAGCGACATGCTGGGGGCGTGAGAGACCGAGCAAATGCTATCGTCAATTTTAGTTTACTACCTTTTCTCTTAAATTAAAGTTACTTAATGCAGCTCCTCAATGTCCCCAGCACTTCCTTCACTCACTGAGAGACGTGCTGAGTGGCTTGGTAGCTGGCTCAAGCAGCATGAGCATGGAGATTGTGCTTCAAGAGGCTAGCACCTTGTAAGAAGTGCAGGCGTGTAATTTTGGGTACATAATTAAACAATTGTACTGGTGTTTCAGCAAATCTCCTCACTGAATTTTTCTTACACGTTATCATTAGTACTGTTGAATATCATTACATGACCACAGTGCAGCATAAGCCTTTAGGATTCCCCTGCTGGTTTAGTTACTTTGAACAGTCACGGTTATGTGTTGATATACAATTTGTAACTCATAAAGGCTTCTGTCTGCATATCAGATCTTTTTTTTTTGTTGTCACCATTCTAATCCCATTTTGTATGGCTGTGTATCTTGTGACTGCAATCATTGCATCTTTTATTTGGCATACAAATGTCTGATAATTTCTCTGTTGACAAATAGTGTAATTGCTGTATTGGTCCTTGTAAGAACCGATCCAGAAGCAAAGGATTTGATACCTTTTATCGTTACAACAAAGGAAAAAAGTGCTTTAGCTTTCGGACCAACTAGGTCCTTCTTCAGAAGCTTTGACAGTTATTCAGAAAATCCATACTATTAACACCCAGATGATGCATAAAAAACGGAAATAATTTTCATTGGTTTAACATATACATTTGAAACATAACAGAATATTGGCTTCTCTGATGTAATCTTCTGTTATGTTGCAAATGTATATGTATATGAAGAAGGACCTGGCTGGTCTGAAAGCTAGAGCACTTTGTTCTTTTGTTGTAACATCTATGTTGGTCCAATAAAAGGTATCAAATCATTTGCTTCTGGATCTGATAATGTCTCTGTATGCTGTTCTACTGATATGGTGTATTTTGCCATCTGTATTGCTTGGTCATACCTAAAAATTGTTTCTAGCACTGCACCATCTGCGGGAGGGGGTTACAATGCGTTTCCCTGGTTTCACATGTAACATTATTGAATGTCGGAGATATAAGACCGTAGCTGGAGGCAATCAAGCCTGTGTGTCTTTTACTTTACTAGCCCGAAAGAGCCTGAAAAGCGCACCCACACAGTAAACAAATAAATAAAATGATACAGTGTCTTTTCCTCGTTTCACATCTAGCATTTGGGAATGTCAGAGATGAGGCTGCAGGTGGAAAGAATTATTTATTTATGTATTCCAATCATCGGAAACAACCTTTGAGGAAGCTGCTCTTTTACAAAGGTTCCATGTCATACAAGCAAGACAAGTACCAGTATACAGGGACAAATAACAGAAGGTTCATTGCCCTCAGAGAAGGTTGGGTTACAATTTAGTTACTACCGTAGTTTTAAGGAACAACTTAAGGTAAAAAGGAAGCTAGTGAGCAGCCCAAACTCGGGCCTCGTTCATCCCCAAAAAAAAAAAAAAAAAGTACTCCAGCTGTTAAGAGACTGGGGGAGAGATGATAGGGGGAAGCACAGAGGGCAGCAGGTGAGGAGAGTTGGCCAAAATAATGATCTAGTTGTAGTTGTGGTGGCCAGTTACAACTAAAGTTGTAGATGTGCACAGTTGAGGGGGGGGATAGACAGTGGGAAAAGAAGTGTCCTGGTCAAGGCTAAATTCAGGACAGGGAGATGCAGGGTAGTAGTGGGGAGCATGGAGATTGGAGGTGAAGTGGTAGAGGGGAGTAATGTACTTGGCTGATTTTGTGTAGAACAGATGAAAACGAATTTAAGATAAGAGTACATCTTAAAGGGATGAACTAGGTTCAGTGGAGACGGAGTTTGGGGTAAGGGAGGGGAGGCCATGAATCTACAAACATGGACACATACCAGTGCTGTTCAAGTTTATTGCAGAAATAACTCCATTGAGCAAGCTCATTCACAAGGAGGTCCTGAGACATATATCAGGAATATATACAAAATAACAACAAAATAGAGTACATACATTCTAGGTACAATGGGAAGAACAATGGATACAAATGTATAGGATGTGCAAGAGAAGTACATACGGCATTGTTACATAGGAATAACATTGAGTGAACTGTACAATGTATCAAGATAAGCCTTAAGGGTAGTTGGCAAACTGTCAATCAATTTTGTTACAGGTTAAAAAAAAAAAACTCTGCTGAGTATACCCATTCACAAGGAGATCCTGGTATGACAGTACAATAACATACACGTATGTATCTGCAAGGACAAATGAGCAAGCAAGGATTATTACAATAGAACAATGGGGTAGGTATGGATATAAGGAAGACAGGATAGTGTACCAGCTGATACATAAGAAGGGTCTAAATAATAAGCATACAGTCAAGTTGGTACTCGTACACATACTGTTCTGTTCGGGACGATATTGAGGAGGAAAGAAAGATTAAGAGCATGGGGTTACGTGCTAGGGGTTATTCAGGACAAACAGCAGAATGGTGGGTGGGAGGGGGGATAGGGTGTGGGATCAGGACGGGGAGCAGGGTAGGTGGAGGTTGGTTACAATAAGTAGCTGAGCAGTGGGCAAGGTAGGTAAGAAGTAGGTTCTGGTTAGTTATTGGGGCAGTGGCATGCTGACTAGATACTGTCTCAATTCTGTCTTAAAGGCCTGTATATATGCTGTATTCTGAATATCGGCTGGAATCTCATTCAGTCAATGGGGGGGCCCTGAATGAGAATGAGTGTTGGCCAAGAGCTGTTCTGCAGAAAGGGATGCTGAGTGACCACTGTGCTTTCCCTCTAGTTGCATATGGAGAGTGTGCTGCTACTAGTATTTCAGAGGTGCATGGGGGAGTTTAATTTATTTATTTAGTTTTTATTTACCAGGTAAGTGCACTAGACAGATCCTGCCTATTTTCAGGCACGACCCGGGGGAGGGGGATACAGATGAATGCTAACTGACCTTGAACCAGATTAAGCTGTTGGTATTTTTAGTGGATGAGAGAAATTTGGCCAGGACACCGGGGGAAATTCCCCTACTCTTTTCGAGAAGTGCCATGGGATCTTTAACATCCACCTGAACTACGTACTAACATACTAAAAAAAGCCAGCAGAATAGGCCAAATGGTCTGTCTTGTCTGCTCGAAAGCCAGCAGCCTAATGGCTGCCTGCCTCACCCCCCCCAGCCCCCAAGAGTGTCTTCCCTAGATTCAGTTTCCACTTGTACCTGTCCTACTCCTCCTTGAAGCCCTCCACTGTGCCCTCCTCCACCAGCCTCCCTGGAAGCGCATTCCACGGCTCTACCACCCTCTCAGTAAAATAATGCTTTCTCGCCTCCCGTATTTCCCCTCCAACTTCCACTCATGGCCCTGGTCACTCCTCCCTTCTTAAGCCTGAACAACTCCCTTGGTTCCACTCCCTAATTATTCACTTTACATACTTGAAAATCTCTGTCATGTCTCCCTATCCCTCCCTCTCCTCCAGTGAGTAAAGCCCAAGCTCTTCCAGTCTCTCCTCATAAGGCCTCTCCTCCTTACCCCTGAATCATCCTGGTCGCCTCCTCTGGACCCTCTCCAGCAGCGCTATGTCCTTCTTCAGATGAGGTCTCCAGAACTGCACACAGTACTCCAGCTGCGGCCTGACCCAGGCATTATATAGAGGGAGGATCACCTCCCTGCTTCTGAACGTAATTCCCCTGGCTATGCAACCCAATATCCTGTTTGCCTTGACTGTAATTCTTCTACAATGTTCAGAGTTATTCATTTTGACATCTACTGCCACCCCTAAATCCCTTTCTCCCAATGTGGCATGCAATATGACCCCCCCCAGGGTATATACATGGCCCGTGTTTTTGACCCCCCAAATGAAGAACCTTACATTTTCCGGCATTAAATTTCAGTCCCCACCTTCTTGACCACCCCTCCAGGTTATCCAGATCCCCCTGGACTGTCTCCCTCGCTTCCTCACTATCCACCAATGCTCCCAATTTTGAATCATCCGCAAAAAGACTCAATCTATTTATAACCCCCCTCCCTATATCCGAGACATAGGCATTGAACAAGAGTGGCCCCAATACTGAACCTTGAGGGACTCCACTGATTACCTTCCTGGGGGAGGATATTATCCCACCCACCATTACCATCTGTAAATGCCCCGAAAGCCAATTTTCAACCCAATTTAGCTCCTGTTCTCCCACCCCCATCTCCCCCATTTTTGCTATCAGTCCACCATGAGGTACTGAATCAAACTCTTTGCTGAAATCTAGGTATAGGACATCCACCGGCCTGTGTCTACCTACTACCACCAATCCAGGCAGATGAGACCTCGGTTTAATGTCTCATCCGAAAGACGGCACCTCAGAAGTGCAGCACCCCTCTCATGCTGCACTGCAGTGTCAGTATTGGAATATTAACCCAAGTGCCAGATGTGGGAACTGAACCCACAGCCCTCTGATCTCCCGGCCTCAGAGGTGAGTGTGCTACCTACTGAGCCACTGACACTGACCTAGTTAGGCCTAGCAGAGCTTCCCCCCACAAGGAGGCAAGTTTTAAACTGTATTCTCTTGGTCAGTTTTAGCCAGTTGGTTTGTTCATACAACACGCATGTATAAGTGTATTTATCGGCCCCAAGGGTAAGTCTGCATGCCTTGTTAAGGGCTATCCCTACTCGCTTAAGTGCTGTGACAGTTGCAGCCCCATAAACTACCAATCCGTAATCCACAACAGACAGGACTGAAGTGGAGACAGAAAGGCGGAGAGTGCTTGGTTTCAGATATTGCCTGTGCCTGTATAGAATTCCTAGTTTGATGTTAACTGCCTTCACCACCCTGTCTATGTGCTGCATGAAGGAGAAGGTGGCATCTATAATAATCCCAAGGTACTTGAAAATTAAGCCGGGTTTCTTTTACCTTGCAGTACCCGGGCTATTTAAAATGGAGCAAATCTGGCTAAAGCAGCTGAATGGTTCCCTTTAATAAATGGAATACAGTAAGGGTGATAATGAAGTACCCTGTAACCCCTAGGTTTTGTATTGCTGGTGACAGGAGACTATTTCATGCAATAATGAAGTAATTACCAGGACTGTTTCAGGTACTTACATAACAAAGGCACTTGAATTGCCTGTAAATGCAGGCTGATTACTTGAAAAATGTATCCATATTTATGTGGTGAGTTCACCTATTCCCTGTTAACTACTAGCAGATTACCAGGTAATTGCATAACTAATTACTGTGCATATGTGGTGTCCTGAAGACAGCTTAAATGAAATGTGTTGGACATAATGACGCTCAAACAGGTGTCCTTGACTCACATTCCTGTGTGTGGACATTGTCTGTTTTTGCTTTTAAATGTTTCTTTATTCAGGAGGGTGATAGGGAGAATTACCAGAAGCAAAGGGTAGCAGGAAGGCAGTTAGAAGGGCAAAAGTGTACATGGAGGAAAATATTGTAAAATGTGTGACAAAGGGAGGTGAAACATTTTTTTAGATTTATAAGGAAAAGGAGAAAGACAAATGAAGGGATAGTAAGGCTGAAGAGGGAGAGAGGGAAGTGTGTGGAAGACGACCAACAAAAAGCGGATATATTGAACAGATACGTCTGTTCAGTATTTACAGAGGAGGGGTTGGAAGCGGGACAAGGGTATAAAGGGATGGAAGTAGACACAAACCCTTTTACAGAGGAAAGAGTGCTAAAGGAACTAACAAAGTTAAAAGTGGACAAAGCAATGGGACAAGACGGGGTGCATCCCAGAATACTAAGGGAACTGAAAGAGGAGTTGGCTACACTTCTGACAGCCCTTTTCAACCTGTCACTAAGAACAGGGGAGGCGCCGGGGGACTGGAGGAGGGCATATGTAGTCCCACTCCACAAAACTGGAAATAGGGAGGAGGCAGGAAATTACAGGCCTGTCAGCCTGACGTCGGTGGTGGGCAATGTAATGGAGACATTATTGAAAGAAAGGATTCGGGAATACCTTGTTACCGGTAGCTTGCAGGACCAGAGGCAGCACAGTTTCACAGTGGGGAGGTCTTGTCAGACAGATCTGATAGAGTTCTTTGATTGGGTAACAAGAGAAGTGGATCAGGGAGGTGTGGTGGACATGGCCTACCTGGATTTCAGCAAGGCCTTCAGCTCCAATCCTCATAGAAGACTCTTAAGCTGGGGAGCCTAGGAGTAGGTCCAAAAATAGTTAAATGGGTGGAAAGTTGGCAGGGTAATAGGAGACAGAGAGTAGTGGTAAGTGGCATCCACTCTGGAGTATTGTTTATTTATTAAAGAATCTGAATTACAAACCTTTGAGCTGTGAGCTCATTTACAGAGGATCCTCGTCAGTCAAAGGAGGGAACAATTATATGAGTTGGGAACAGCAAATGCAGCTAACAGGCATTGTCATAAACATATAGTAACACATTAACAAACTAATTAATATAATACAAGAAATTGAGTATTAAAGACAGAGGCAAATTGTAAAGTCCAGTCTTAACACAGAGTACATAAGGAACAAAACACCAGCAGTATAAATAAGGTGCTAACAGTAGTTCAGTTTGCTACTCACAAATAGCAGCTAAGAAGCTTTGTCATAGGCAAGAGGATGCCAAGGTAGAAACATCTCAGTGAACGTGTAGCGGGCAGTAAGTAAGAGAGTGGGGAGGCCAATTCAGCAGAGTATGTATGGATATAGTCTAGTAGGGTACACAGCCAATGCCCTGGGGGTTAGGTAGAGCAGTAGCAGTGTGTAGGTGGAGTGATGGAATTCCGAAGTTCGGATTTGAGGTGACTAATGCTGGTGAGGCTTGTGATGGCAGAGTAGGCAAAGTGACCAGCGGGGTGCCACTGTGCCACAAGGATCAGTACTGGGGCCGGTACTATCAGTGTCTTTATTAGTGACATTGTTGTGGAAGGGCAGGAAGGGAATGTATGGTTGTTCGCAGAAAACACAAAGCTCTGCAACAGATGGACACACTGGGGGGGGGGTGTATGGAAAAAATGAGGAACTAGCTAAAAAAGCTGGAGTAATGGTCTAAAATTTGACAATCGAGTATTAATGCAAAGAAGTGCAAAATCATACACGTGGGGCACAGGAACCTGGGGGCAACTTACCATCTGCGAGGAGAGGTACTGGCAGTCACAAAAATGGAAAAGGACCTGGGGTGATCATTTCTGAGGACCTTCAGGTAGCGAAGCCGTGGGGAGGGCTGGCAAGATGCTGGGATGCATGGGCAGAGGAAATCACCAGCAGAAAGAGGAAGGTAATAATACCACTGTGTAGCTCACTGGTGAGACCACATCTCGAGTACTGTGTACAGTTCTGGAGGCCCCATCTTCGCAAGGACATAGATAGGTTGGATGCAGTACAAAGGAGGGCAACCAAAATGGTGCATGGTCTATACCAAAAGTCCTATGGGGAAAGGCGTAAGGAATTAAATATGTACTCCCTGTAGGAAAGGACGGAAAGGGGGGATATGATAGAAACTTACAAATACCTCACAGGTAAAAATAAGGTACAAGAAGGAAGCATATTCGTAAATTCACTAAAAATACTACCAACAGTTTAATCTGGTTCAGTTTCAGTTGCTTACCATCTGTATCCTCCTTCCCCCAAGTCACCCTTGAAAAAGGAACTTCTAGGCCCAGTGGGCTTACCGGGTCAACAAAAATCCATAAATAAATAAAATATTCCAAAGAAAAAGAAGCTTGAGAGCAAGGGGTCACACTTTGAAGATAGAAGGGGGGAGGCTCAGGGGAAATGTGAGGAAGTACTTCTTCATGGAGAGGGTAGTGAACACCTGGAACAGCCTCCCAGTGGAGGTGGTGGGAGCTGAAACAGTTACAGAATTCAACAAGAATGCATGGGATCGACACAGCGGGATGGTGGAGGGAAGGGGGGGTTGGCATGTGGACCGGAGACTGAGTAATAGAACATAGAAACATAGAAGTTGACGGCAGATAAGGACCGCAAGGCCCATCCAGTCTGCCCATTTGTTTTTCTACCTTATAAATGTGCCATCGGCCTTTGCTCTGTCAGTGGCCTATCTATTCATAGTCATTTGTATTGCTCCCTTATGCTTATCCCATGCCTGTCTGAAGCCCTGCACTGTATTCATAGCCACCAATTCTTGTGGTAAGCCATTCCATGCATCCACCAGTCTTTCTGTGAAAAAGAATTTCCTCACATTCCCCCTTAATCGGCCCCCCTCTAATCTCATGCTGTGTCCTCTTGTCCTGCTATTTTTCTTATATTTAAACATGTTAGACTCTTTCACCTTGTTAATGCCCTTAAGGTGTTTGAATGCCTCGATCATATCACCTCTCTCCCTCCTTAGCTCAAGGGTATACATATTGAGCTCTGTTAATCTGTCCTCATATGTCTTCTGATGCAGTCCCTGCACCATTTTGGTTGCCCTTCTCTGGACTGCCTCAATTTGGTTTATGTCCTTGTGAAGGTGTGGCCTCCAATACTGCACGCAGTACTCCAGATGGGGCCTAACCAGTGTCTTGTAAAGAGGGATTATTACCTCCCTCTTACGACTTGTGATACCCCTACTAATACACCCTAACACCCCCCTAGCCTTACCTACTGCTTTAGAGGTCTGCTTGGATGATGTCAGGTCATCAGTGATGATGGTGCCCAAGTCTCTTTCTTCCTTTGTGACTGCTAGCAACTCCCCTCCCAGCCTATAGGTGGCTTCAGGGTTTCTCTTCCCTAAGTGCATGATTTTGCACTTCTTTGCATTAAATCCCAGTTGCCACTCTTCTGACCATTTTGCTAGTTTATCCAGATCTCCTCTCATTCTGCCCACCCCATCTGGATCATCTACTCTGTTGCAGATCTTGGTGTCATCTGCAAACAGACAAGCCTTACCCTCTAGTCCATCTGCAAGGTCACCAATGAAGATATTGAAGAGGACTGGCCCCAGGACTGATCCCTGAGGTACCCCACTTGTGACTTGCATCTCTTCTGACTGTATACCATTTACCACCACTCTCTGTTTTCTGCCCGACAACCAGTTTGCCACCCAGTTGACCAACTTCTGACCCACGCCGAGCCTACCTAGCTTATTTATCAATCTTCTATGTGGAACAGTGTCAAAAGCTTTGCTGAAGTCAAGGTAGGCGACATCAACTGCTCCCCCTTGGTCCACCACTCTGGTTACCCAGTCAAAGAAATCTATGAGATTAGTTTGACAGGACCTTCCTTTTGTAAACCCATGCTGTCTTGGATCCTGTGCCCCTATGGATTCCAGGTGTTGCACTATCCTTTCCTTAAGGAGTGCCTCCATAATCTTGCCCACTACTGAGGTAAGACTGACTAGTCTGTAGTTTCCCACCTCCTCCCTGCTACCACTCTTGTGGAGCGGGATCACATGAGCCCTTCTCCAGTCTTCTGGGACCTCTCCTGTGCTCAGAGGCTCACTAAACAGTTCTGCTAATGGCTCTGCTAGTTCCGCCTTTTAGCTCCTTAAGTACCCGGGATGTATGCCATCAGGTCCCATTGCCTTATCCACCCTGAGCTTAGCAAGCTCTTGTAGGACCTCTTTTTATGAAGGGAGTAGTGCTCACCTCCTCCCCCTGTGTCCATGATGTTGAGCTGTGGGCCCTGCCCTACCTTCTCTTCAGTAAATACTGAGCAAAAGTATCTATTTAGGATAGATGCCTTTACAGGGTCCTCCTCCTCACATGCTCCCTTTTCTCCATTAAGCTTAGCAATACCCCCTCTGGTCTTTCTCCTTTCACTAATTTATCTACAGAAAGTCTTGTCACCTTCTTTTACTGTTCGTGCTAGTGTTTCCTCAGTTTGGGACTTTGCCTGCCTTACTGCCTTACCTGCTTCCCTTAGGGCAGTTTGGTATGCCTCCCTATCTTCATCCTGCTGTGTTCCCTTATATTTCCTGAAGGCCAGCCTTTGGCTCTGACCTTTCTGCTACTGTATTTGAGAACCAAAGTGGTTTCCTTCTTCTTTGCACTTCCTTTTCTGTCTAACACAATGGGATGTTGCTTCAAGTATTGCATCCTTAATGCTTGCCCACTTTGCCTGTACCCTCACCTGGGTTTCTTTTGCCAGGGCTAGCTTAACTCTGTTGGCCATCTTATCAAAGTCAGCTCCTCTGAAGTCCCATATTTTTGCCTTGGAATGGGATGATTTAGATGTAGTAGCCAAATTGAACCATACCATGTGATGGTCACTGGAGTAGAGTCTGTGGGTCACTATAGGTGGGAAATCGGGACAGACTAGGTGGGTGAGGCGGTCCTTATCTGCCAACAACTTCTATGTGTCCGTGTATTGTATTTTGTATTGTAACATGTATTGTCCCCCTTTGTTGTAACTCTAGTCCCCAGATGTGGCTGAAAATAGATAATTTTGATCCAGTCCTCCTTCTTGGTAAAATGGAAATAAATGAAAATTAAAAATGCTGCATCCCAAAGCAATTTTTAATCCAGAAGAGGGAAGAGAGACCATGTTGCTGTCATGTCAGGTGCGCAGGGAAAGTCCGACAGCACACACAATAGATTGGTGAGAAATTACAAAGAGGATAATCACAGCCCTGAAAGCTTACATTGTGTTGCAGGTTCCCTGATTTCTCTGCCTGTTCTCTCCCTCTTTCCTGCCTGGGCATTGACCATGAGAGGGTGTTTTTTATTGGGGGGGGGGGAGTTAAGTGTGTGTTCATCGTAGCTGTGTGAGGCCCAGGCAGAGGCTACATTTAACACAGGAGTGCTTTATACGGTGGGACACAGCCCTGACTGACCTGTGCAGTCAGTACTTCATGTACTGTGAACAACCAAGGCTGCTGGGATACATATAGGTGTGATGAGTCCTTTTAGTGTTTGCTGCAAATCAAATTATGTTCCCTCTCAAATATTTATATTTTTATAGCTGATCCTTAGGATGCAACTACAGTATACAGCAATAGTGGTAGTAAAGACCTTAATTTTCTTTATACAGGATGTAATGGTTCGAGCTTGAAACCCTGTTTACAAAGTTGTCCCGCCTTGGTGACATAATTGTATAACTCTTATAAGATATACAGAGTTAGAATAACTCTTAGACTTAACATAAATTCTAAGCCTATTATTGTTATCTTGTCAGCTATAAAAAGCTCTGGTTCCCATTGAATCTAATAGACAGCACCAGGATCTGCCACAATATGGCATTTGCTATGACTGTCATTAGATGCCGATGATTTAATGCATTTTCCTTTCTCAGTCCTCGGAACCTACATTTCTAGGGACATGGATATGTTGTTCATCCACACTCATTGGCAGTATCCTTGCCGCTTTAAATCTTGCCGGAAGGTCTTCAAGCTTGCTCCTCCCACCCACCCGGGTGGTATAACTCTCGGCTCCGCCCCATGACGCCAGATCTTCCTTACCGCTTGGAAGCTCAGGTTCCCTCCTTAACGCTCTGCGTTTGCGACTGGTTCCTATTTCTCCGCTTATGGATTTAAAATAAAAATTTGCAAAAGACTTCAGTCTTGATCCCTCGCGGCCTGCGATGGACAAATCGACTCCCGGATTGAGATGCCCATGCGGGCAGAAGATGTCTCGGACGGATCCACACTCCACGTGTCTACTGCTAGGCCTTGAGCACGACCCGCGGGCTTACGACCTGTGCTCATCTTTCTCGCCTCGTCCTCAAGAGACCGTATGCCCGATTGCAACTGGGCCGCCCCGAGAAGCTGCTTTCTCCGGTGAAGTCCATGAGGCCCGGTTGCAAGCGCTGCGGCGGCGAGCTCATGGATCAGCTCTCGAGAGGATGGTCGCTCAAGAGGAGGCGGCGCTGGCCGTGATCTTTCCTCGCGCGCGCATTTATCCTCGCCTCTCTGGGTTCTTCCTACACGGCTTCTTTTGAAGGAGCTTTGTCTGTCCTCTCCACTAAAGGAGAAGGCCTCGTCTGCTGGACCTTATTCTCGGTCAAAAAGAGGGACAAAGTAAGTCCCTCCGTCGGCGCTCTTGGGAGGCGGAAAGGTCCCTCTCCCGGGCCGTCGTCAGTCGAGCAGTCGACCCGCTCGGCTTGACCACTGGCCTCACGGTGTCCCGTCCAGGTCAGTTGGCCGAGACTCCCACTGATGAAGTCGAGATTTTTCTCGACCCATTGGTGAGCTGTCGCCTTTAGCAGCCGAGATTCCCTCTCCCGGTTCCCCCGGGAGGAGTTGAGATCCCGTGGGCTCGTCTCAGCCTCCGGTTCCGGAGCCTCGGATGGACCTTCCGAGCCAAGGAGTGCAGTTCGCCGACACCTCCTCGCACCCGACCCCGGAAATTCGGGACTCTCGGTCTCGGTCTCGGACTCTTGCGGTCCAGCCGTCCCCACCGTCATAAGCGGTCTCGGTCTCGCACTCCTGTAAGCGGCGTCGCTGCTGCCCTCGGCCCTCCTCCTCGATGAGGGAGGCTTCATGAATTTCAGACGGCACGAGGACCTTATGTTGCAACAGCTCCTCCTGGCCGGAATAAGCCGACCGCGCGCCTTTCCCGCCATTAAGTGGTTGTCACCGAACGGCCGACACAACCCCGACTTGTCCGAGGAGCTCCATACCCAGGCCAAGAACGGTTAAAACCAGCTGCTCCACCCATTCCGTGGAACCTCCGCCCACAGCCACCAATTGGGGCTCGACCAAGGATTCTCGATCGACTCAAGGGTTTACCCCATCGGCTGTCAGTTACCCTCACTCCCGACCGCGACCTCGGCAGGTGAAGGGTGGCTCAGGCCAGAGGCAGCTCTTCGAGACTCTTCCGAGTCCGAAGATGATTCTCCTTCTTCTCCAAGCGACTGGACTGGAGTCTTCAGGAGGTCAGTCAACTGATACGACCAGTCGTCCTTCCTAGGACTGCTTCGCTCATCTCGGAGTCTACCGGATGGAGCTCAACCCGCTTCCAAACGGGCCAGGTATCCCTCACGGAGATTCTGGACCGAGGATTCTCCGACCGAGGCCTTCCGTGGCCGAGGCCATAGTGGGTCCGCACTGGAACTTCAGAGCGCCTGCTTCCTGCCCTGCGCGCCCGGCCAGGATGGCCAGGAAGCATGTCGTCCCAATGTTCCTTGTCCGGTTTTGAACACCCTCTGCTGAGGGTTGGTTTACCATTTGTGCGTACTGTGCCACGAGGATGTCAAACCTCCTGACAAGGAGTCCAAGAAATTGACTATGTCAAGTAAAAGTCTACGCTATGCCCTCTCTCGGCTCGCCAGGCCAGTTCCGCCCTCATGGCACATTTTTCTCATGCCCTGTTAGCCCCTGATGAGGTCATCCTCATCTTCCCGCCCGATCTGCAGACTACGGTTAAGCAGGTGCGGGACCAGGGCAGGGCAGTGGCCAAACAGCAGCTCCAGACTGCTTTGGATGTGGGGGACTCATGTGCCAGATCGTGGCGGCCGCAGTGGCTATGCAAGCGTCAGTGGCTTGGCTGAGGATATCCACCTTTACTCGATACCCAGCACAAGTTGGCGGATGTTCCTTTTGGGGACTGACCCTTCGGCCCTGGGGTGGAAGGTCACCTGCAGAGGATCGAGAAGTCCAATGCCACCTTGGACTCGGGCTCTTCCGCTCAGAAGGACAAAGGCCGCAAACCACAGCCTAAGCTCCTTCGTCCTTCTGTGCCCCGGCGCGCCCGCCCAGCAACGCCAGGCCAGCAGGCTCGCCTTGGCATCCCAAACCCAACCGCCGGCTTCCCTAACAGGAGGCAGGGAGGAGGGCCCAGGGTCCCTCGGCCGGTCCCTCCTCCAAGCCTGCCCAGTGCACGGGCTGAGGTGTCGCCCATCCCGCCACCTTACCCCTGGGTCCCCTGTGAGGACGGCCCGCACTGCTCCGCCTGGTCCGCTGTTACCACGGACAGGTGGGTCTTGGAGGTGTGGGAAGAGGCCT
This sequence comes from Neoceratodus forsteri, assembly GCA_016271365.2. NCBI lineage: Eukaryota > Metazoa > Chordata > Ceratodontiformes > Ceratodontidae > Neoceratodus > Neoceratodus forsteri. The sequence goes on along the minus strand of CM057451.1, from coordinate 863,032,653 downwards.
GCCTCTGAATTCGAGCAGGCACCACCACTTCAGAGCCGCCGCCTCGGGGCTTCGATCCCCAGCTCACTGGCGGCTCGTCGAGCCGACATCGCTCTCCTCCTCCAGAAGGAGGTGGTAAGAGAGGGTGGACCCTCCTTCAGACCCAGGGTTTGTGTCCAGGTACTTCCTGGTTCCGAAACGGACGGGGCTGCGCCATTCTCATCCTACACGACCTCAAACAAGTTCCTAAGGTCTCAACCTTCAGGATGGTCATCTGGCTCAGATATACCATCCTTGGAACGGCGTGTGGTTCTGCTCTCTGGACTTGCAGGACGCGCTTTTTCACGTCCCCTATCCGTCTGCCTCACCAGAGATTCCTTCGCTCCGAGCGGAAGGATCTCTCTCGAGTTCAAAGCCATGCCCTTCGGCTTGTCTCCAGCTCCCAGGGTCTTCACCAAATGCATGGCAGTGGTGACAGCATTCCCAGGCGCCGAGGGTCCGGTGTACCCTTACCTGGACGACTGGCTGATAGCAGCTCCCTCCAGGAAGGAGGCGGAGTGGTCCAGAGATCTGCCTCCAGGTCTGCTGCTCAACTGGGCCTCCTTATCAACGAGGCCAAGTCGGAACTCGAGCCGAAGCAGGTGATTTTATTCATCGGGCCAGCTCGACTCTCTTCGAGCCAGAGCGGCTCCCCGGACAGGGCCGAGGTTCTTTCCTCCTTGCCCGATCATTTCTGGTTGGGCAATGCGCCCTGCCGGGACTTCCTGCGCCCTGGGTCTCATGGCGGCCTGTGCCAGCGTGGTCCTGGGCCCGGCCTGGAACATGCGCCCCTTCAGTGGGACTGGCCAGCCAGTGGTCACAACGCCGCGATCCCTTGGACCAGCTTAGTCGGTGACATTAGGGGATGTGGAAGCTCTCCAGTGGTGGACCGTCCAGATCATTTGCAGGAGGGCATCCTGTTCGTCCGCCCGAGCCGACGGTCTCTCTGTCGACCGATGCCTCTCTGATGGGTTGGGGTACTCTGGGGAACACCGGGCTCATGGCCTCTGGTCCCCGCGGGAGTCCCGATGCCACATCAACCTGCTGGAGCTCCGAGCGGTCCGCTTAGCTCTCACCGCCTTTGCTCCGTTCCTCCGGGGTCAAGTGGGTCGAGTCAGGCCGGATGATACCGACCATGTACTATCTAAACCGCCAGGCGGGCCGCGCTCCATGCTTCTATGCAAAAGGCTCTCCGCATTTGGTCACTGTATGCAGCCTGGGCGGATCTCCCTAGCCATTCACGTGGCAGGAGCCTCCAACACCCTGGCCGATGCCTGGGCCGGATAGGGGCTGCATCCCACGTGGTCTCTCCTGCCGGTAGTACAGCATCTGTTCTCCCTTTGGGGCACACCTCAGGTGGACCTGTTTGCCTCCATGGAGAACGCGAAGCTGAGTCTGTTTCATGCCCGCCCCCCTCAGCAGGGCTCGCTGCAGGGGGATGCCTTCTCGAGGCAATGGACCCCGGGCCTCTTTTACGCCTTTCCCCCATTTCCCTTGATCCACAAGGTGCTTCTCAAAGAGCGAGGACAAGGCGCAGGTGATTCTGATAGCCCCAGACTGGCCTCGCCATTCTGGTACCCAGATCTCCTCAGTCTCAGCTCCAGGACTCGGCAGCTTCCAGCTCGCCCGGACCTGCTCTCAGTCAATCAGGGAAGGTGTTCCATCCGGACCTTCAATCCCTGCACCTGACGGCCTGGTTCCTGAGCGGCTAGAGTTCCAGGCTTTGGGTCTTTCCGACTGAGGTCCTCAATGTAGTTGAGGTGCCCCGCGTAAGAGTCGACCAGAAAATGCTATGCCTTCAAATGGAAAAGGTTTTCCATTTGTGTCAGAACAAGGGCTTGGACCCTTCCTCCTGTTCCTTGGCAAGCATCTTGGACTATTTATGGTCCTTTCTAGTCAAGGGCTTAGGTCGATCGACCCTATGGGTGCACCTGGTAGCCATCTCTGCTTACCGGGCGCGGCCGGAAGCAGTCGGTGGCGCAGGGAGAAGGTGGTCTGGCGCTTTTCAAAGGCCTTGATCACATTTCCCTCCAGTGCGGGAACCCCACCTCCGTGGGATCTACTGCTGGTACTGGCAAAGCTCATGGGCAAGCCATTCGAACCTATGCTGAGGTGTGCTCTCTCCACCTGTCGTGAAGACCGCCTTCTTGGTGGCTATCCGTCAGCCAGAAGGATGGGAGAGCTCCAGGCGCTTTCCATCGAGTCTCCTTACCTGGTCTTCCACAGGGACAAGGTTGTCCTGCGCCCCCACCCGAAATTCCTTCCGAAGGTGGTGTCGGAGTTTCACCTTAACCAGGTGTTGACTCTGCCGGTGTTCTACCCCAATCACACCTCGGAGGCCGAATATAGGCTCCATACTCTGGACCCTAAAGGGCGCTCGCTTATTATAAGGAGCGCACGGCTGAAATTCGGGGAGAGGTTTGCCAGCTGTTTGTCACCTACGCTGAGCCGCATCTGGCAGACCTGCAGCCAAGCGGACGATAAGCAGGTGGGTAACCTCCTGCATAGATCTCTGCTATAAGTTGGCGGGCATGGAGCCTCCCAGAGGATAAGAGCTCATTCTACCCGCCATACTGCTGTGGTGGCTGCTTCCAGGGACGTCCCTATCCAGGAAATCTGCAGGGCTGCTACCTGAAGTCAGCAAACACCTTCATTACCCACTACCACATCGAGCCTTGGAGTCACGCCCGGGGATGCTGGTTTTGGGGCCTCGGCTCTCAGTCTCTTTCCCAAGTAAGTATATGGGGTGTGCGTCTTGCCTCCCTCCTCCCGGAGAACTGCTAGAGTCTGCCAATGAGTGTGGATGAACAACATATCCATGTCCCTAGAAATACAGGTTACTCACCTGTAACAGGAGTTCTAGGAATGGTATATGTTGTTCATCCACACTCCACCCGACCTCCCGGCTCGACGCACAACCTGAGCTTCCAGCGGCCAGATCTGGCGCATGGGTTGAGCCGAGAGTTATACCACCCGGTGGGTGGGAGGAGCAAGCTTTGAAGACCTTCCGGCAAGATTTAAAGCGGCAAGGATACTGCCAATGAGTGTGGATGAACAACATATACCATTCCTAGAACTCCTGTTACAGGTGAGTAACCTGTATTTTCCAAACCTCCTGTGTCCCTCGCGCTTTATGATGACATTTTGACAAGGGTTAAATCAAGTGACAGCGATGACTGTTTCCTAGCAACACTGTGCCCTAGCAGCAAGCTGCTTTGGTACTGTAAATATTCCTGAGTTGCAATCATATTGTCCCTCAACAGACCTATTAAAAAAAACTAAATATCAGTTAAAAATAAAATTTATTGCCCTTGTGTAAAAGAGCTGCCCAAAAGAGCCTGAATATCATAGTAATGTATTTCTGTTGTAGGTGCCCGCTCACTCACGCACTCACCCACCCACTCACTCATCTAACATGGGACTGGATGATTTGGGATGTGATGTACTCGTACAGTAGTAAATCAAAACTATGAAATGCTTAATTATTTCCTGCTCTAGCAGGATTTCCATGACACCCTGTGCTGGTTCCAGTCCAAACTGTGTATCTATAACCTTTGGTACTAGCTAAAAGTTTGCCAGGCTTTTGAGACTTTCAGTCTGATGCAGTCGTTCAGGTACCTCGGTGTATGGCTTGACAGCAGGCTTAATTTCTCAGCTCACATTGATGCTATGCATCCGAAACTCCGCCCTAAGCTGGGTGCCCTGTGCTGTAACAAAGATTGTCTACCCCTGCTGGTCTGCCATGAGTTGGTCACCAAAATGATGCTCCTGGTCTTTGATTATGCAGATGTGGTCTACAGTACAGTCCCCTCCACTTCCCTAGCCAGACTGGACAGGCTCTGTAATGCCTTTTCTCGTTTTGCATCTAACTCTCCTTCATGTATGCACCACTGCTTGCTCTACGCCTCCCTTTCCATCCTCCCCCTACCTTCACATCACCAGTCTCGCTGCACCTCCTTCATCTCCACGTGATGATTTGGTTCCTTTTTTTCCCACCTTTCCACACTCCTAGTCCTCCCCCTGCTTCATGCTCCTTTCACTCTAGGGACCAGAGAACATTCTCCACTCCTCACCTTTGTTCCTCTGCTGGGCAATCTGCCTTGTCCTTTTGCGTGCCAGCATTCTGGAACTAGCTCCCCCTATACCTCAACCATTCCACCTCCTCAAGCTCCTTCAGACACCTACTGAAAATCCTCCCACCACCTACCTGTACCTGTTTCTCACAGGAGGTCCCCCTTCCCAGTGATTATGGTAGCTCAGATTTTGGGGAACTGTCAGCAATAAGAGCCTCACACCCAAGTGTGAGGCTGATTCAATTGCACTTTGTCTAAAAAAAAAAAAATTTTGTTACTTACTGTTTACTGCAGTATAGTAGAATGTATTAGACTAATTTTGCTGACTTCTATGATTCCATTTCCTGTAACCAAAATCCCAGAATCTCCTGTAACTGACATCGTCGGAGAACTGCAGAGTTGGGAGATTCAATAGCCCACAGTATTCATGTTAAAAATGTTGTAAGCTAAAACCAGATGTGTGCTGGTCCTGCTGTACTCACGGGGCTTGCTTAGTACAGTCCTCTGTGACTATATCTAGCCCCAGGAGTATAGCAGACCAGCAAACAGAAGACTACAGCGTATAAAAAAATGCTATCATTCACTGTGTAGGCTGTTGAATCTCCCACTGCTGCAGTTCTCCTCTGATGTCAGCTGCAAGGGAGTCTGGTATTTCTGGTTACAGGAAATGTCAGCTTACAAGTCCATGAAATTAGCCTGATACAGTTTACTGCACTGCAGTAATCATTAGGTAAAAAGCTCTGCACACAAAGGGCTAATTGAGATCAGCCTCACACCCTGGGTGAGGCCCTTATTGCCGCCCAGTGCTTAGTGCCTTTAATGACCAGCTCGACCTCCTAGTGCACCGTTGCCTGCCCTACGTTAATTTGATGGCTGAGTTTCATACTCTATGAATACTTGCATTTCTTTCTGCTTCAAGCTTGTACCAGAAGTATTACTTACCGTGCCATGTCTGCACTTGTATATGTAACTAACTGTAATGTATTGTATTATGTTTTGCTCTTCCTCCTCCGGATTGCACCTGAAAATGAGTCTCTGCTCAGTGTGCCTCCGTCGGTTACCAGTTTTCAATAAACAAATAGATGAATGAATGAAAATGAATGAATGAATGAATAAATAAATCTTGTAGCTTTGTATTTATTAGAGAACACGAGGAACATAGTTACATAGCAGTTTATGTTCAGAAGGGACTCTGGGTCCATCAAATGCCACGCCTCCTTTATAAGCAGAACCAGCAAGTATGCTGTGCAGACATGTACTACTTTATGGGATCCCCTCACTACCCAGCGTACTAGCTGATTCACTTGGTAGTAGAAATCTGTCCGGGCTTACCCTGAGAGCCTGTACTGCCTTCATGTTCACTAGCCTTGCTGGTAGGCTGTTGCACAGGTTTACCACCCTCTTTGAGGAGACGTATTCTCTAACGTTATGCCTAAATTTATCACCTTTGACCTTCAGGGCATGGCTCTTCATCCTGCTGGAGCACACCAGAACAAACATTCCATCCGTTCGACCTTGTTGATACCCTTCATGGGTGAACATGGTAAGGGCTTAGCAGTCTCTCCTTATAGCTTTTATTCTCCATTCCCTGATCATTTTGGTGGCCCTGCATTACACACATTACTAGCTCAATGTCCTTTTTGCATTGGGAGTCCAAACTGCACACAGGTCCAGGGCTTGTAAAGTTGTGGGATTACTTCCCTGCTGTGTTGGTCACCCCCGTGTACCCCAGCATTCTTCCAGCCTTCTAGGCAGCAGCCACGCATGCTTGTCATAGACACTAGCTTTCACGAGACAGCAGATGGTTGGTCAAAGTGGTAACTGATGCACCATTGTGTCTGTAGGGTACATAGTGAAGACATTATACATGGGTTTTGTGAGGGTGGCGAAGATATTACTGTTTTTTTTTGTTTGTTTTTTGGGATGCTTGTATTAGCATGTCTCTGTGGATGTATGTCACTGAGTATATTCATCAGTCCTGAACAAATATTTCTGTTCATTATTCACAGAAGAAGGGGAAGGGGAGGAGGGACCACAGCTAAGAAACAGGATTGGAAGGGAGGTGGACATCAGTCCGTTTACAGAGGAGAGAGTCCTTAAGGAACTCGCAAAACTGAAGGTCTACAAACAATGGGATCAGATGGGATACATCCTAGAATATTAAAGGAGTTAAGGGAGGTGCTGACAGCACCCCTGGTAGCCCTGTTCCAACAAGTCACTGGATACAGGGGTTGGTTCTGGGGGACTAGAGATAAGCAGATGTGGTTCCTCTACACAAAAGTGGGAGGAGGCTGGAAACTATAGACCTGGCAGCCTGACCTCGGTGGTGGGGAACATTATGGAATTTTTTTTTATTTTTATTTTTATTTTATTTTTATTGAGTTCTAGGATTACAAATACCGTTGAGCCAGGGCTCTTTTACAAAGGTTCCACGTCATGAGGTACAGATTAAACAGAGCATTATAGGCAACACAGTTAAATCAATGTACAAACAAAACTGCAGACAAGGAACATAAATTGAGGCAAACATTAATGAAGGGAGGAGGAAAGAAGTGAAAAGAAGAGAAAGGGATAAAGGGAGGTGGGGCGAGGGAAAGGGTAAGGGGGACAGCAAGGGAGATTAGGAGAGGTAGAGGAAGGAAAAGGAGGGGTGGTAGAGGAGGGAGGGGGGATGTAGCCTGGGGGCATTTTCAGAGAACAAACTATAAGTGCAGTAGTTGGGCAGGGTGGTGTCAGCAAGTGCTAGGAGGCTGAGGCTCTTGTGGATGTAGACAGAGCAAGGGGCGCCACGATGAAGTGATCTGGTCATAATCTGAGAGGCCACCCTGTGGTGCTTTCGTAGCTAGACCTTACAGTCACATGTACTGGCGGCAATGAGAAAGTGGCGGAGCCTGGTTTTGAAGGCACCAAGTGTGGGGGCGGGGGTGATATCACTAGAGAGCCCATTTAGCCAGTTGGCGGCCCAGTAGGCAAAAGCTCTTTGACCTTGGGTTGTGCGGCAGTAAGGGATTTGGAACTGCTGCGGTTTGGTCCCCCGGGTGCACCGGCTGCTTTTCTTAGGTTGTAGGAGGGTAGCAACACCGGGTGCCCATCTGAATTTTCTTAGCCACTATGCTGGTTTGGTATTTAATGCGCTTGTCAAGTTGCAGACAGCTGGAATCTCTGCTAAAAGAAAGGATAGTGGAGCACCTTGAACCCAGTGGAGCACAGGATCTGAGGCAGCATGGATTCATTTCAGGAAAGTCATGTCAAACAAATCTGATAGATTTCTTTGACTGGCTGACCAAGGAAGTGGATCAGAGGGAGCGGTGAATGTGGTCTACCTGGATTTTAGCAAGGTGCTTGACACTGTTCCAGATAGGAGGCTTGTGAACAAGCTAGGCAGGCTGGGATTGGGTCACAAGGTGGTGAACTGTGTTAGAAATTGGTTGAGGGATAGAGCACAGAGGGTGGTGGTAAACGGAGCTAAATCCGAGGAAGGAAGGGAGACCAGCGGGGTGCCACAGGAATCAGTTCTTGGGCCAGTCCTGTTTAATGTCTTCATTGGTGATATTGTGGAGGGGAAGGTATTCCTCTTTGCGATGACATTAAGATCTGCAATAGGGTAAACACTCCAGGAGGGGTGGAAAAAATTAGGAATGACCTAGCTAAGTTGGAGGAATGGTCCAGAGTGTGGCAGCTAAGATTCAGTGTGAAGAAGTGCAAAATCATGCACTTGTGGCGCAGGAACCCTTAGGAGGATTACATGATAGGTAGGGAGTTACTGACTGCCACCACATAGGAAAGAGATCTGGTGGTGATCATATCTGACAACCTAAAGGTGGCCAAACAATGTGCCAAGGCTGTGGGAAGAGCTAGTGGGATGCTGGGGTGCATAGGGGATGAGGTATCACCAGCAGAAGAAAAGAGGTGGTGATGCCACTGTACAAATAATTGGAGAGACCTTATTTGGAGTACTGTGTCCAGTTCTGGAGGCCACATCTCTGAAAGGACATAGACAGGGTAGAGGCAGCTCAAAGAAGGGCAACAAAAATGGTGCAGGGCCTGCACCAAAGATCGTATGAGGAGAGACTGGAGGACCTCAATATGTACTGTATACCCAGGAGGAGAGAGTGAGGAGACATGATGCAGACCTTCAGATACCTAAAGGGAATAAATAAGGTACAGGAGGGAAGCATCTTTCAGAAAAGGAGATGCTCTAGAACAAGAGGGCATGACATGAGACTGGAAGGGGTAGAATAAGGGGCAATGTGAGAAAGTACTTCTTCACGGAAAGGGTGAGGGAGGCATGGAACAGCTTCCCAGCAGAGGTGGTGGGGCAAAGTTGGTGGGGGAATTCAGAACTGGATGGGATAGACGTAGGGGAACCCTATTGATTCAAAAGAGGAGGTTAAGCCGGAGATAAAGTAGGATCTGTGGCTTTTTAGTAGGTAAGGAAAAAGGGAAGACTAGATGGGACTGTCGGTCCTTATCTGCCGTCAAATTCTATGTTTCTGTTGTGCATGTTGCTGTGTGTGTTGTTACCTCTGTGGGCGTGTCGGAGAGTGTTCATTTTTTATCAGAAAGTATCCCTTTTATTATAACTTTTGGAATGTTGGACCAACTGTTGGTAGCACCAGCCAGCGCTTGTTCTTCCTTGCAGGGTCCTCACCTGTTGACTGTACTGATATCCTCATCCGGGAGAGTGGCTGCGCTCGAGGTCAGACCTTGGGAAGTGATCTACCCAGTTACCTCTTGGTTGACTGACTGCTTGGGTGCACTGCATTTACTGGCCCTAGAGTACTGTCTCCTCCTGAACCCAGATCTCCAAGTTGTGCTGCTACACTGCACCATTTTAGCTTTTAGTGTTGTGTGGGAGAACCTTAGTAACCTCAAGCAGACCTGTCCAGGATGGGAACTGTCTGCCTGCATCTATTCCAGGCATGTTTTCCATGGAAAAAAGAAGGCTAGGAAAAGATACGATTTCAGTTTTTGAAATTGAAAGTGATTGGATAAGGTGGATCAAAAACCTTTTCAGCTTGTTCAGGGTAGCATCACTTGAAGGCACCCTGTGATAAGGATGGATTGAGCTCAGTGTAATGGGAGGAAGCATTTATTTATTTATTTATTTATTTTTTTCAGTCAGTGAGTGAAATGTTTTGGAAAAAGCTCCCTAAGGAAGCAGTACAGGTAGCTGAATCAAACTCAAGTTGCATCAGTTACTGTAAATAACATTGCTGGAAACAGCAATTGGGCGGGGGGGGGCAAATGATGCAGAAACTAGACTGACCATCCAAGATCGGACAATCACGGTGACACCTCCCTCATAGCGGGGCCGACCATATTGTTCTGTCTGTAATTTCTTTATTAGTCCACACGACACAGTAGCCAAATTACTGGCAGACTACATAGGATATTTGGTCTTCTTCTGCTGTCAAATTCTATGTATCTATGTAAACAGGCATTGCACATGAAAACTTATCCAAAATGTTGAGTTGCTCCAACGTTGGGAGTTCTCAGGCCTGCCAGTAAACACACCTCTGGGTTTAATTGCACTATACTACTTTGGTCACATAGCCAGCATGGAAGGTGATTCCTTTTGTATTGCTGGATGCAGCATTTCATTCATCGGAGAGGGGAGGCCCGTGTGGAGTATACTTCATGGCAGGAAACGGCCTTGAGTGCCCAGAGGTATCTGGCACTGGTGTGTTTTTTTTCTCTCCACAGTTCCATTTCCAATAAAATTCAATGGAAGCACTCCCTATTTAGCACTGGTTACAAGTATCTGGCATGACACTGAATACTGCAACAGCCTGGGATGGCAGGAGACCGCCACAATAAACCTTTGTTGTGTTTTGGCTCCTCTAGGCTGCCAGAATGGTATGGACCAATCTCCCCTGCCAGCACCTGGGACAGATTGAAGAAGTCCTCAGCTAAAGACAGACTGAAGAAGACTAGGCTGGCCTGCTGGTGCAGTTGTAGCTGAGATGCCTTCAGTGTTGATGATCCGGGTTCAGGAATGAGCCCGGAGTGTCAGAGGGTTTGGGGGGTAGGAAGAGTGTCCCATGGACAGCTCTTCTCCTCCAGGGTGGGGGGCCATGAGCTCCTGGCGCAGGAGTGACACCTAGTGGAAATTCGGTGTACACAGGCTGGGACCATGCAACAGATGGGCGGAGGAGGCGGCTGATGTCTGTGGGATGTGCGTGGGAACACGCACGTTCACACGCTGATGTCATTGCATATGCGCACCTCCAGGAGGAATCCTTAAGGGAAGAACCCTGCAGGTAGGTGAAAAATTAAGTCTGGGATCCATGACCCACCGCACTGCCGAAACTACCACACATAAGTCTCGGACGGGACTCTAGGGTGACCTCTGTCTCTCCCTGAGGGGAATCCTTCCATGAAGGGAAAGTCATGGTCCTCTTGGGCTGGGCAGCAGTGGGAGTGCCACACGTTCCAACCACACCCGTGACTCCATATTAACTGCATAGGTACTGTGCTTCACCTGTGGAGGAGTCTGACATCCTTGGCCAACTACAACGGTCACTGCAGCAGTGGATCACTAGGAAAGCGTGGTTGCTGGCATCACTTCCATCCATGGGATGTATAACTGCCAAAGATCTGAGCTTGTTCCTTAACCCGCTTTGCCCAGATGGCAGCATTATGCACCACTGCTGTGCCATAGAAACATAGAAGTTGGCAGCAGATAAGGACCACAAGGCCCATCCAGTCTGCCCATAAAATTCTCCTTTGCATTGGCCGGGAATCAAACCCAGGCCTCGCGCGTGGCACGTGAGAATTCTACCACTGAACCACTAATGCACAATCAGGGTGGCACCAGAAATTGATTTATTGCCATGTCACCATGAAGGTAACAAATTGCAGAAACATTTTCTCAGCAATTTAGTGACTTAATGCACCGCACCAAACAACCCCCAGGCATTTTAGCTACCTCAGATTTTACTTGAACTAGTAAAGGTTTGAATTGATCACAAACTGGCTACCTAACGACAACCTTAACATAGAGCCCTGGTCCTTGTAACTCTGGGGTTTGTATTGCCCTTTGTGGTTTGTGGTGATGGTTGTTCTCTGTGCAGTCTTTAGAAGTGTTGGGGTGGGGGGGTGTAGCTGTTTGCACAATCTTGGGCAGCAGCTGTACTAGGCAAAAACACGTTTAGTTCAGCTTGTCAGACTCTTCTGTTGTCCATCCAAATGCCTACGGGGCAAAGCGATTGTTTATTTGACCTAGATGGGGGAGGGGAACAGTTGGTCCTTCAAAAGGGTTTAACAGGGCCATGTATCCTTGCTTACTTACGGTTCCTCCAACACTATTGGAGCACGTCTTGTGAAAGCTGCAAGGCAGACTCTCTTGATTATGCACGCAACCCACCATCACTGTCACAGAGCTCATATGGATTGGAGGGCTGGATAGCATTTAAGGCTTCAAGTCTTTGGATGACATTTTTCATATGTGCCTTGGAGCGGAAGGGGGGGGGGGGAGAGGAAGGAGAACGGCTGGTGGACAAGTGGAACACCCTGCCAGAGGAAGTGGTGGGGGCTGAAACAATCACGGGATTTAAGAATGCATGGGATAGACATAAAGGAATTCTGGAGGTCAGGGGTAAGGGGCAACAGACTTCTAGGAAAACAAACTGAACTTACAAGCTCAAATGGGCAGACTGGGTGGGCCATAGGCCCTTATCTGCCGACACTGTCTATGTATCTATGTAAGTGCGAGGCTTACTTGGAGTGAAGGGGCTTTTGGTCCTGATGCAGCAGCTGCAGCAGCAGGAATGCTGGAGAGTCAGCCTTTCTGTCTACGAAACCAAAATGAATGGTGGGAGGCAGTATGGCAAAGTGGCTAGAGTGCTGAACTGTAACATAGTAATTTATTTTTATGTTTTGGTAACCAGGTAAGTTCGTTAGGCAGTTTGCCTATTTTCAGGCACGTCCCTGGACAACATTACATCAAAAAATGAAAAAGTTCCAAGATATACATATGTGCAAGTGAGAAGGCAAGGAAAGCAGATTGAACTGCATTAGGAATTTTATTTTTTTTTTTAATCATTTAACACTTTTGGCCCCTGGACAGCCCCCATCTGACCAACCCCCAGCCCCGTCACCTGGAATTATCGGGGGCTTACCTTATGCCCGGCCCAGGAGCGGAGCCTGCAGAGAGTCGGTCGCCATCCTGCCGCCAGCGATTTTTCTTGTTTTCGCCCAGGGGCCCCAGGAGTGGGACGCATGCCTGTGGAGGCATGCATTAGTCCCACGGCCCTGGTAACTGCCCCTGGCTCCTCCTGGCCTGTGCTGACCCCAGCCTCCACCAGGTGCCAGCCGCAGGTGGAGAAAGCTGTAACCCTGCCTCGAAGAGGAGAGCTTGCCTGTCAGCAGCTCCATCCAGCTCCACCCTCACGTTGCTGGCCTCTGACGGCCCGGGCTCGTTCCCAAACCCCGCTCGCCGGCGTGCCGCAAGGTAAGGCGTCCAGTGCCTCAGCGCCACCAGGACGGGGATTAGGATAATTGAAAAAGTTGCATACATTGGATTTTAATGGGCACATTTGTAAGGTTTATATAAGGATGTTATGAAGTGCTGCCGAGTATCCAAACTTCTGAAACTTTTTGTATAAAAAGAAAGTTAGTTTAATTAGATAGATTTGAACGATGTTAGAGCTTTGAAACAGTCTTGAACTTCTATTAAGTAATAACCAAATGCGTAGAGAACCGTATCATCCATATAGGTGCAGCTGCCTGGGGAGTTTCTGGGGAGAGGGCACACAGCTCAAAATAAATCTAGATGAATCACTGACTTCCACTTTTACAGCCTGTCTCAGTCCAAACAGCACTACTTGGACAGGAATGGGAAGGGGAGGGTGCCCCCCAGGGTCTGTGGGCATGATGGCCCTGGCAGGTGAGCATTACCAGTTTGACGACCCACCATATTTATTGCAGATGGTGAACAACAGCTTGCCTAATAAATCAAATCAATAATTTTGTTGCAACTGATACAGAAACAGTGGAAGTTGAAAATGATGAAGAGCCTTGTGGCACACCTTTACAAAAGAGTCTACGGTCAGAATTCATGTCTGCCTTCCTGCTTCCCAGGAGTTCCCAGGTTCGATCCCACCACAACCACAGAGTCTGTGTGTGACTCTGAGCAAGCCACAGACTCTAAATTAGTACATTTGCACAGCACATGTATTCGTGCCTGCTTATGAAGAAGGGGGTGAACGTGATGGACCTAGAGTCCCTACCGACTTTATGTTAGTATGTTACTGGTCCCCCAAGTGCTTCAGTCTGTACCTCTGAACTGTAAAACTGTGTAGAAGTAGGACTCCTCCCCCCTTCCACACTGTAAACAGAAGAGTACATCGCGGCTGGGATTTCCTTGTCAAACAAATAGCTAAAATGAAGCAAAGAGCAGCTGCTACTGAGTGTTGCATGTTCTGTTTGAAGATATCACAGCCGGATCTCATATCAAGGTCCAACAGTTGCACTTTTTTCAAGCTGTAGTCTTTCTCTAGATTTGGGACTGAGGGAGAATGGTTTTGTTTAGGTCTGTCACAACTTCCACAGAGACTTATTTTAAGCTGTTCAGCTGCAGTGATGTACTCTGTGTGAGGAAACTCACAGACTGTTTACTTATAGCTGCCCTATCCCGGAATGGCCCTACAGAATGCCTGTTGACTGCTGTTGCCTCAGGGACTGGGAGAAAGGTCAGGCAGTTGGACCAGATAACAGCTGTTTCCTGTGCCGACCAGACTGTGTGTGTGGGGCGGGGGTGAGGGTGGGGGCTAATTGCACTGAAGAGATTAAACAAATGGGGACTAATGGATTAAGCTTAACTTTTTTTTTTTTTACACCAGGCAGCATGACAAGTAGTTTTAAAAAAAATTGCACTAGGTCACAGAACCATGTGTACAATCGCAGCTAACTGGGGATTAGACATGACAATTAACTGGGAGAAATGCAAACATCACCCTGCCAAAGACATTTAAATAAGCAGTTTAATGTTAGGAAGTTATTATCTGCATTACAGAAGTACCTTTCTCTTTCAGAAAATAAAGCATATTAACTCTGGCAAAATTCTGCACACTAGCCAGCACAGATAGGTATAGGGATAACTGCAGTAGCTCTGGACAGTGTGCACTATGTTCTGGACTAGTAGAAAAATGTTAAAATAGACCCCTATAATTCTGAAACGTGTTTATCCACAGAAACGGAAGCAAGTATTTTTATTGGCACAGCTGTTTGGCCCCTGATCCATCGCCTGCGACATCAATTTGGGCATATCTCTGGGGATCTCCCAGTCCTATCTGCCGCTTCCTCACTGTCTAGAACAATGGGGATCCACATGGGGTAGGACTGAGAGTGCAGGTGTTGTTATTCAATGCAGACTGTGCTCCTGGTGTTTGTGTTATTTACTTACAGTGCCCCCAATCCCATAGATCATTTCACCTCCCCTGGCATCAACACAGCCTCATGGGAGCCTCCCACTCAGTGGCACACACTGAGCACATGCTGCCCCTCGCGGAAGTTCCTTGGTCCACTGCAGTACCAGTTGTCAAGCTCCTGCATCCCTGGGCTTGCTTGCGCTGCACTCTGCAGTATTCCACAGCCTAGGACTTCTCTGGTCCAGCTCCCCAGGCTCATTCCCGAACCCAGGTCACTGGCATGGAAGGGTGTTGCGCTTCTGCTGGGCCATCAAGTGACCTTACAGAAACTAGTCATTATTGGAGTCATTGGTCCCAGGTATTGAATCAAATGGTTAAAATCAACGCCACGTTAAGGTAGCTCTCGCAGCCAAGCCCTAACCCTCCCTATCTTGAGATCCTGCTACTCAAAAATTAAAAACAGATATGTTCTTCTGAATATTATAGAGCAGCTGACACGTTCCAGGTTGGCAACTCCTACTAAGGAGTTGCTTGGCCGCAGAGCTAATTTAGCCCACAACAGAGTCATGCTAACATACTAAGAAGCCAGCAGAGTAGGCCCTATGGTCAGTTGAGTCTGCTCGAGGGTCGGCCCGTTCAGGGCACCGTCTGCTGCCTCCCTCCCGCCTCCCCGAGGTCCCCCTCCCTCTTCCCCTGACTGGGCCCCTGCGTCGAGGGGTGATGTACCCTCCCCTTATACCTATCCCAGCCCTTCTTGAACCTTCCACTATGTCCATCGCCACCAGCTCCATCGGCAGGGCGTTCCAGGGTTTCACCACCCTTTCAGTGAAGTAGCGTCTCCTCATTTCCCCCTTGAGTCTCCCACCCACTAGCCTCATTTGGTGCCCCCTGGTGGCCCCCTCCTCCTTCAGTTGGAACAACCTGTCCTGTCTTACTCTGTTGATCCCCTTAAGATACTTGAATACCTCAATCATGTCTCCCCCCCCACCTTCCCTCCTCTCCTCCAGGGAATACAGGTTGAGCTCCCTGAGTCTCTCCGTATAGGAATTCTGCCCCAGCACCCGCATCATCCTGGTTGCCCTCCTCTGGACCCTCTCCAGGAGTGCAAGATCCCTTTTTAAGTATGGATGCCAAAACTGCACACAGTATTCCAGGTGCGGTCCAACCAGGCGCTTGTACAGCGGCAGAAGCACTTCCTGGCTTCTTAAGGTTATCCCCCTTGCAATGCACCACAGCATTTTGTTTGCTCTTGCCAGAGCCCTTCTACACTGCTCTGAGTTGTTCATTTTGGCATCCACTACCACCCCAAGGTCCCTCTACCCACTCGAGGCCTGCAGTGCCACGTCTCCCAAGGTGTACACATTAGATGGATTCCTGGCCCCCAGGTGGAGGACCCTGCACTTTTCAGCATTAAACCTCAGCTTCCATATATGTGACTACCCCTCCAGGGCCCCCCGGTCTCCCTGTAGGGTTAACCTACCCTCCTCCCTGTCTGCCACTGCCCCCAGCTTGGCGTCATCAGCAAAGAGGCTCATCTCGCTCTTGATGCAGTCTCTGATATCTGAGATATAAGTGTTAAACAGGAGAGGCCCCAGCACTGATAACTGCGGGACCCCGCTAATGACCCTCCTGGAAAATGAAACCTCCCCCCCCCCCAACTACCACCCTCTGAGAACACCCCCCAGGCCAGTTCTCGATCCACCTGACCGTCCGCGCCCCCACCCCCATGCCACTCAGCTTCTCCAGCAGTGCGGGATATGGTACCAAGTCAGATGCCTTGCTGAAGTCTAGAAAGAGGACATCCACTGGCTTGATCTGGTCCAGTGCTCTCGTCACCCAATCATAGAACTCCACAAGGTTGGTCTGACACAATCTACCCTGGACAAAGCCTTGCTGGCGATCATCCAGATAGCTGCTTGCCTCCAGGACCCCTGCCAGCGGCTCCTTTAAGACGACCTCCATCGCTTTGCCTACCACCAATGTCAGGCTTACCAGCCTGTAGTTTCCTGGGTCCTCTCACGAGCCGCCTTTGTGGATAGGCACGATACAGACTGTCCTCCAAACCTGGGGCACCCATCCCGTTGGAGGGAGGAGTTTAAGAGGTTTGCTAGGGGTGCGGCCAGGACAGCCGCCTGCTCCCCCAGCACCCTGGGGTGAAGGCCATCAGGACCCGGTGCCTTCTCCACTCTCAGGGCCTTGAGGGCTTCCCGTACTCTACCAATGGGATTTCATCATCCATGACATCCCCTCCATCAGCAGGACCACCCCGCCCCGCCTTATGTGGTGCTGCCTCACCATCCTCCCTAGTGAAGACCGAGGCAAAGTAGTCATTTATACCTCTGCCTGCTCCTCTGCCTCCTCCACCCACCTGCTCCCTGACCTCAGTCTACTAATCTGCCCCTTCCCTTTTCTTCTTTCCCCGATATACCTGAAGAACCCTCTTTCACCTCTGCTAATTTCCTGAGCTAGTCTCTGCTCCATCCTTGCTTTGGCCAACCTCACCACCCTGGTGACCTTCCTGACAAGTTCATCGTACTCCCCCTTGTTTATAGCTCGACGCGTATGCCTATATCTACTGTAGGCGGCCCTCTTTTCCCTTACTGCCTCCAGGACCTTCCTAGTCCACCAGCTTAGCTTCGTGGCTCTACCAAACTTGTGTCTCTCCTTTGTGCACGCCTTGGTAGCTTATAGGAGTCCCTTTTTAATGACTTCCCACTGACACTATCTTTGTCCATGCCTGTCCTGGTCCCATCTAAATAACCCCTTAGGATCCGCTCCATACCCCTGAAGTCTGAACCCTAAAGTCGACTACCATAGTTTTCGTGCAATCCACTCCCCCCCTGGTCCAGAGAAAACCAGACCATGGCATGATCGCTACCCGCCAGTGGGGCCCTGACCACAAGGTCCCTGATGAGGTCGCAGTCAGACAGGACCACGTCCAGGATGCGACCCTCCTTTGTCGTGTCAATCACCAGCTGTGTAAGGAACGCATCCTGAAGGGCGTCCAGCAGATGCTGCTCCCTGGCTGATGAGGATGCCATGGTTCCCCAGTCAGTCCCTGGCATGTTTAGATCCCCCAGCACCACCGTCCTGCTAATCCCCAGCCCACAATGGCCCTTAAGATTTGCCACTAGACCTTCCTCCAGGTCCTCCCCCTGCATGGGTTGCCTATATACCACCCCCAACTTCACCCTCTTGCCTCCAGGAGCCTGCAAGGTAACCCATAATGCCTCTACATGCCCCTCCGCATCCTCCACCTTGCATATCCTTATGCCCTCCTTAACAGTAATGGCCACTCCCCCTCCACTTCCCACAGTCCTAGCCTTCCTGAACGTGGTGTACCCTATTTGGTTTAGGTCCCAAGCATGCGCAGAAGTGGCCCAAGTCTCAGTGACAGCCGCCACATCTACTTCCCCCTTCCAGTAACAGTGCCTGAAGCTTGGGCATCTTGTTTCTCATGCTCCTGGTGTTGATCAGGACCTCCTTCCATCGCATCACCATGCCCTCCTTCCCCCACTCTCAGAGCTCCCAGGTAATTTTGTGTAGTAATAAAAGAACAACTTACATTTCTATGCCTGGCTCGTAAGTTCCGATTACGAGCTGAATGGTCGCCAAACAGCTGCCGAATGCTGCAGCCCCTCCCTTAAAAAAGCACTTTGATGACATGAAGTAGGGAATGGGTCCTCATGGACACAACATACAGCACAGTGAAATTGGGGGCCTCTAAACATGCATACAGTTTCTTTGCTTCCAGTCCTACTGTTTTTATGTGAAATTGCTGTTCTCCGTACTTAGAAACATAGAAAGTGATGGCAGAAGGGGGCCATGCGGCCCATCTGGTCTACCCATAAACCTACCCCTTCCCTTAACTGCTTTTCAGTGTTATGATGCCCTTCTATCTATTCCACGCTTTCTTGAAAGTCCCCACCATTTTTGCCTCCACTGCCTCCTGTGGAAGGCAGTTCATGGATCAACCACTCTCTCAGTGAAGAAGAACTTGCATGTGTTGCCTCAGAATCTGCCCCACTCTAGCTTCATGTTGTGCCCTCTGGTTCTTGGAAGATTTTTGATATGGAACAGGTCTTGGACCTGCACCTTGTTTATTCCTTTTATGAATTTGAAAGTCTCGATCATGTCTCCCCTCTCCCTGTGCTGCTCCAGGGAGTACATGTTTAATTCATGCAGCTGCTCCTCGTATGATTTGTTGTGCAGTCCATGAATCATTTTAGTAGCTCTCCTCTGCACTGTTTCCAGTCTGGTAATATCCTTTCTAAGGTGTGGTCTCCAGAATTGTACACTGTACTCCAGGTGTGGACTCACCAACAATCTATAGAGTGGCAGGATGACTTCCTTTGTTTTTTGCTGGTATTCCCCCGCTTATGCATCTCAACATACCATTTGCTTGCAGTGCTGCTTTCTTGCATTACTTGGACATTTTTACATCATCTAACATACTAAAATGCCAGCAGAATAGGCCTAAAGGTCTTTTCGCGTCTGCTTGTTTGTTCAGCCCCCACCCTGGGAGTTGACCCTGCTGCCCCCCTCGCCCTCTCTGGCTTCTCCCTTCCCAGACCCGGATATTCTCGCTGCACTGGACTTTGCTACCAGAACCCTTCCTCAGATACCCCTGGACTGTCTCTCTCGCTTCTTCCCAGTCCACCAGTGCTCCCAGTTTGGAGTTGTCTGCAAAGAGACTTAGCCTACTCCTAACCCCTCTCCCTGTATCCGAGACATAGGCATTGAACAGGAGTGGCCCCAATACTGAACCTTGGGGGACCCCACTGATTACCTTCCTAGGGGAGGAGACTATCTCACCAACCATTACCCTCTGTATTCGCCCGGAAAGCCAATTTTCAACCCACTTGAGATCCTGTCCTCCCACTTCAGTCTCCCCCAGCTTTGCTGTCAGCCCATTATGGGGTACTGAATCAAACGGCTTGCTAAAATCCAGGTATAAGAAGGCCACCGGCCTATGTCTGTCCAAGGCCCCCGTCACCCAATCATAAAACACTCCGAGGTTGGACTGACATGATCTCCCCGCAATGAAGCCATGCTGTTTATCATCCCGGTGCCCTAATCTTTCCAGCTGCCTCCCAAGCCTTTCCTTGATAAAGCCCTCCATTACTTTGCCTACCACAGACGTTAGGCTGAGAGGCCTATAATTCCCCATCTCCTCCCTAGACCCCTCCCCCTTTATGGATAGGCACTACATAAGCCACCCTCCAGTCTTGGGGCACCTGTCCCACCCCCTCTTGAACCCCTCCACTATCTCTGCCTCCACCAGCCCCCCTGGGCAGTGCATTCCATGGCTCCACCACCCTCTCAGTGAAGTAGCACCTTCTCCTTTCTCCCTTATCCCCCTCCAGCTTCCACCCATGCCCTCTAGTTGCCCTCCCCCTTCCTTCGGAGCACTCTGACTGCTCCTCCCTTATTTACCCTCTTAATGTACCTGAAGACCTCTGTCATGTCTTTCTGTCTTCCAGTGTGTACATGTTTAGCTCTTCAAGCCACTCCCCATAGGTCCTGCTCCCCAAGTAACCGACTTCAGGGGGGCGGATTTTAAGGAAATGGGAAGGATCCTTAAGGAGCATTTGGATGGGATTGGGTCAGACATGGACGCTGATAGTAGGTGGGAAATCATCAGGAGAGGGGTACAGGATGCTACCAGCACCTGTGCAAGAGTAAGACAAAAATGCGGTCGGGCCCAAAAACCCTGCTGGTAGACCAGGGAGGTCCAGGAGGTGGTGTGGGGAAAGAAGGCAGCCTATAAGCAATTCAGGTGCTCAAGGAGTGAAAGGGATCGAGGGGAGTACGAGCTGATGGCTAGAAGGGCCACTAGGGTGGTGAGGGCGGCTAAGGCAAGGAAGGAGCAGAACCTGGCCAGGGAAATTAGGAGAGAGAACAAGGGGTTCTTTAGATACATTGGGGAAAAACGAAGGGTGAAGGGGCAGATTAGCAGGATTAAATCAGGGGAGAGATGGGCACAAGACCCAGGGGAGCAGGCTGAGGTACTAAATGAGCACTTCACCTCAGTTTTCACCAAGGAAAATGGGGGTGCTGCATCATACATGGGAGGAGACAGAGATACTGAGGAGGGGGGGACCCTTACCGATCGGCGGGTCTGGGGAGAGGGGGAGGCATCACTGGCAGGTGGGGGGAGGGCTAAGCAGGGAGAAGAGGTACTGGAAGTGGAAATCACAGCAGAGAGAGTGAGGGAAGCCCTCAGCTCCCTTAAGACGGAGAAAGCACTGGGGCCGGATAAATTACATCCCAGAGTGCTGAAGGAACTTGCGGATGTCCTGGCGAAACCCCTGGTGGAACTTTTCACCATCTCTCTGAGGACAGGGTGGGTGCCCCAAGACTGGAAGGTGGCGCATATAGTGCCTATCCACAAGGGGGGATCAAGGGAGGTGGCAGGGAACTACAGGCCTGTCAGCCTGACATCGGTGGTGGGCAAGGTGATGGAGGGCATTGTCAGGAGAGGCTGGGGGACCTGGATAAGTCAGGGTGCCTGGACGATAGACAGCATGGATTCATCCTGGGGAAATCATGTCAGACAAACCTGGTGGAGTTCTATGACTGGGTGACTAGTGCCTTGGGCCTGGGTATACCAGTGGATGTCCTCTTTCTAGACTTCAGCAAGGCATTTGACTCTGTTCCTCACGTGGGCTTGTTGGATAAGCTGGGAGAAATGGGGTTGGGGAACCAGATGATCAGATGGATAGGCAGTTGGCTCCAGGACCGGACCCAGAGGGTCGTAGTTGGCGGGATAGTCTCATCCCAAGGAGGGTCATTAGTGGGGTCTCGAGGATCAGTCCTGGGCCCCTTCTGTTCAACGCCACGTCTCTGACATAAGGACAGGAATCAGGAGTGAGATGAGTCTCTTTGGGATGACCTCAAACTGGGGCGTGGTGGATGGGGAGGAGGCGAGGGTGGCCCTACAGGGGGACCTGGAGGCTCTGGAAAGATGGTCTAGAAAGTGGAAGCTGAGGTTCAATGCAGGGAAATGCAAGGTACTCCACCTGGGGGCCAGAAACCCGGGCCAAGTGTACACCCTGGGGAAATGCTACAAGTCTAGATGGCTGAGAGGGACCTGGGGGTGGTGGTGGATGTCAAGATGAACAACTCTGAGACTTGTAGGAGGGCAGCAGCCAAGGCCAACAGGATGCTGGGATGCATCGCTAGGGGGATCACCTCCAGAAGGAGGGAAGTGATACTCCCTCTGTATAACTGCTTGGTGAGGCCGCACCTTGAGTACTCGTGCAGTTTTGGAGGCCACACTTAAAGAGGGACATTAACCTCCTGGAGAGGGTCCAGAGGAGGCAACCAAAATGATTTGGGGCTTGGGGACAGGACCCAGTGAGGAGAGGTTCAAGAGCTAAATATGTACACATTGGAAGAGAGAAGGGACCGGGGGACATGATGGAGGTCTTCAGGTACATGAAGAGGGTAAATAGGGGAGGAACAGTCAGGGTGCTTCAAGGAAGGAGGAGGGGCCACTAGAGGGCATGGGTGGAAGCTGGAGGGGAAGATTCAGGGAGAAAGGAGGATGTGCTACTTCACTGAGAGGGTGGTGGAGTCATGGAATGCACTGCCTAGGGGGCTGGTGGAGGCAGAGACAGTGGAGGGGTTTAAGAGGGGGTGGGACAGGTACAGGGGAAGGGTTCTGGAAGCAAAATCCAATGCAGCAAGAATATCTGGAACTGGGAAGGGAGAAGCCAGAGAAGGCGAGGGGGGCAGCAAGGTCAGCACCCAGGGTGGGGGCTAGCCAAACGAGCAGACACGAAAGACCATTAGGCCTATTCTGCTGGCATTTTAGTATGTTAGTATGTTAGCCCCAGATCATTTTGGTTGCCCTCCTCTGGACCCTCTCCAGGAATTCAATGTCCCTCTTTAAGTGTGGCCTCCAAAACTGAATGCAGTACTTGAGGTGCGGCCTCACCAAGCAGTTATACAGAGGGAGTATCATTTCCCTCCTTCTGGAGGTGATCCCTCTAGCGATGCATCCCAGCATCCTGTTGGCCTTGGCCACTGCCCTCCTACAAGTCTCCGAGTTGTTCATCTTGACATCCACCACCACCCCCAGGTCCCTCTAAGCCATTGAGACTTGTAGCATCCCCCCATGGTGTACACTTGGCCGGGTTTCTGGCTCCCAGGTGCAGTACCTTGCATTTCCGTGCATTGAACCTCAGCTTCCACTTTCTAGACCACTTTTCCAGAGCCTCCAGGTCCCCCTGTAGGGCCACCCTCCCCTCCTCCCCATCCACCACCTCCCCTAGTTTTGAGTAATCCGCAAAGAGACTCCTCTCACTCCTGATACCCTTCCTTATGTCAGAGACATAGGCATTGAACAGGAGGGGCCCAAGCACTGATCCTTGAGGGACTCCACTAGTGACCCTCCTTGGGGATGAGACTATCCCGCCAACCATGACCCTCTGGGACCGGTCCTGGAACCACTTTCCTATCCATCTGACCTTCTAGTTCCCCACCCCCATTTCCCACAGCTTATCCAGCAGCCCCCCATGAGAAACAGTGTCAAACGCCTTGCTGAAGTCAAGAAAGAGGACGTCCACCGGTCTGCCCAGGTCCAAGGCACTCGTCACCCAGGCATAGAACTTCACAAGGTTTGTCTGACACGATTTCCCCAGGACAAATCCATGCTGTCTATTGTCCAGGCACCCCGACTTTTCCAGGTCCCCCCCAGCCTCTCTTTGACGATGCCCTCCATCACCTTGCCCACCACCGATGTCAGGCTGACGGGCCTGTAGTTCCCTGCCACCTCCCTTGATCCCCCCCCTTGTGGACAGGCACTATATGCGCCACCTTCCAGTCCTGGGGCACCCACCCTGTCCTCAGAGAGATGCTGAAAAGCTCCGCCAGGGGTTTTGCGAGGACATCTGCCAGTTCCTTCAGCACTCTGGGATGTAATTTATCCGGCCCCGGTGCTTTCTCCATCTTAAGGGACCTGAAGGCTTCCCTCACTCTCTCTGCCGTGATTTCTACCTCTGCTACCTCATCCCCCTGCTTTGCCTTCCCCTCCTGTCAGTGATGGCCCCTCTTCCCAGACCTGCCGACGGTAGGGACCCCCCTCCCTCAGTTTCACCATCTTCTCCCATGTATGATGCAGCCCCCCCATTTTCCTTGGTGAAAACTGAGGCGAAATACTCATTTAGTACCTCAGCCTGCTCCCCCGGGTCTTGTGCCCATCCCTCCCCTGTTTTAATCCTGCTAATCTGCCCCTTCACCCTTCGTTTTTCCCCAGTGTACCTAAAGAACCCCTTGTTCCTCTTCTAATTTCCCTGGCCAGGTTCTGCTCCTTCTTTGCCTTAGCCACCCCTACCTTAATGGCCCTTCTGGCCATCAGCTCATACTCCCCTCGATTCCTTTCACTTCTTGAGCACTTGAAATGCCTATAGGCCACCTTCTTTCCCCTCACCACCTCCTGAACCTCTCTGGCCCACCAGCAGGGTTTTCGGGCCCTACAGCATTTGCGTCTTACTCTTGCACAGGTGCCGGTAGTATCCTGCACTCTCCTCCTGATGATTTCCCACCTACTGTCAGCGTCCATGTCTGGCCCAATCCCATCCAAATGCTCCTTAAGGATCCTTCCCATTTCCTTGAAATCCACCCCACTGAAGTCAGTTACCTCCGTCTTTGTGCAGCCTTCTACCCCTCCTAGGTCCAGGCAGAACCAGACCGTGGCATGGTCGCTCCCCCCAACGGGTCCCTTACCTTCAGGCCCCCAACCTGGTCACTGTCTGCCAGGACCACATCCAGTATCCGCGCCTCCCTGGTCGGTTACCCCACCTGCTAAGTTAGGAACGCATCCTGAAAGACATCCAACAACCTCTGTTTCCAGGCCACCAAGGATGTCATAGTCTCCCAGTCCATTCCTGGCATGTTTAAGTCCCCCAACCCCACCACCACCCTTCCCCTGCCCAATCTGCAGTGTCTCCCAACATCTGCCACCAGACTGTCCTCCAGCTCCTCTGCCAGCAGGGGGTCTATACACCACTCCTACTTTCACTCTCTTGCCCCCTCTTGTTATCAAGGTGACCCAAATAGCCTCCACAGTTCCCTCCG
The DNA here is from genome assembly GCA_016271365.2 of Neoceratodus forsteri. NCBI lineage: Eukaryota > Metazoa > Chordata > Ceratodontiformes > Ceratodontidae > Neoceratodus > Neoceratodus forsteri. The sequence goes on along the minus strand of CM057451.1, from coordinate 863,008,106 downwards.
CCTCCTATGCCAATGCAGTTTTTGACTATTATTGCTACCCCTCCTCCCGTCCTTCCTGAACATGGTGTACCCCTCCAGGTTACGGTCCCAGTCGTGTCCTGCGGTGGCCCAGGTCTCGGTGACCGCTGCCACATCCACCTCTCCCTCAGTTAGCATTGCCCAAGCTCCTGGAATTTAGCAGACTACCTTCCACCCTTTCCCTATACTTCCATTTCCCCTGCTCACGTTCCCATGGGGATTCCATCTTCCCTCGGTCTGCACCTTACCAGTCGGCCTTTTCCCGCATTTCTTCAGCTCCCCAGGGGGGTGGAGACAGAGTCTCTCCTTTATCGGATCCCCCTTGACAGCCTCTTCTCCTATCCCTCCCCCCTTCACAAGTTTAAACCCCACCTTTCACCAACGAACCCATCTATTTTCAACTTAAGGATTTCCTTACCTTCCAAATTGAGATGGAGCCTATCTCTAGCATATAACCCCTTATCCCCAGGTCTCCCCCAATCCCCCACCAACCCATACCCTCTGGCCCCACACCACTTCCTGAGCCACTGGTTTATCTCCCTAATCTTCTTCTTGTGTTCCCCACTAGCCCTTGGCACCAGCAGGATTTCTGAGAAGGAAATTGCGCATCCTGTGTCATGACAGACACTGGCAAGCTCCCTCAACCTTGCCTGTATCTCTAGCTCGCTATTTCCTTCAATGTCATTGGTACCCAGGTGGACCAGTATGTCTGGGGAACCTCCACAATCCTTTGCCAGCTGATATACCTCATGCTTGGCCCTGTGTTACAGTTATTCCTAGATCTCTTTCCTGTTTAGAGGCTTCCAGTTTTTCTCCCCTTAGGTAGTAATCCACTCTTGGGTTAGTCCTTCCAAGGTGCATGATTTTGCATTTTTTAGTATTGAAGTTTAGTTGCCACATTCTTGACCACTTTTATAGAGACTCAAGGTTAGCCTTCATCTTCTCCGCTTCTCCTGGGGTGTCCACCCTATTTCCTATCTTTGTATCGTCTGCAAACAAACTCACCTTGCCCACCAGTCCATCAGAAATGTTACTAATGAAGATATTGAATAGGATTGGTCCAAGCACTGAACCCTGTGGTTAACTTGTTATGATTTTATGTAAGACGTCCAGGGCCTCCGGGAATGGGCATCAAAGAAATAAAATTTGCCTTGCTTTACATGCAGGGGGGCTAATATGTAACATGTATTACAGCCCCCTACATGTAGAACTGGAAGCAAAGAACCTGTATGCATGTTTAGAGGGCCCCCCCACCCATGATTTCATTGTTCTGTATGTATTGTGCCTGCAGCCCCTTTCTCAGCTTCATGTTATCAAAGTGCAGAAAAGCAGAAAAGTGGCATAAAAGGGGGAAATATTGTTAATGGGGGACCTGAATATGCCATTTGTTAACTGGAGCACCTTTGCTGCAGCCATATCCAAGAGCACTGTTATTCTTGATGCCCTACAGGGGGCATGCCTCAGACAGCTAGTAGTGGAACCCACTTGGGAGGGAGCAATCTTAGACCTGGTACTGTCAAACGGGGATGGAGAAAGGATCTCAGATTTAGAAGTGGGTAGCAATCTGTGGACAAGTGACCACCAAACATATACATACATACATAGATACATAGACAGTGTAGTGTCGGCAGATAAGGGCCTATGGCCCACCCAGTCTGCCCATTTAAGTTTGTAAGTTCAGTTTATGTTTTCCAGGAAGTCTGTTGCCCCTTACCCCTGACCTCCAGAATTCCTTTATGTCTATCCCATGCATTCTTAAATCCCGTGATTGTTTCAGCCCCCACCACTTCCTCTGGCAGGGTGTTCCACTTGTCCACCACCCGTTCTGTGAAGAAATTCTTCCTCACGTTTCCTCTGAATCGTCCTCCCTCCAACTTCATCCCATGCCCTCTAGTCCTGGAACATCTTTTTTCGCTTAAAAATAGTGTTTCCTGCACCCTGTTCCTCCTGTAAGATACTTGTATGTCTCTATCATATCCTCTCTCCTCTTCTCCTCCAGGGAGTACATGTTCAGTGCCTTCAACCTGTCCTCATAGGACTTGTGATGCAATCCATGCACCATCTTTGTTGCCCTCCTCTGAACCTTCTCTACCCTGTCTATGTCCTTACGTAGGTATGGTCTCCAGAACTGTACACTGTACTCCAGGTGGGGCCTCACTAGTGTCTTGTATAGTGGAATTATGACCTCCCTTTTCCTGCTGGTGATGCCCCTGCCTATGCATCCCAGCATCCTATTTGCTTTACCTGCTGCCTTGTCACACTGTTTCCCTGCCTTGAGGTCATCAGAGATGATAACTCCAAGATCCCTTTCCTGCTTGGTGCATGCTATATCCTCACCCCCCAACTGATATATTGTGCCAGGGTTTTGTGCCCCCATATGCATTATCTTGCACTTCCTTGCATTGAATTTCAACTGCCAAACCCCTGACCATTCTTCAAGTTTCTGCAGGTCCCTTCTCATTCTGTCTACACCCTCTGGTGTGTCTACTCTGTTACAAGAGCTTTGTGTCATCAGCGAACAGTGAAATTCTGCCTTCTGGGTCCTGTGCAATGTCACTGATGAAGATATTGAATAGTACCCGGTCCAGCACTGATCCTGTGGTACCCCTGGTCACTCTTCCCTCTGTGGAGTGACAACCATTTACCACCACCCTCTGTGTCCTGCTGTCCAGCCAGTTACCTACCCACCGCACTACTATCCTGCCCACACCCATATTCCCCAGTTTGTGCAATAGTCTTCTATGTGGCACAGTGTCAAGGCCTGCTGAAGTCCAGATAGGCCATGTCCACTGCCCTCCCTGATCCACCTCCCTAGTCACCCAGTCAAAAATTCAATGAGGTTGGTCTGACATGACCTTCCCTGGTGAAACCATGCTGCCTTTGGGTCCTGTAGTCCATTGACAACCAGATGTTCCACCAATCTCTCCTTCAGTAGTGCTTCCATGATCTTCCCCACTACCGAGGTGAGGCTGACTGGTCTGTAGTTCCCCTTCCTCTTTGTTCCCACTTTGTATAAGGGGACTACATCTATCCTCCAGTCTTTGGGTACCTCCCTGTTTCTAGTGATCGGCTAAACAGGATAGCAAGAGGTTCAGCCACCACCCTCTTAGTTCTTTAAGGACCCTGGGGTGCACCCCATCTGGCCCCATTGCTTTATCAACTCTTATTACTTCCAGTTCCTTCAGGACCCTTTCTCGTGTAAAGGGACTTGTGTCCATTTCTGCACCATTCTCACCCCTTGTACTCCATTCAGACCCATTACCCTCCTCTTCCTCAGTAAAGACTGAGCAGAAATACCTGTTCAATATGTCAGCTTTACTGTTGTCATCCTCCACACAGCCCCCATCCTCCCCCTTCAGTCTCACTATCCCTCCCTTTGCCTTTCTTTTTTCACTTATGTACCTGTAAAAGGTTTTGTCCCCTCTACCCACTGATTTTGCAATGTGTTCTTCTGTCTGAGCTTTGGCTTCCCTTACTGACCTCCCTGCCTCCCTTTGCTTCTCCTGGTACTTCTCCTATCCCCTTCTGCCTGTGTCTTTTTGTATTGCCTGAATGCAATCTTTTGGCTTTCACTTTCTTTGCTACCTCTTTGGAAACCATAATGGTCTCCTCTTCCTTTTCCTCTTGCTAACCTGCTTAATACATAATTCTGTTGCTCTTGTAATCCCCATTTTAAATACTTCCCACTGTTCCTCAACCCCTGATTCCTGCCCCATTCCCTTAATGCCTCTTTCAAGTATCTCCCCATTTTCCCAAAGTTTGCCCCCTAAAATCCAGGATCGTGTTTTTGTGTGGTTTGGTTCTGCTCTTTCTGTGATTTCAAACCACAGTGACTGGTGGTCACTGTTCCCCAGGTGCTCCCCACTCACCCCCATCACACTGTCCCTGTTTGTGAGCACAAGGTCCAGTATTGCCTTCTGCCGAGTTGGTTCCATGACCAGTTGCTTGAGGAAGGCACCCTGAAGGGAGTCCAGGATAAATCTGCTCCTAGTTGATGCTGCTGCTGCTGGGATGCTCCAGTCCACGTCTGGAATATTGAAGTCTCCAACCAGTACTACCTCACCCTTGTCTGCCATCCTCTGGATGGCTAGCATCAGCTCCTATCTGTTTCTTCCTCCTGGGCTGGTGGTCTATAGACCACACCTGTGTGATGGCTGGCCCCATTTTCCTTTCCAGCTTAACCCACAGTATCTCTCCCCCATTTTGTTCCTCCTGGATCTCTGTGGCCCTTATGTCATTTTTCACATACAGTGCACTCCTCCTCCCTTCCTGCCTGCCCTGTCTCTTCTGAATATGTTGTAGCCAGGTATGGCCAACTCCCAGTCATGGTTATCATTACACCAGGTTTCAGTGATGGCCACAATGTCCAGGTCTGACTGCACCATGACAGCTCCAGATCTTCCATCTTGTTGCTAAGGCTCCTGGCATTTGCACACATGACTTTCCATGATTTGACCTCCCTAGACTGTTTCGCTGTTCTACTCCAGCCCCTTCCTTGGTTGTCCTTTATCCCTGGTTCACCTTGCTGTCTGCCTTTCTGCTGAATTTTGCCCCTATTCTGTCTATCCACCTCCTGGGCGCTAATCTCCATCTTTTGCACTTGGCTAACCTCCACATCCTTTCCTTCCATTTCTCTGGGTACCTCTATTTGGTTGTCCCTGTTTGGCAGTGTGGCATATGAGTTCTTGAGTGGAATAGGATCTGGGATGTGCCTCTGCCTGACTGGTCTAACCCTCCCTGAGCCCACTGTCATCCAAGTACTCCTCGTTCTCTGCATCCTTTGAGGCAGCTGCATTGGACTGAGTGGTCTTTGGATAGGGGTGATGGTACTCCTGACCCAGTTTGAGACAGTGTGGTTCACGATAAACACAGCCATAGAGTCCAGCCATACAAAAGCAAGAGTACTGGACTTTAGGAGGGCTGACTTTGGGAAAATGGGAGAGCGCCTCAGAAAAGCACTAGCAAATGGGCAAGAAGGAGGGGTGGAGGAGCAATGGGGCAAAGTCAAAACAGCCATCACAAAGGCAACAAGCCTTTGTGTAAAGCAAAACAAAATGAAGGAAAAAAACACCATGGTTCTCAAAAGAGGTGGCAGGGAAGGTTAAGGAGAAAAATGTAGCATTCAGGAAGTATAAGGAAACAGAAGGAGCAGGACAGAGAACTGTACCAGTTGAAGCAGAAGAAAGTAGGGAAGGTAGTCAGAATAGCAAAGGCCCAAACTGAGGGAAAGATAGCCAACTCAGTTAAAAAGGGGTCTAAAACCTTTTATAGGTACATTAGGGAGTGAAGAAGGACCAAGGAAGGGATGGTGAGGCTTAATAAAGGGAAGGGAGGGTTGGCAGAGGGTGACAGTGAAAAGCAGGGATACTGAACGAACACTTCTGCTCAGTATTCACAAAAGAAGAGGAGGGTGAGGTACCTAAATCAAAGAATAGAAGCACTCTGGATAAGAGAGGTCGATACCAGTCCATTCACAGAAGAAAGGGTTCTGAAAGAACTTTTAAAACTGAAGGTGGATAAAGCAATGGGGCCTGATTGGATTTACCCAATAATTCTAAAAGAACTAAGGGTAGAACTAGTGACACCACTGACTGCCCTCTTTAACAAATCATGGGAGGATGGCGTGGTACCCGAGGACTGGAGGAGGGCAGATGTGATTCCCTTTCACAAAATTGGGAGCAAGACAGAGGCAGGAAACTACAGACCGGTTAGTTTGACCTCAGTGGTAGGGAAAATGATGGAATCACTTCTGAAGGAAAGAATTATTGAGTTCCTAGAGGCCAGTGGGGCACGGACCCACAGCAGCATGGATTCACAGCAGGAAGGCCATGTCAGATGAATCTAATAGATTTCTTTGACTGGGTGACCAAAGTAGTAGACCAAGGAGGGGCTGTGGACATGGCCTACCTAGACTTTAGCAAGGCATTTGAGACAGTCCCACACAAAAGATTAATGTACAAGTTAGCCAGCCTTGGAGTGGGCCCCAAGGTGGTAGCCTGGGTAAAAAATTGGCTGGACAACAGGACGCAGAGGGCGGAGTCCACTCTGAAGAAAGGGGGGTTACTAAAGGGGTACCACAGGGTTCAGTACTGGGACTGGTCCTCTTTAATGTCTTTATAAATGACATTGCAGACAGACTGGAAGGAAAAGTATGTCTCTTTGCAGACGACACAAAGATCTGCAAATGAGTCGATGCAGAAGATGGGGTGGAAAGGATGCAAAGGGACTTGGCAAGGTTGGAGGAATGGTCAAAGGTATGGCAGCTTAGATTCAACCAAAGAAGTGCAAAGTAATGCACCTAGGAAACAAAAACCGAGGGGGAAGAGTACACAATGGGGGTGAGATACTAACAACAACAAAAATGGAAAGGGACCTGGAGGTAATCATATCAGATGACCTTAAGGTGGGCAATCAGTGTGAGAAGGCAGTAAGGAAGGCTGGTGGGATACTGGGATACATAGGGAGAGGCATCACCAGTAGAAAACAGGAAGTTGTTATCTCTCTGTACAGACAGTTGGTGAAACCCCATCTGGAGTACTGTGTGCAGTTCTAGAGACCCCATCTCCGCAAGGACATAGACAGAATGGAAGCTGTCCAGAGGAGGGCAACTAAAATGATGCAGGGTCTACACCAGAAGACATATGAAGAGAGATTGAAGGACCTTAATATGTATACCCTCGAGGAGAGGAGGGAGAGGGGGGACATGATAGAAACTTTAAAGTACCTTAAGGGAATCAGCAAAGTCCAAGAGAGTAGCATTTTTCAGAAAAAGAGATGTGCAAGAACAAGGGGACACAATTTGAAGATAGAAGGGGGATGGCTCAGAGGTAATGTGAGGAAGTATTTTTTCATGGAGAGGGTTGTGGTTACATGGAACAGCTTTCCTGAGGAGGTAGTGGAGTCAAGAACAGTGGGGGAATTTAAGAATGCATGGGACAGACATAAAGCAGTTCTAGTGTGGGGGTAGGAGGAGGAAATAGGCTGTTGGTTAACAAGGATCCTTGGGCTTATCCATTAGGTAGGGAAATGTTCAGACTGGGTGGGCCAGGCGGTCCTTATCTGCCGTCAAATTCTATGTTTCTATGCTGTTTTTAGGGGCAAGGCTGCAGTGCTCAGCAGCTGCTTGGCTTATACTTGGAAGTTACAAGCCAGGCATACAAATGTAAGTTGTTCTTTTATTACTGCACAGAACAGTCTGTTGTGGGCTAAACTAGCTCCTTGAGCAGGCAACTCCTTAGTATGAGTTACCTGACGGAGACTGCAGATTGTGTCAGCAGCTGTTGAAGCTGGCTGTGCTACTAAATGCACCTCTGAACTAGTGGGGACAAAAAAACCTGCAAGCCAAAAGTCGTCTTTTCCCTAAAACCACATGCTAGTTTCCGTTTTTTATAACTGCACAAACAAAGGACTCTTAGGGCTTAACACTTTGAAGTGGCTATACAGAAGCTGTTTCAAATATAATAAAAATATACTTTATAAAAAGAAACCATAAGGCAGTCCCTCCCAGCCTAGTTAGTAAAATTGTGATTTGTCAGGCCCTGGAAAAAGTCCACCAAATCTCTCAGAGTCATGATAAAATATACTGGTGCAACAAAAGTGTGTGAGTGTGTGTGTGTGTATAGATATATGTAACAGATAATCCACAATGGGCCGTGTGGTCGTTCTGTGATACACACACGCCTTTGCGTGTGTTGTGAGGCACGAGGTGGCAGGATGAGTGTGTTCAGCGACCCAGGTGTGCATATATCAGAGCAAGACCGCATGCCTGTAGCGGATTATCTATTTTATAAAATGGCCAAAATGTTTGGGGGGAGGTGTAAAATAAAAAGAAGAGAAAGAATAAATGCCAGGTAGGTGTGGTATATGGGGAATATACCATTGAGTGATGCTAATTAGCTTCATAACCCATGAGCCTGAAGGGTGAGTGGGATAGCTAGTTAGAACCCTGAGGTGGTATATAGCATTTTAGCTATGGGCACACAATAAGATAAATGCTTGGGAGACTAGTTTCCTAAGGAAAGTAATGAAACTATGTTCCTAGGTTTGTGAGGTCAGCCCCAGGCAGCCACCACTGCTGGGCCATGACAGAAGTTTACAGACACAAGAGATCTTACTTCGAGTTGGAGCTCTTGCAGCAGGATACACCATAAGTACTGTGCCGCTAGGCTCTAGGACCCCACGGAAAAACTTCTTGCCAGCAGTATACAGCAGGAACTGCCCCCTGATGTCAGACTGCCTCCAACATCAGCAAATGGTATAAAGGGGGTGGTTCCAGCTCCATCTCAGTTCATTTCCCGCCATTGACCTGTGCACATTGGCTCCACAGACGCCTCCTGCTACCAGTCGACTGTCATTTTCGCGTTTTTCGCATGTTCTTATTTTTTTACCAAAATCTGTGAATTAATATACTAACATACTGAAAAGCCAGCAGAATAGGCCTAATGGTCTGTCTTGTCTGCTCGGTAGCCAGCCACCTACTGGGTGTTCGCTTTTCCGTCCCCCCTTGCCCCCGAGAGGGTCTTCTTTGGCTTTAGTTTCCCTTTGTACCTGTCCCGCCCCTTCTTGAAGCCCTCCACTGTGCCCTCCTCCACCAGCCTCCCGGGCAGCGCATTCCATGGCTCCACCACCTTCTCAGTGAAATAATGCCTCATATGCCCCCCCCCATAATTTCCCCCCTCCAGCTTCCACTCATGCCCCCTAGTTGTTCCCCCCCCTTCTTTAGCCTAAACAGCTCCTTGGTTCTACTCTGTTATTCCTTTTACATACTTGAAGACTCCTATCATGTCTCCCCTGTCCCTCTTCTCCTCCAGTGTGTACATACCAAGCTCTTCCAGTCTCTCCTCATAGGGCCTCCCCTCCATTCCCTGAATCATCCTGGTCATTCTCCTCTTGACTCTCTCCAGCAGCGCTATGTCCTTCTTCAGATGAGGTCTCCAGAACTGTACACAGTATTCGAGTTGCGGCCTGACCAAGGCATTATACAGAGGGAGGATCAGCTCCCTCCTCCTGGATGTAATTCCCCTGGCTGTGCAGCCCAGTATCCTGTTTGCTTTGGCTGCGGTTCTTCTACAGTCTTAAGAGTTGTTCATTTTGACGTCTACCACCACCCCTAAATCCTGCTCACCCAGTGTGGCTTGCAGTGTAGGCCCCGGGTGTAAACATGGCCCGGATTTCTGACCCCCAAATTAAGTATTTTACATTTCCTGGCATTAAATTTCAATCCCCACCTCCCTGACCACTCCTCCAGGGTATCCAGATACCCCTGGACTGTCTGTCTCTCGCTTCTTCCCAGTCCACCAGTGCTCCCAATTTGGAATTGTCTGCAAAGAGACTTAGTCTACTCCTAACCACCTGTCTGCAGAGAGGTGTTAAAGAGTGCAGCCAGTGGAGCTGTCTGCTCCTGCGCCAGTTTCTTCATAACCCTTGGGTGTAGCCCATCCGGCCCTGGCACCTTATCAGTTTTTAGCTTATAAAGGGCCTCCCTCACCTTATCCACTGTGATTTCTCCCCCCTCAGTCGTCCCCCTCATGCATCTCCCCACCCCTTCTGGGTCTGGCTCTGCCTGTACCCTAGCCTCTCTCCATCCTCTGGTGTCAGACTGACCTCTCGCTTTTGCTGGCTCCTCTTCCCTTATTTCAATCTGTAGGGATCCCCTTGTCCCCATCTGCAAAGATTGAGGCAAAGTACTCGTTTAGCACCTCTGCCTGTCCCCCACAATTTTAATCCTGTTGATCTGTGTCCTCTCTTTTCTGTTCTTTTTTATGTATCTAATCCCCCCCCCCCCCCGATATCCCTAGCCAGGTTTTGCTCCATCCCTGCCTTGGCTCCCCTCACCACTCTGGTGACCCTCCTGGCCAATAGTTCATACTCCCCTCGCTCCTTGTCCTCCCTTTGAGCGTTTAAAACATGCATAGGCAGCCCTTTTATCCCTCACCGCCTCCTGCACCTCCCTGGTCCACCAACATGGCTTGCTGGTTCTACCATGCTTTCCCCTTAATTTTGTACAGGACCTAGTAGCCACTTGCACCTCTTTTTTAATGGTCTTCCACAAGCTTCTAGCAGCCATGTCTGGCCTAATCTTGTCCAGCCTCTCCCGTAGAATCCTACCCATACCCACAAAGTCCACTCCCCTGAAGTCTGCCACTACTGTATTCGTGCAGTCCCCACCCCGATACAGCAGAAACCAGACCATGGCATGGTCACCACCCGCCAGTGGACTGCATACCTCCAGGCCCCTTATCTGTTCACTGTCTACTAGGACAACATCCAGTATCCGCCCCCTCTCTAGTAGGTTCCCCCACCTGTTGGACCAGGAAGGCATCCTGAAAGACGTCTATCAGTCGCTGTTCCCTGGTTACAGAGGATGTCATGGTGTCCCAGTCCGCCCCCGGCATATTTCTTTGCATGTCTTCTCCATCATCTTTGCATTCTTCTTTTCTTATTCTTCTTATTTTCTTATTATTCTTATTCTTTGCATGTCTTCTCCATCATCTTCCTCAGAGCGGCGGAAGTCTCAGTGTGCCTGCAGTAAACAGATACCAGCTAAAGACAGCTATTCGGCCTGCTTGATTTGCTTAGGCCCCAACCACGACTCGGAGGCTTGTCCGCATTGCCGTAGTTTTTCCTACAGGACTTGGATCCATTGTCTGAAGGCCTTGAAGAGTCACCTGTTGGAGCAACAACTAGCCACCATGTAGAGGAACTGCATCTAGCCATGGTTCCTTTTCTTCTTCTTCGGTCCCAGGGACTTCCTCATCTTCTTCCCATAAAGACAAGAAGACTAGTGGGAAACACCACCACAAGGACAAGGAGAAACCCAGATCGGATTCCCACTCTAGATCTCCACACAAAAAGGTGGCTTCTTAGAGTCCCCACTCCCGGAGGAGGTCAGACTCTACCCTTCTGGCAGCCCTAGCTCCTTCTGGGCTCCCGTTGATGAAGCCCCCTGCCCTAGTCCTGACGTCCAGTGAGGGGGGGTCTTTGGGGCAAGGGCCTTCAGCCCCTCTCCTGAGTCTTAGGCCCTTTCAGCCTCCTTCCAGGCTTAAGCCAGGGGGTCCAGCCGGCTTCTCTTCGGATGGCGTGCAGGCACCCGTCCACCTGGCTGGAGCATCTTCATCGTCAGACCGGACATCAGGGTCTGGCGACAAAAAAAGATGCCAGGAACAGAAGCTCCAGACTGGAGTCTGCTCCCATAAGCACAAGACACCGGCCAGTACCTCTGACAGCCGATGTCAGACCCTGACGTCCTCAGTGTCTGCATCCCCGGGGTCGAACTGGGTGACACCCCCCTCAACTGGCCTCTTCCAAGCCTCCGCCTGAGACATCATCATTAGCTAACCCGGCGCCCCATAATCTGATGTGAGATAAACTGCGAACAGACAATCTGACGCCAGATGATAAGTACCGGAAGACCTGGGATGCGGTACCCTGCTGCCTGCGGGACCGCATCCCGATATGCCCGTGTCCCCAGACCTGACGACAGGGTTGACCACACTGTCAGGGCCGACGCCGGGTACTCCTAACATTCCACCACTGGCGCCAAACCCTCCAGGAGCTCCTCTCGTCTCACTGACAGATGTGGGGTGGGGGGTCTGTTCAACTTGTGGTGGAACATCATTAAAGGGGACCTCCTGCCCAGGGAGTGCTTGACTCCTTTACTGGATCTGACTCCCTTGGGAGTCCCTCGCGGCCCACATAAACCACCAACTCCTCCACCACCCAGGAAGCCTTCACCTCCACCCAAGAGTGTCACCCCTCCTCCAGACCTTTTGGACGAGGGGTCCCCTGGATGTCACAGATGGAGACATCAGTCTTATCTGTGTCAGTCTTCACTGGTTGGTTCTGGCCAGAGGATCAGGACCCTGCGGGAGCATTTTCATTTTTGTTTGTAACAGGATGAGCCGACATTGCGACGGCGCCTCCCTCGAGGCCGACTGACTGTGTGGTGCTCGCAGGTTGTCCAGTAACCGACGCCGACTCCTCCTCCATCCCAGTTTTGCTTCTCCCACCATTGAGAGAACACAACCTCATGTGGAGTGAATTTTTCCTGTGTCAGCAGCCTAGTCCGTTGGATTGTCCTAGTTCTATACAGCTGTGTTTCCCGGCGCCTTCGACTGGTAAGACCTTTCCTTTTTATTTTTGCTGCCACTGAGTACTGTTTTTGTTTATTATTTTCCATCTGGTCATGTCTCGTTCAGGGGACAAGAAGAAAATGTCCAAGGCGGGACGGCCTCCTGTGCGTCGGTGTCCCTGCGGCCGACTTTACTATGTCTCGGACCAGCATGACTGGTGTTTGACCTGCTTGGGCCCAAACCATGATATGGACCATTGCAACGCCTGTTTCTCCATGGACTGTCAAGTTTTGGAAGTCCCTGCATTTAAAGTCGGACGTACGCCACCGACTTCCGGTGGGCAGGCATGCACCAGGAACGCTAAGTGCAGGTCTCTTGACCCTTCCTCCGGTTCCCCTCCCGGTTCTATGTGGACTGTGGAGGAGGGGGCTTCTGCCTTTTCAAGCCTTGCCTCAGCGGAGGCCCCTGTTACGGTGAAGGAGGCCCACCCTGATTCCTTCGGGAGTTGGGCGGGAGGCACCATCCTGGCAATCGCCTCCTCAGAGGTGCAGGCTCCCCTGGCATTGCGGCCTAGGCCCTCCGGGCCCAGCCCAGCGGTTTCCTCAGCACCGCTTTGGATTCTGGAGCGCTTGTAGTGCTGGAGATCGAGGCGGTGCCGTGAGTGGTACAGAGCCGGTTCTTGGCACCATCTCTGATCCCAGACACCACATGCGGTGCCGAGGATCATGGCGGCACCATAGGCAGTGCGGGTCTGCCTCGCGGTGCCAGGAGCGAAGGAGCTCATGGAGTGGTCTGGATCCGTGCCTCTTCCGGGGAGGATGATGATTTGGAGGCGGACCCAGACTGGCTCCTGGATTCTTCAGAGACCTCCGACTCCTCTTTGCCCAGCACTATGACTGCAGTTCAATCCCCCCTCCTTGGATTTGGCAGTTGCCACCGGCACTGGTGTCGGTGGTCCCAACCAGTCTCCTGGTGCTGAGGGTGGCATGGGAAGATTTCTCCTAGTTTTGTAAGAGGTGTATCCTCTGCTGTGGGTGCTCAGGTTGGGCCCATTGCTGGGTCAGCTAGGGCACCTGGAGCAGGGGAGGGTGCTCGCGTGTCGGCCATCTCTCAGGAGTTGGCTGGCGGGATTGAGCTGCCTAGGTTGACTCTGAGGAAGAGGTCCCTCTTGGAGTCTGAGGGGTTGAGGGGACAGGGTCAGGGACAGCGTCCCTCCCTTGTAACCTGCAGGGGTTCGGGTAGGAGTCGCAGCGCCAGTCCTGTTTTTCCCCTGAAGTCTCCCTGGGAGGAATCTCATCTTCAGAGGCTAGGGGCTGCCCTTCTGGAATCATGTGGCCCTGGTCACTTCGCAAGGGGGATTCTCTTTAAGGGCTCAGTCCTGACCATTCCAGTCCGGTTGAATGGCCTTCGACTGCTTTGACAGATGGATCTTCTCAATCTTTAAGGTCCCCTGTCTGGTCTCCCAGCACTGGCAGAGGTCGCCCTCCTCCTCCTCGGAGGTGTTTGGCCCCTCTACCAACCCCCCTGTCTCTCTCTCTCTCTCTATCCCAGACCACTCTGTTCCTGTGGGACCCCTGACCTGGGAACAGTTCAGAGCCATGGCTGCCCTATACCCTGCCTGTTCTAGGTCCATGGACGAAGAGGTGTTCCACAGCTCTCCTGGGTAGCCAGTGCCTGACTCTCAGGACTCGTCGGCTACCACGTCTTCCTCACTTGAGGGAGAGGATCCCTCCATCCACCTGTCCCCAGCTGATGACTTGTCCAGTTATCAGCACTTCCTTTCTGGGTTGGTTGACGAGCTCCACATTTCTAGTCTAGGGAGTCTCAATCCTGAACGGGCTGCGCGCGCCTTTTTAGGCAAGTTCAGTGTGGCTCAGGGAGGCGTCATTCTGCATTTGGAGGAGTCCTTCAGCCGTCTCTCCAGCCTCGAGGGACTGCCGGTGCAGGTATTGCACACCCCTAGGGTCTCCAGGAGCCTTAGCTCACCAGCCTTCGGGCGTGACAATCCTGGATACTCCTTCCAGGCATAGACACCCGAGACATGACTGGTCCCCGGAGTTTGACTTTTGGGGAGGAGAATGTTCTCCTCGGCACGTCTCTATCTATTTCAGTACATCAGGCCCATCATACTGCCTGTAACAGGCACTTATGGCCTTTACTAGGACACGTCCTAGTATCTTTGCCTGATTCAGAGGCAACCAGGCAATCCGTTGCCCTCTCTGCATGTGGCCTGGAACTTGCAAGGCACCAAGCAATGGCATCATATGACGCCAGTGAGGTGGCATCCAGGCTAGCGGGGACAGCGATCTGCATAAGGCGGACGGCATGGCTTCGTCTATCCCAGTTATCACCCGTGGCCCGGCATAGGGTGATTGCCTCCTCTTTTCAGGGAACCCACCTCCTTTCCCGCAGGGTGAGGTGGGAGCTTCAGGGGTGACTTCCTTACCCCGGCCAGAGGGGGACCTTGCCTCGTCCTGACCAGTCCCAGGCCTAATTAGACCTGTAAGGGTTCCCTCCTCCGGTGTCTCCCCCACAGGAGGCTGAGGGACTTCCTTCCTTCAGTGAGGTACCAGGTCCTCTTCGGGGGGCTTGGTAATCACCCACCAGTGATGAATGGTGAAGATTGATACAGATAAGAAAATTATGTACTTCTTATGATTCTTGATCTTTCTGTGTATCTTCACCATTCATCACTGCCTCTTGCCCTCCTTCCCCTCTTGGGCCTCAGTCTCTGGGGGATGCCTCCTCCCTGTTTGTTTTTCTCTAATGGAATGCCCTTGTGGTCCTCCCTCTGGTACCTCTTTGTCTCCGCTTCTCTATCTGAGGGAGTCAGCAGTGTCTTGGGAAAGACGAGCAGGGATGCTTCCTTCTCTTATGAGAGCTCACCGGGGCCCCTTTGTCATCCTGACGGGATCCCTGTACAGTTTTGGTCTGAACCACTCATTGGTTCGACCCTTTTTCTTCTTAACTTAGGGGTTCTCTGTAGAGCAATGGTTGGAAGGGCCCTGGTAACCCCTATCCCTCTTCAGGAGCTGTCTCCTCTCTCCTTTTCTAATTGCTGCTCCAAGCGGCCCCTCCTTGCAGGTTCCTCCTCTGGAGAATGAAACATCTCCTTCTCCTCCCCTTGGAGGCAGCCCTAAACCTCTAAGGGAAATTATTTTTTGTCTGGAGTACCCTACAAAGGGTTGGGTCCTGTCCCCATCCCAGGATTCTTAAGACAGGAAGGGGAGACACTGAACGGTCACTCTTGGACTCGGGGAACACACTTTAATTGCTGCCTTTCCTTTCCTCTGTATCCTAGCCTTCAAGTCAGCCACCTCCTTTGGATTCTTAAATATTAAGAGTTTCTGCTCTTCTCTTTTTCAGAGTTGCAAAGTGGGGTTAAGGCAGTGGTGTTATTTCACTGTCCTCTGGGATTCTTGGACCCCTGCATGTGAGGTGCAGTGTCTCCCTCCTCCTCCTCCCTTCTCTCTGTTCTATTCCCTTTCTCCTTCCCCTTCTCGTCCAGAGGTTGGGACCCCCTGTCCCAAACCCCTAGGTTTTCTCTCTTCTGTCCTCTTGTCCGGCATCTTCCTTCCTTAGTTTATATATATTTTCCTTTTCTTATCCCTTGGCCTCCCTTGTCCCACCCTCTATCCTTTCCTAACTATCTCTCCGGCATGCAGAACTTGGTTGGAGGAGGAGTCTCTGAGGTTACTGGCCAACCTGCAAGCGCCATCAGTGCATCGACCTCGAGGTGTGCCCATCACATCAGCTCTCTCTTAACCAAAAAATGCTCCCGCAGGATCCTGATCCTCTGGCTAGAACCCAGCAGTGATGCATGGTGAAGATACACAGAAAGATCAAGAATTATGGTAGGCATGTAATTTTCATTTCTTCATAATGGTCTTCCTCCAAACAGCGACGCCACTCTCGTGGACATTGGTCCCGGTGCTTCTACACCTGCTCCCCCTCTTTAGAATCTTCAGGGAGGAGCTTGTCTACCTCTTCCAGGCCCGGGGGGGAGGGGAGATTCACTTCTCCTCCACCTCAGCCCGACACAAGGATTCTCCTCAGTCGCCACAGGACGAGTCCACTTTCATGGATGTGATGCGTCACATCCAACTTCTTAACCAGTGGGATACTGAGGACATGAACCCAAAAAGGCGTCTGCTTATCCAGTTTCTAGGTATAAGTGATCCTAAACTGCTGGTCGTGCCCTCATTGGTGGCCCCCTTTCAGGATGCCACCAGGCTTGCCTGGAGGCACCCTTCTTCGGCTTCTGCTGTCCCTAAAAAGGAGGACAGACTTTACAGGACCCCTAAGAATGAGGTCTTCTTCGGAGAGCACTCACGGGCCGATTCTGTGGTCCTAACGGCGGCCCATGGCAGGTCTAAGCAGTCTCGACATATGAGCTCTCAGCTCCCAGACAAGGAATCCAACCTCCTTCCTCCATGACTATCTACTAAGTCTCCTCCCTGACTATTTACTAATGTATCCCTGTGTCTGTCCTGCACATGCTTGAAGCACACGTTGTTTTCACCTCCACCATTTCTGCTGGCAGTCTGTTCCAGGTGTCTGCAACTCTTTTAGTAGTTCCCTACTCTCCCTCCCCTGCTTCCCTCACTCCTTCTATCCCTCTGTCTCTCGATGCTTACGTTGACTCAGGGCTAGTGTATATGCCCTCTGCTTGATTGCTTCTGCTCCTCATCCTCCTCGACACAGGGCTTGACTGAATAGCCTCTAACATGTGTTTATTTGCATGTACTGGTGTTCTACCGTAACGCTTTCGATCTTATGGGGGGAGGGAGAATTTAGGAGGGATGTGAGGAAGTACTACTTCATTTATTTTATTTTTTTTATTTATTAAAATTTTGGAACTATACTGTAACCATTGAGTCAAAGACTCGTTTATAGGCTCCTTGTCAGGGAGCAGTATACAATTTTCTAACAGTCAGTACATCATCAGGCAAACAGTTAACGAACCAACAGTACAAAAGCAAAGCGGTACAGGTGAATTAACAACATTACATAAGTTTCATTACATGTCCCTGGTCCTGGTGCTCTTTCTTATTTGAAGGAGACTCCCCTCTTGCACCTTGCCCACCCTTGTGAGTGAGGTACTTGTAGGTCTGTATAATGTACCCTCTCGCTCTCTTCTCTTCCATGGCATACATGTTGAGATCCCTCAGTCTCTCCTCCTAGGACATCCCATGCAACCCTGCACCATTTTATTTGTCGTCCTCCTCTGGACTGCCTCCACCCTGTCTACGTCCTTTCTGAGGTGCGGTCTCCAAAACTGGACACAGTACTCCAGGTGGGGTCTCACCAGTGAGCGATACACTGGCAGCACCTCCTCCCTTCTTCTACTGGAAATACACTCCCTATGCACCCCAGCAGCCCACTGACCACACCCACTGCTTTGTTACACTGCCTGCCATTTTGAGGTAATCAGCTATGATAACCCTGTCTCTTTCCTGCTTAGTGTCAGTCTTCAGTACCCCCTCCACATCCTTTACTCGTCGTCTCCTGTGTTCCTAGCCCCTAGCTGCATGATTTTCCAATTTTTGGCATTGAACCCCAGCTGCCATGCTCCTCACCCCATCCTGTATTCAGCTCTAGAGTTCCTATGCCCTAAGTGTATGATTTTGCATGTTTTGGCATTCAACCCCAGCTACCATGCTCCTGGCCACTCCTCAAGTTTCCTGAGATCCTTGTGCATTCTCTCCACTTCAGGGCTAGAAATAATTTTTTGAGATGGCTGTCCAAGAACAGGTGGGATGTTAATTTTGCCTGTCCCACAAAATAATTATTTGTACTTCTCCCCCCAATCCAGCAATTTCAGGAATTTGTTTAAATTCGCTGCCTGGTGATAGTGATGGTGGTGGTATGTTCACATATATTACAAATTTGACTGAGAACAAAATAAGAGTGTGGGTGAACCCACTCAACCGTGTGGGGTACTGCTTACATTCCTGGCCCTACCACTTTTCAGATTCTCTTGCCACCTGTTTGTCCTGATTGGTCAGACTGTCTTTAGAGATAGTGATGTTATCTGTGTAACATCACCAATGTAGGGTAGGCAGAAATGGCCTCCTCACATAGAAGCATGGCTTCAAATTTATTTCACTCCTGTCATGGCCCCGAGGTCCTCTCTCAGGCATCCCATCCTTATCCTGCCCGCCTGAGGATCCCTGAGCTGTGCCTCTCTCTCCCTCCTCATCAATGCCAGCACCCCGACTCAACCTTTATTCTGATGGGTCGCTCTCCTACCAGGTGTCTTTAGTACGGTGGACTCGGCATTGACGAGAAGGGCAGGGAAATTGAAGGCCAGTCGAGAAGCCCAGCATGGGCATGGGGATAGGTGCCATAACCTGATCCTCAGCGCCGCTTTTTTCCTTGTGGTTACGCCCGGACGTGGACGGGAGTGCCGCTTCTGGCCTGTGACGTAGGTGCTTCCGCCCACGTCCGGAAGGCAGCTGGCCAACGTTGTCCCTTGCTGTGCGAGCCCGAGTGCGTAGCAGTGCTGCCGATCTCCACTGGGGGCCACTGCTGTACCGGGCTACCCCTGGATCCCTCCCTGAGAGAGGAGAGCAGTCCATCGGACGCTCGATCCTCCCTCTCCCCTGCCAACCCCCGGCGATCCGGGTTCGTTCCTGAACCCGGGTCGCCAGCATGACGTGAGGTGTGGCGTCCAGCACCTCAACCCTCGGTGCCACCGGGCCTCCAGTCTGCCTTTTTTGTTGCATTGCTTACACTGTAGACCCTTCCAGGTCTACAGCACTTTCACTGCCCCCCCCATTACCCATCCCTTAAGATTCCCTTGTACTTATCCCTGGCTTTTTTGAATCCCACCACTTTTTTTGCCCCCACTACCTGTTCAAGGCATCCACCACGCTTTCTGTGAAGAATAAGGCTCAGGGTCCTGACGGATCGCACCCCAGGGTACTAAAAGAACTGGAAACTGTGTTGACTGACCCATTGACTAGATTATTTAATGCATCCTTGGAGGTGGGGGAAGCCCCAATAGATTGGAAGAGAGCAGTTGTTGCACCGATTTTTTAAAAAAAGGGAACAAAAGTGATAAAAATAACTATAGAACAGTGAGCTTGACATCAGTGGTATGAGAAACTCTTTGAAAAAAGCTTGAGAGACGGAATCAACAAATTTATTGCTGATAAAAAAAATATTTGAGATGCTATGCAGCATGGGTTTAGGCAGGGCAGGTCATGTCTAACGAATATGATGGAGTTCTTTGGTAAAGTCAGTGAAGGACTTGACTGGGGTAAGCCAGTGGATTTTGTGTTCCTGAATCTCAATAAGGCTTTTGATAACGTTCCAGATGCTGAGTTAATACAAAAAATGATGAGTTATGAATTTAACCCACGGCTAGTAAGGTGGATTCAGTCATGGCTTGAGAATAGGTTAGAAACAGTTAAAATAAATGGTTACGAATAATCAGAAATCAGTCTGACCAGCAGAGTTCCACAGGAGTCTGTTTTGGGGCCATCACTGTGCAACTTATGTATATAGGACATGCAAACAGACAAAGAGACATGGCTAGCCAGATTTAGCAGATGATGCCTAAGTGGGCTGCATTGTGGACCCAGAGAATGGTAATAAAAAGCTACAGGATGATCTGAATAATTTATATGTTTGGTCACTAACAAATAAAATGAGCTTTAGTCTTGAAAAGTGCATGGTGATGCATTTTGTGTCAAATAATAGGCAGGGAAAATACTACATGAGTGGCACAGAACTAAGAACTTCGGATTATGAGAAAGATCTGGGAGTTTAAATAGATAGCAAGTTGAAATTCTCGAAGCACTGATGAAGTTGTCTCAGTGTAATAAGAACATGGGTTGTATAAGAAAGAATCTAACAGGTAGGGAGAGGGAGGTGGTCATGCCACTATATAGGTCACTTGTTCGGTCACATCTGGAGTACTGTGGACAACTATGGAACCCATCAAACAAAGCAAACATGCACAAGTTTGGAAGGGTACAGAGGAAAACTACAAAGATCATAAGAGGAATGAACGGATTGCGGTATGAACAAATCTTAAATGAAATGGTCCTTTACTAACTGGAGAAGAGGAGACTAAGGGGTGATATACTATTACTTTTTAAAGCCATTATGGACAGTGATTTGAGATCGTCTAAATATTGAATTTTCAGATAGTAAAAAAGTAACAAGAAGTAATAAATTAAAGTTCCGAAGAAGGCAGTTTTAAGACTAAAAGGAGGAGAGCATGGCTTTCGCAGAGAGTGGTGGGAATGTGGAATGGGTTGCCCACAAAAGTGGTGGAATGTAAATAGTTTTTAAGTCAGAACCGGACAAGTATCTACTGAAAATGGACATCAGTTGTTACTCTTGATATATGGTGGGCAAGCTAGATGGGCTCTTTTGTCTTCTCTTGTCTGATCCTTCCTATGTTCCTAGTATTTCCTCACATCTCGCCTAAACCTACCCCCTCCAGCTTAGTCTTGTGGCCTCTTGTTCTGGAGCACCGTTTGCTCTGAAAAATACCTCTCACTTGTACCTTGTTCACTCCTGTGAGGTATTTAAAGATCTTACTTCGAGAGGGCTCTTGCAGTAGGTGCTAACATATAGGACTATGCTGCCAGGTGCCAGGACCACACAGAAAATTTTACCTAGCAGTGTCTGGCAGGGACTGCCCACCTGACGTCTCGTGACCGATGTCAGCGTGGCGCTACTTAGTGAGCAGTCCCCACGCCCGCCCCCCAGTTCTTTCCCGCCACCGACCTGTGCACGTTGGACCTCGTGGAGAACGTTGCTTCTGTCTATGCCATTTTGGATGAGTATTTCTATGCGTTTATGTAGAGGGAGATTAATATTACTTAGGATGGACTGTCATCTTGCCTTATGACTCTGCTGTTTATTTTAAGATGTTGATTTTTAATTACTGTATTTAAATTATTGATGTTAATGAATTTTATGTATAGGTGCCTTGGTCGCTGGAAAGGGGCCTTTTATAAATAAAGCTTGAGTTGAGTTTATGCTACATTATTTCTTTTCATCATAAAATATTAGTGTTGTTTTGCATCGTGCATGTCATCTCCGACACCTCCCGATTCGCATAAAAACAAGTGCGACTCCTGTGGAACTAGGCTCCCTCACGAAGGCAGCCTCTTCTGCCTGGGCCCAGAGCACAAGACCAAGGACTGTGAGGCCTGCCAAAAATTTAACCAGGCCACATGGAAATGCCATCAGCAGACCTTGGAAGCCCACTTATTAAAATTAAAAGTGGCATTCATGGAGAAGGAGCTGAAGAAACTTAGGAGCTCGTCCTCTTCACCAGAGGGCCATCGCAAGAAGAAGCGGGACAAGGAGAGACATCAGAACTGGTCTCCATCTTGTCCGCGGCCCCCTCCTGAAGTTGTGGACACAGAGGGCTCCCCCACCAGGGGGGGCATTCCTCCAGCCAAGGCTGCCTCATCAGCCGTGGAGCAGTCGTTGGCCCCCCTGCCGGGACCGACGTTGTGATACGAGTCTCCGCGGTAAAAGAGACACCTATTACCCATAGGCCCTTCAAAGCCCTAAGGTCTACAGTGAGTAGTATGGTCGGTAAGTCGTTGGCTCCTCCGACAACTGCACAACCACGGCTGATAAGTCACATGTCGGCTCCTCCGACAGGCCCCGAATTAACAGGCCTGACATAGAGGATCTGGACCAGCTGCCACCTGAGCCACAGCTGATCCCAGAGGGTCCCTCCTTCCGGGATTCTCTCCCACTGCCTCTTGAGGTGGTCCCTCCAGTTTCCCCACTACCACAGGATCAGGAGGAGGGGGTGGGACTGCCATCAGGCACCATACCGCTGCCGACGCTGGCTCACCCGATGCCTGGCTCACCGCCAGGCCCGACAAAACTGATCCCGCTCCCTCAGGGTCCTTTTGGTCCCTCTGGGCCGCCATCAGGTCTGACACCAGCCCCTCCTACAGGATCTCCAGACAGGCCGTCTGGTTCTTCTTCAAGCCCTCTGGAACCACCGTCCGGCCCACCACAGGGTCCCCTGGCTGCGCAGTCTGGTCATCTGCCAGGCCCATCAGACCCACCATCAGTGCGTTTGCTGGGCCCCTCGGGTGCTTCTCAGAGTTATCCGACACCCAGCTTCCCGGTGCCACATTACCCTGCAGGGTATCGAACGACGAGTTACCCGATGGCAGGATACCCGACACCGGGGTTTCCTCAGTACCCATCACTGGACTATCCCCCGATGGGATTCCCGTCACCTTATTATCAGGTGCCAGGCTATCCGACACCAGGGTACAGGCATCAGCTTCCACTACCTTCACCTCCATCCCAGCCTCAGGTGGACCTGCAGGCGATGCTTCGTTCGTGGTGGGACGAAGCAAAATCTCAGCTCAAGACAGAGATGGAGAGACGTCAAGTCCCCGGTTACCCTAACACCGGTCACCAGAGAACTGACACACAGACATCCTCTGTCGATGGACTCAAGGCCTTCGACATCAAGTAGGTCTGTCAAATCTTTACCTCAACCAGAGCAGCCTATGGACATTTTGAGACACATGGACCTTTCGAAGCCTGTGGATATCCCTCTACCCAGGCTTAGCACCCCCGATGACAGCCCGACATTGGAATCTGAACCTGACTCTGCCCATTCTGGATCAGATTATGAGTCTCCTTCCCAGGATGAGCCGAAACTGAGGGACTCACCAAAGTCCCCCCCCCCCACCGATGACACTTTCTTCATGGAACTCCTCAGGAAGATCTTGGCAGCCTATGATTGGTGCACGGAGGAACAAGATCCCGAGCACCAGAAACTAACGGAGCATCTAGAGCTATCGGCTCAATCTCCAACTCTCATTTCACTGTGGATAGGCCTCACGAGGATTTGGCCTTCACGATATGGAAATAACCTGCTTCCCTGGCACCAATGGCAAGGAAGGCAGATAGGATGAACCAGACGCCAGAAGGGCAGGACCACCTTAATGTCCATCCTAAGCCTGATTCAGTGGTCATCAGTGCTGCCCACGACCGTTCGTCCAAACCAAAACACCTCAGTACTTTTCCTCCAAACAAGGAGTCGAAGGTACTGGATCAGTTTGGGAAAATATTTTATTCTTCATCCACCCTAGCCATTAGAGCACTAAATTACATTGCTCACATTGTAGTATACCAGAAATCCATTCTGGGCCAACTAGAATCAAACCTGGAGAAACCTTCTGACTCAGAGATTAAGGAAGATATGGCTGGCATGGCGAGGTTGGCTAGATCCGCTAGCCAATACACACTGAGGGCCACTTACAACACAGTGGATGCCTCCACAAGGGGGACGGCTGCAGCCATCAGTTTATGTAGGCACTCATGTTTGAGGATCTCCGATCTGGCACTCAAAGTCCAATCAGCCATCCAGGATGCCCCTTTCCGGGGCCCTATACTCTTTGGAGGAGATGTCAGAGATATTATTACGGACCTACAGGACAAGGGCAAAGCCCTGCGCTCTGTCCAGTTTATGTACAAACCCCCTCAAAAGCCTAAGCAGCCCTTTCATCGGCAACAGCGATGACAGCAAAGGCAGCAGCAGAACTGACATCAGAACAAACATCGGGCCCCCTCGACGGGCACAGCTCCCTCGGCTAAATCCCATAGAGCCTCAGGAACTGTGCCCTCCACCCTCCCCACCACTTCCTGACTCACTTCGACCCCTCCCACCCCCAGACCTAGATCAAGGGGAACCGGTAGGAGGCAGGTTTGCAAACCACCTACCAGGTTGGGAGGCGATTACAGCAGACTCGTGGTTACTTCAGCTCGTAGCCCAAGGGCACACAATTAAGTTTTTTAAGAGACCACCAGAGCATCCTCCAGGTCACTCTTATTACCCTCCGGGTCACATTCAATTGGTCAGAGAGGAAATAGAGTCTCTGCTGCAAAGGACAGCAATAGAACACGTTCCAGAGAGTTAGATGGGCAGGGGTTATTACTCCCACTTCTTTCTACTCCCAAAGAAGACGCGCAACCTCAGACCAGTACTGGACCTCAGCAGTCTAAACCTCTTTGTAGAGTACAAGGGGTTCTGCATGCTATCCCTGCCAGGCTTTCTTCCCTTACTACATCAGGGACATTGGATCTGTGCTCTGGATACACAGGATGCTTACCTGCATATCCCCATTTTCCCATCTCATCGCCACTTTCTCAGATTCGCTTTTCAGGGAGAACATTTTCAGTTCAAAGCTCTCCCTTTTGGCCTGTCGTTGGCACCCAGAGTGTTCAGGAAGTGCCTTGTGGTTGCGGAGGCTTTACACAGACAGAGTATTCATGTATTTCCATACCTCGATGGCTAGCTCCTTTCAGACCTGTTGAGAGACAGCTTAATTGGGTCCCTATCCAGTACCCTGGACCTTTTCAAGTAGGTGGGAATCTCGGTCAGCTACCACAAATCCCACCTTATCCCATCACAACACCTACAGTTTATTGGGGCAGTGTTGGATACAGTCCAGGGGAGAGCCTTTCTCCTGCCAAACAGAGCAGAGACTCTCCTTCAACAAGCACATCTGGTGCCTTCCCAGAGGTGGACCTCCACAAGGTTGATCCTTTGCCTGCTGCATCTCATGGCAGTTGCCATTCCGACCTTGTATCTGGCTAGGCTCCATATGCGGGTCACACAGTGGACTCTGAGTACAGTGGGACCAGAGAGCAGACTACTTGGATCACATGATCCTGGTCTCCAACCCAGTGGTTCAGGACCTGTTGTGGTAGCAGAACACGGACAACCTTCGAAAAGGTGTCCCTTTCCAGCCCTCTCCTCCCTCCCAGACCATGACGAAGGATGCCTTAGGACTGGGGAGCCCATTTGGGAACCCACAAGACCCAAGGTTCTTGGGCTCACAGCAAACTTTCGCTTCATATCAATATACTACAGATGAGAGCTGTGCTGCACGCCTTACAGGCATTCATTTTATTTTAATTTTTTATACTTGTAAGCAAGATGGGCAAATTACCCGTTTTCACGGGCGACAAGTTCAAAATAAAAAAAACACACATCGTAGAAACTCAGGACACGGTATAAACACATATAAATAACTTTGACATTACATTTCACAATCAGATAACTCCTACCATTAGTGAAAGCAGTTACACTCTGATTTAGCAGCCAACCATTGTACCAACCCATTCAAACCTCCTCTAGCCAGGATTGCTCATGATCCAGACAGACAACATGTGCGTCGTCTGGTACAGGTACAAGGAGGCACTCACTTGTACCCACTCTGTCGCGAAGTGATGAGAGTATGGTTCTGGACGGTGTAACATAATCTCCACCTCATGGCAGTGCACGTTCCCAGCATTCAAAACATCCTGGTGGACACACTCAGCTGCACTCAAGCCAGAGCCCACGAATGGGAGCCGAGACAGTCTGTGGTAGATGGAGTATTCACCTGTTTGGGCCAACCAGACCTCGATCTGTTCGCTTCCCCATCCAAAGCAAAACTACCAACTTTCTGCTCGCTTGCTCAAGGGCGTGCTGTTTTCTGGCAAGATACGCTGTCTCTATGCTGGACAGGGAGATTCATGTACGCCTTCCCTCCCTCCCTTTCCATTACTACAGAGGGTATTACTGAAATTACAGGCAGAGGGAGCACATATGATCCTGATTGCTCCCAACTGGCCATGTCAGATCTGCTTCAGCAACTGTCAGTGGAACCCCCAGTTTCCCTGCCCATCTGTCAAGACCTTCTGACTCAGGAACAGGGTACCCTGGTCCATCCAGGCCTTCAGTCCCTTCACCTGCATGTGTGGCGCTCACTTTGAAGTATCCTGTAGGGTGGCACAAGTACTAGTGGAGGCCAGAAAGCCATCCACTAGATCCGCTTATGCTATGAAATGGAAGAGATTTTCCATATGGACCACGTCCAAGGAGTGGGACCCCTTCTTCTGCCCCGTTCTGCAGGTCTTAGAGTATCTGCTGCACCTCTCTGACCTAGGACTTACTTGACCCTGAAGGTCCACTTATCTGCCATTTCTGCCTACCACATTCCAGTGGATGGCAAAACTTTGGCTCAGTTAGAAGTATCCAAGACATTCCTAAAAGGGATTCTTCATTTGAAACCCTCAGTCAGGAGCCCTGCTCCTGCCTGGGACCTGAACTTCATTTTGGGAAAACTCATGCTGTCTCCATTTGAACCAGCTGCGAGTTGTGACATGCGCTTCCTTTTATGGAAAGCACTCTTTTTAGTTGCCATTACTTCGGCTCGAAGGATTTCTGAGCTTCAGGTCCTGTTGTGTAAGGAGCCTTATTTGATTTTTCACAGAGACCAGGTGGCTCTGCGTACAAATCCTAAGTTCTTACCTAAGGTGGTTTCAGAGTCCACCTTAAATCAGACTATTCAGTTGCCAGTGTACTACCCTGAGCATTCCAATCAGGGCAAAGCAAATCTACATATTCTTGATTCACATAGAATTCTTCTTTACTACACTAACAGGATGAAGCCAGTCCGAAAAACTTATCAGTTATTTATTTCCTTTGCACCCAAAAGAGAGGGCGCTGCAGTTTCAAAACAGTGTTTGTTCAAATGGTTGGCTAACTGCATTACCTTTTGTTATCAGAAGTTTAAAGGGCACTCAACCAGGGGCATGGCTGCCTCTACTGCTTGTTTCAGGAACGTCTCTGCCGCCAATCTACTGTATGTGTGGCTGCCACTTGGAGTTCTGTCCATACCTTCACTAAGCATTACAGTTTGGACATTGCTTCTAGGCATAGAGCAGGCTTTGGCCTAGCTGTTCATCAGGGACTCTTGTCCTAAGATCCCTGTTTTCCTGCAGACTTTTTCCTACCTCCCATGTCTCGGGCTTGTCTGATTCAAGGGCGTGGGCGTAGTTACTGATATGCCATGGTGTGCTGCCAAAAATAGCAGCGGTAGCAGCTGACCGGGTTGACTCTATGCGCTGTCACCCCCCACCAGCCGGGCGCTATTCTCCCATGGCTCCCGCAGACCTCATTGAGAAAGCCAAGTAAAAGTTCTCAATCAGGTCTGAGGTGGTGCAGCACTTCTGTGATTGGCTGATGTGATGGTAGGAGGCGTGGCTACAGTGGGGCGCCATGTTTAAATGCCCCGGTACACTAGTGTACTTTTCTACTTAGTTGGAGTCTGAGGGAGACTTGCCAGGTGAAGACGGTGTCATGTGCTGCAGCTCACTTTGTGGATTGCAGTTGGATCGGATGCTGTAGTGAGAGGGAGCCGCCGAGCCACTCAAGCCAGCCAGCCCAGTTTGGAGGACGCCCGAAAGAGTGTCGGTCGGTCGTTGGAGACAGAGAAGAGAGCAGCACTGCCACCAGACTGAGAGCAGCCTCTGAGCATCGCAACAGGAACACAGTAGCAGCAGTTCACTCACTGACTCAGCCCACAGCAGTTGGCAGACGTGGTCGTGAACACCACATGGCAGCTGGAGCTCTGAAGAAGAGAACGAGCAGCAGTGGTCTGTGCAGTGGCAAGAATCAACTGAAGGCAAGCACGGGTGGCTGCAAAGCCAAAAAGAACTGTAATTCACTCTTTTTTTTTTTTATCATTGCTGCGGCTCTGCCTGCTGCCTTGATTTTAATTCTTACTGCTGCTTCTGCCACTGACTGACTGACTGACTGTCTTGTCTCTTGCTTGCCTGCGCCCTGCCCACTGCCAGTCCCCTTGCTCCACTCGTTGCGTCTCCACACTCTACAGACGCCAGTGGTCCTCTCTGATTGAGGAGCCAGCCAGCCAGGTCAGCACTGTGACTGACCAACCAAGCTACCAGCAGGCCAGGCTACTGGGTCAGTGGAGCCAAAGAGGAGGGGGAGTCTGCCTGCTGACTGTGCCTGCCCTGTAAGTCAGTGACTGCAACTGTGTGTCACTAGTTGGGAACTTGGGTCGGGTCGGCCATGGGGATGGGAGACGGGAGTATCATTGCGACATCGGGAGGTCGCTCATCGAACATACACCACCAGCACTACAATACCAGGCAGCTGCTGAGCCACTGACCGATGACCACTCACTCAGCAGTGGGATGGGACCACCACTCTGTTCTGCAGACTGAAAACAACTGAGGATCCTGGGGTATGTAAAGTAATCCTGTTTTCCATTCTGTTGCTGTTCAGTTTTTTTCTGTATACTATGTTAAATGTGGACTCAGCTGGGGTGGGGGTATGCAGAATGTCAGTATTACTAGTACTGACATTCTGTATACATCCCCACCCCCCGTGCTGAGTCACATTTAGCATAGTTTAGTCAGATGTTATAACTTCTTTCTAAAAGTCTTGTTCTGTGCATGGTTGTTACTTTTCACAGGGTAGCTTTTAAAACGTGTGGTATTGCTTCTCTTGTTTAAAGCTTATGTGGAGGAGACAAGTGACTTTACCAAATTGCCAGCCAGTAATGCAGTTGTTTGCTGGAGGAGGTACTGAGAAACAGAGGTGACAGATTAGGATAGCTAGTGTCATACAGTAGAGAGTAAGGGCATTTCCTGGTGTTTCGACAACCCCATGTCAAATTCATAATTTCTTGCCCAGTACATGGTGGGGCGATTGTGGAGGATGTTGGGCTGCTCGTGCCTATTAGGTTACTTACTTACTGAACTGCAAGCGCAACATCCCCCGACACCAAGAGCGATGTTGAATAAATAATAGCTGCCTGCTGCTTGTTACCACCGGTGTTTTTGTGTTATTAATGATATTTGTACGGCGTGTTTGGAGTGGCATGCACATTATTGTAATTCTTGGACACCCCTGTCAGAATTCCATGCTAAATTTACTGAATTATATACTGAAAATATACTGAAATGTAATGTATTTAATTATTGAGTGGGGTGTGGTGGCGGAGCCCCCCAATTACAAGAATTACAATACTGCGAATGCCATATGAACATACTCAGATATCAATATTGGGAGCTCAGCTGTTGTATGTTGTATTGTGGTGTGCATGGACCTCTGTGGGACTGGTTACCTTGATGTGGTACAGAGGCTTGTCATAATGCAATATTGTAACTAAAAGCCAGTCTGTTAGTCTGACAACTGTTGGGGGTGTGGCTAGTTGTGTGGTGACATGGCTAGTGGTGTGTGAATGGACCTCTGTAGGACTGGCTAACTTGATGTGGAACAGAGGCTTATAACTAAAAGCCAGTCTGTTAGTCTGACAACTGTTGGTGGTGTGGCTAGTGGTGTGGTGACATGGCTAGTGGTTGGTGTGGTGGCTTGGCTAGTGGTGTGTGACTGGACCTCTGTGGGGCTGGCTGCCTTGATGTGGTAGAGGCTTGTCATAATGCTGCTATGTTGTAACTAAAAGCCAGTCTGTTAGTCTGACAACTGTTAGTGATAGTATGGCTGGTGGTGTGCTGGTATACAACACAGAGAAAATGACGCTTGCGTCGGGTGAGAGGGCATGAACAGGGCATGGATGGGGGAGGGAAGGGGTAGATGGCCCAACAATGGGTGGGAGTGAGTCCACTTGGTGTGCAAATCTGAAATTTCTGGCTACACCCCTGGACTCTGATTTGACTGCTTGGGACTCAGTCCTATATGTTAGTACCTACTGCAAGAGCCCTCTCGAAGTAAGACAGTACAGTTACTTAAGAACTTACTGTAACAGTAGATCTTCGAGAGAGGCTCTTGCAGTAGGTACTGCTTTCCCTCCCACCTTCCCCCTGGATTTCTTCTACTACTACTACTCGTTTTATAGCTTTATAACTCCAGGAGCCCACTCCTATCTCCTGTCATGCCTTTTTAGGTTTCCAGCAGGAGAAATGGAGGGCGGGCGTGGGGACTGCTGACTATTCAGTGCCACGCTGACGTCGGGTGGGTGGTCCCCTGCCAGACACTACTAGCTAAAAAAATTTTCAGTGTGGCCTTAGCGCCTGGCGGCCTAGTCCTGTATGTTAGTACCCACTGCAAGAGCCTCTCTCGAAGATCTACTGTTGCGGTAAGTTTTTTACGTAACTGTACTGTCTCAATCATGCCCCCCTTCTTCTCCCTCCTCTCCTTCAGGATGTACATGTTTAGTTCCTTTGGCCTCTCCTTATAGGACTTTGGATGTAGACCCTGTACCGTCTCGGTACCCCTCTTTTGGACGGCCTCTATCCCATGTCCTTCCTGAGATGTAGCCTCCAAAACTGGATACAGTACTCCAGGTGGAGTCTTACCAAAGACCTACAGATGTGACAGTCAGGATGCAATGCAGAAATGCTGCAGAATATCACAGAACGCTGCAGTTTACTGCAGAGGCCATTGTAAGTCAATGGCAATTAAGCCCTTTTGTCATGCATGATTTTGTGACATGTCATAACTGCAAGTTACTGCACTTCATCGTGGCTGACTCCACTGTATATAGTGGCAACACCACTTCCCTCTTCCTGCTGGTGATACCTCTACCTATACATCCTAGCATGCCACTAGCTCTCCTAGTCGCTTTGTCAGGCTACCTTCGGGTCATCCAATATGATTACCCCAGATCTCTTTCCAGCTTGGTTGCTGCTAGTATCTCCCCCCATTTTGTACTGCACCCCTGGGTTTCTGTGACCCAAGTGCATTATTTTGCACTTTTTTTACATTAAACCTTAGCTGCCAAACCTTTGACCACTTCTCCAGCTGTTTCAAGTATCTTTCCATTATCTGCACCCCCTCCAGAGTGTCCACCCTGTTGCAGATCTTGGTGTCATCTGCAAAGAGGCAGACCTTCCCTTCCACTTCCTCTGCTGTGTCTCTAATGAAGACAGTAAGGGGGCCGGCCCCAGTACTGACCCCTGTGGTACGCTGCTGGTTACTCTCCCTTCCTGGCGAACTCCATTTACCACCACCTTCTGCCTCCTATCCCCCAACTAGTTTCTTACCCAGGTCACCACCTTAATGCTCACCTCCATGCAATCCAACTTGTTTACTAGCCTCCTATGTGGAAAGGTGTCAAAGGCCTTGCTGAAGTTCAAGTAGCCCCCCCCCCAACCCCACAATCCAACCCCCTGGTTATCCTGTCAAAAAAATCCTATCAGATTTGTTTGGCATGACCTCTCCTCTGTAAAACCATGCTGCCTCGGGTCCTGCAGCCCATTGGATTCCAGGTGTTCCACGGTTCTTTCCTTTATTAGTGTTTCCATCAATTTTCCCAACTACAGACATCAGGCTGACAGGCCCATAATTTCCCACCTCCTTGCTACCACTTTATTGAAGTGGGACTACATCATTCCATCTCCAGTCCTCTGGGACCACGTTAGTCTCCAGTGAACTGTTAAACAAGTCTGTCTGGGGGTGCAGCTAGCACCTCACTGAGTTTCTTTAACACTCTTGGATGCACCCTGTCTGGCTCCATGGCTTTGTCCTCCCTCACATTAACCAGTGCTTTCCTGGCCCTCTCCTCAGAAAAGGGACTGGTGTCCTGTCTCCCCACCCCACCAATCTCTTGGCACTTATTTGTGGTCCCTCCATTTCCTGTACTGTGAACAATGACAAGAAGTATTTAAGATATTTGCCTTTTCTTGGTCCTCCTCAGTATAGCCCCCTGCCTCCTTTATTACCCTGCAGTCCCTCCTCCACCCCCCTTTGATACCGTCTAGGCTATTCTTTCCTCAGCTTGTGCTTTTGCACTTCTTACTCCCTTGACAACATGAAACTGAGGCTGAGGACTATTGGACTGGGAGACCCTTCATGTGACTGGTTCTACAGTTACCTAACTGATCACCCTATAAGGGTAGATTTTAATGGTGCTGTATCTAGTACAAAAATACTTGAGTAAGGAGTGCCTCAGTGTTCAATCCTTGAGCCCCTGTTGTTTTTCATTGTTTTTCGGTATTGTTCCATCTATATTTACTAACTCTAAATCCATCCCGTATGCTGGTGACATTATAATATATTCAAGAAGTTCTTCTGTAAATTAAATAAACCAGTCACTAAATAACGATTTTTCAGTATTGAATAATTGCCTTACAAATCATCATCTGTTATTGAATAATAAAAAAAAACAAAATGTATGCTTTTGGTTCTAAACCTAAACTGTCCAATTATATACCTTTGTCCATACTGGATTCAACTGGAACTGTGCTTGAACATGTTAAAGAATTTAAATACCTTGGACTTGCATTAGACCCAAACCTAACTTTTTCATTACATACAAAGTCAATTTGTAAACATACTAACCAAAAATTAGGTGCGTTATTTAAATTAAAAAATTGTTTAATCTCTGAGGCTAGACATTCAGCTGTTGTTTTTTTGTCAATTAAATTTTATTAAAATAATGTTATAACAAAAAGAAACATCAGTTACGTACATCTTTTAGAAACCATAAAGAAACATCAGATAATGAATGTTCAATACAAGCATTTCCTAAACATCTAAAATAGTACTAAACAGAGAGTATAAATAAGACATCAACTGTTAAAAAACTGAGAGGTGCTATACTGTGAATAGCATAATACCATACATTTGAAAGAGATATTACAAAATAAAATGTACATACCTGAAAAACTATAGATTATTGAGGCATATGCACACACAGGGTGAGTAAGGGTAAAGAAAGTGCCTATGTTTGCCCTGATGATTGCGTTTAGAACAGAGAGAAAGCATAGAGAAGAGAGAGGAAATAAATTGGAGTAGATAGAATACAGGATGGTTATAGACATAATAAAAGTGTGATCGGCACAACAGGGAAGAACATTTCTTTTATAAAAATGGCACGTTAAGAGACACTGTCAGTCAGAGGTAGGGGACCCAATGTATTTTATAGCCCATTTAAGAGCTGTGTTCATATTACCACAAATAACCTTGTATAAGGCACTCCACCTGTTGAAGAATTGGTGTCCTTGATCACGCATACAAGGGGCCAGTTTTTCTGTGCTCGGAATCTCCAAAATGCAATGCTTCTACTCCAGTAAAGATGGTGTAGTATCCCAACCAGTTACGCAGAATAACATTCCTGGTTGACACTCAAATTAGCATCAGGGAATACTTTTGCTCTCGTGTCCAGGCCTGATGTTCACTGAAATGCCCTGCTATACATGTTTTTTTATTAATGTGAGCTGACAAGGCCGAGGTGCTCAAAAGTAAGCTTTTCATTTCCTCTGATAAGCTTTGTACATAGGGGCAGTCCCAGAACATATGACTTAAAGACCCACTGGATAGATTACACTTAGAGCAGGTTGGAGAAGTGCGTAGGCCCATCTTATGCATTAAGTAAGGGGTATAGTAAATATTATGCAAGGTTTTGAATTGTATCACCTTCAAGTTTACTGCAGTAAAGGCCTTAGTACTAAGATTCCAGATCCTGACCGAGTTCCACCCCTGAGTAGGAGTGTTTAAGACCTCAGACCACCAGCCCACATATTCAGAAGCACTCCCCCTAACGCTCTCTAAAAGTAAGTTATAAAAATTAGATATCCTAGGTGAAGTACAGATACAACCCAGAAATTCACTGGTATCACTGTTCAAATAATCTGTTGGAGACACTATTTTTTTAAAGTTCAAAATGTTATTGTATTTTCAAAACACAAGATACGTAAATGAAAAGCGAAAATCCACCCATTACATTTTACATAAGATACGACTTGCATGTACTGTAAGTACTTGGATTACATCAAGGTGTACAGTTAAAGTGCCCTAACTAGAAGGATGTTTGCAGCACTCTTATAAGCTTGACAATTTTGTATTACATGCTGTGTCATTGGTAATGGTTAGTACAAGCAATGCATCAACCTACTGGTATTCAGAAATGACAGGCTTCTGTATTTATGCTAATACCTACAACGCCATTATAAACTCTGTCTTTGCTTTCTACTGCTTAGTGATTAATGGTTATTTCACAGCTATATACCATGACACTTTACATGAATGGCAGATTGCAGCTGGTTATTTTATAGGCCCCGCAAGCCTGGATACTTCAATTAGTTGGGTGAACCACAAAACCTAAACCTAAACATTTGGCTCTAATTTTCTGACAGTGAATTATTTGAACTGTTGCAGGATTATATGCACCTTTAATCTCTCCACATTGATAGCTGCCTTTGGGAGACTGTGAGGTCCACTACTATGAAGCTTAACCTATACCTTGTGGAGACACTATTTTAATAATTATTTGTTTAATAACCTCATAAAAAGTAAAGTCTGTAACCGCTACGCTATGTTATTTACGCGCACTAAGGTATTGAAGGGCCCTTAAGTCCTAAAGTTTTCCTGACTTGCTATGTCCCTTAGGGCTTAAGCATTTTATTCCATTTGTTTCCCAATCCAGCTTCTGCAGGTTTCATTCAGTTGCTAATAGCATATTGTTACCAGCTTTGAACTACAATTCTTTGGTTTTTTTCAACATCGCCTCTGCTGAATTATCTTTTGTAAATACTACCTTTCATGGAATCTGTAGATTTGTTTTAAAATTGCCTTTTAATACACACCACTGTGTTCTTTATGCCCAAACTGGTTGGTTACCACAGAAATGTAAAAGTTTATATAATCTGAACTGTACAATGGCAAGAAATAATTCAGAAAGCTGATTGGCTAATGACCCCCAGATACAGTGATGTTATTTCACGATAACATCACTGTATCTAGTGCAGGCAGCAAAATGACCGCATGACCATTGGAAAAATCCCTGCCCACTTCATGTCCAAAACCAAGCATGACACTGCTAGCCCACCCCCCACCCCAAATGGATCTCACAACCCCAAAACAGAAATTCAACACACGGCCAAGGTGCTCACATCAAACATAACACTAGACCATAGAGAACTAATACAATTTTCATGACTGTTTATTTTTTTTTTCCCCCGAAGTGATTGGCTTCAGTGAACCGCACAGACCGCAACTGCTGGTCGTGTGGCTCACTAAATCCGAAAAGCCCAACCCCCTACCCTGTCATGCAGTTAAACATCAGTCAAAAAAAACAGAAAATGGTAACAGAGTAAATTCATAGTCTGTGCTACACAGACAGAGGGGACATGTGGAAACACAGCTTTCTTACTTTCTACTGCTGTTCACTATCGTGCCTCAGTAACAGCTCACTTAGTCCTCACCACTTGCTCGCTCCGGGGCGTCACCAGAGGTATAAAGTTGGGGGAGGAGCTAATGCCCCACAGTCAAAATCCTAACAAAGCTAGGGGGGTCTGGGTGCATGCTCCCACTGAAAATTTTGGGATTTTTACCTTCAAATGGTAGCTTTTCCTGCATTTTGATGGTGAAATATGTGTTTGAGAAGCTTGGTTATCATGACATCTATTAAATGGTTCATGTGCAAAAAATTGGTTACTGGACCAGTGAGAACAACGGGAAGAGAGACACTATTATCCCAGGAGATCTGCTGGGAAGGTTACAGTCCCCCCACAGCAAATAAGAGACCATTCAGACACCGTTATCCCAGCAGATCTGCTGGGAAGGTTACAGGACCCAAGAGCAAACAGCCACCACTTCCACACTGCATAATTCTGAACAAGTCACTCAACATTCCTGCCCTTAATCTCTCTGTATGCCCTCTCTCTGTTGTCAATTTCTGTAGTCTTTGCATCTACCTGTGTGCTGCAAACTATCCCTCCCCTCCCCCTCTTCCTGGATTCTAAGTAGTTTGGGGATGACTTGTATGATTGTGTCTATGTAGGTTGCTATATAAAAAACAGCACAATTCTCTCCCTTTCTCTTTGGATTGTAAAGCAGTTAGGAATACAGTCTGTATGAAAGGTGCTATATAAATCAAAATTTCTTTTCACGCAAGTCACAGGCACAGATGTTCCTTCTCTAAACTGCCAAACAACTGTGTAAAGACTCATGTTGCACAGCCTTTTAGATGTGTACCACATCTGTGCCTGTCTGAGAAATGTACCTGCTATGCAACCAGTGCTGACTGTGTTGGCATGACAGTTACTAAAAGGTGGTCACCAATCCCAATCCCAATCCCAATTTATGTCAATCACCCCCAGTCCTGTCCAGGTGTTCCCTCCTACAAGGCAAGGCATGCCAAACCTCTGATGCTTCTGAACCCACCGAACTTGGTCCAAGAGACTAGCGGAGGCAGAGCGCATTTGTTGTAACCCCCACAGTGCTCCCTGTCAGATTGGGATCCAACTAACCTTGGAGTGATAATGACAAATCCCTGCCCCAAGGTCTGAGCTCTCCCATAGTGATGTCCTGACTCCTGTCCCAATGTTCTCTTTGTCGACAGCACAGTACACAGCAGCCAGTTACCAGTGCACTCAGTTCAACTCACAAGACTTACTTGCTTTTTTCTCCATCAGACTTGTGAGTGGACAAGTGTAGTGCCCCAAAGTTTGCCAGACAAGCAGACCAAAGAGCACTCCAGGAGGGAAAGGGTTAATTCCCCACCCACCCCATGCATAGCCAGCTGGCTTATTGACCAAACTGGCGGGCTGACCATTTCCTGTCTCTATCTCCCTCTTCCCACCCCCCGGAGCCTTCTGGTACTGGACCCTTTGTCCTGGCCAGACCAGGTCTCCGCCAGTGCCTAAAGGGGCCATAAATTGGCAAAATGGGCTGATGTTAGACCCAGATACCCAATCATCTGTTCAAAAGCCAGGTCCACCTCTAGGCTAGAAAGGGTCTTCCCTGCTAACCAGTGGCAGTTCTGGACTGGGTGACTGACAGAGTAGAGAGCACAGGAGTACGGATGGCTGGACGCTTACCTGAAACACGGGTTCATAGCTCCTGGGTGGCTGCTTCTCTATAGCCAGTGGTCCTCTGAGGTCTCGAGCAGCAGCAGCAGTCGCACCCTTAGCTCCAGAAAAGAACCAGCAGTTCTCCTGATGGCCAGTAGCAGTCAATTCCATAGGGTAAGCTCCCTTTAGTTGTCTGCTCCCTCGGTTTGCAGTTTTTATGTTGGTGGTTTCTGGGGTGTCCTGACACTGGGTGCCTAGTAGTGCATGTAGCACAAGCATCACATTTCAGATGCAAAGTGACGAGGGTAATGCTCACCCAGGTTCTCTTTTGTTTGAATAAAAAATATGGCTTGCCAAGTCAGTTAGTTTGCTTCCTGTTATTTTTCAGAATAAGTGTGGCATGGTTTGTGTTTTTTGGGGCTGCCATTGCAGTTTCCCTGTCTCCCCTCTCCAGTATACTTTTTTTTTTTTTTCTGTCATTGACATTGACTGTTGCCACACATGGGGCTGCCATTGCAGTCCCCTGTCATCCCCCCCCCTTTGTTTACTGCCTCTAGTGACACTTGCTGGTCGGCAGGCTGTTGCCCTGCCCAGCTTTGCTGGAGTAGTAATTTTTTTTCTCTTCTTTGTTTTGTTAAATTTCTTTCTCTTCCCCTTTGTGGGGGCTCCAGGTTGCTTCCCATCCCTTTGCCTAGCCTTCTGGGCTGGTTGTGGGGTGTGGTGCCTTTTGGGGGGCCTCCTTATTTTCTGCCTTCAGTTTTGCCTTTTTTGGTTTTTATGTTTATCTATTTTGTGGGCTTCCCTTTCTTGCTCCAGACCTCTGAGATAATGCCCGACTGTGGTCTTTCTCCTGTACCCCCCCCCTTCCGATTGAAACAACGGCGTCCATTTTGGTGGTCATTGGTGGTGGAGTTCCTCTGCTCAGCTCTCTTCCCCATCTCCCTTCCACAGTAAGTTAGTGCCACTGCAGTAGTGGACCTGGGCACCCAGCTGATCACGGTCCATGTGGCATTCACCAAGAGGGGACAAGTTTGGGCAGATGGACCATGAGGTGCAGCAGCAAAGTGTGTCTGGGCAGAAACCACCACCTGGATCACTAAAGCTCTGCCTGCCACTGTTATGGGGCAACTAAAGCACTGGGTGGGAGCAGAGCTCCCCAACCTCCACCACTAGCACCACCAACGATCGCAGCGGGATCTGGAGGACCCAGACCAGGCAAAGAAAAAGGAAATCACTCCATGTGGTAGAGCTATAAAGTGCTGACTCTAAACCATGGCTTCTTTTTTCCTCAGCAAGCAGTGAAGCTGTGAGTCTTTACATTTTCAGGGAAAATTATTGGGGGCTTGAACTTACATTAGGGGGCTTCATCCTCCCAAAAACATTAACAAATGAGCCATTGTATAATAGCAATAAGGCACTCCAGGGTGTGTGTGTGTTATTACATAATAACGTCACTCCTGGGGTGGTGGAAGCATTCGGCTTTGCCTTGTGCTTC
This sequence comes from Neoceratodus forsteri, assembly GCA_016271365.2. Lineage (NCBI taxonomy): Eukaryota > Metazoa > Chordata > Ceratodontiformes > Ceratodontidae > Neoceratodus > Neoceratodus forsteri. The sequence goes on along the minus strand of CM057451.1, from coordinate 862,969,961 downwards.
AACCCACCCCAGGAGTGACATTATTACACAATAACACGTACCCTGTCATGCCTTATTGCTTTATTGTACTGTTGATAATATGTTATGGTTGGAAAATGACTCTTCCCTTTATTCATTGTTTAAGCTTAAAATAGGAGTTGGAAAACTAAGGTCAAATAGCAAGTTTCCAAGTATTTCCACAATGATGGATGAAGGAGCATTCTCTGTCTGTGCAGCTAAAAATTGAAACAACTTGGTGTGCAACGTCATCATGATATGTTCAAACAGCAGTTAAAGAAGTATTTTTTTGAACCAATTGCAAATCAACTGTTTTGTATAGATCTGTTACAGTTATATGTCCAATTTTGTCTATATTGTAAGTATATTATGTTTGTCTGTTGTACATTGTATTGTGTTAAGTTTAACCTGTATATAGTATGCATGTATTCTTGTTATGACATCTTGGCTGTTTGTAAGAACACATGACTACCAATTGAAGAGAGAACTGTACAAATCCAGTAGGAGGAGGGCGTGGATTAACCAGAGAGTTGTGTCCATATGGAATAGACTCCTATCGGACGCAGTTAGCAGTGACACAATTACATCGTTTAAGAACAAAATCAGGGGGAGCTAATGAGCAGCTAAGGTGAAGATCGCAACTCTCAAGAGCTCCGCATCACGAAGCAAAATAGTCTAATTTTTCTTGCTGCAAAGTTTAAAATTTCGTATCTAGCAGCTGCCTAACACTCACCGCTATGGATAAGTACCTTTCCCAGGGGAAAATGTCGTGGCAAGGTGGCAAGAATACAAAGAAAATGACCAGGCAAGATCATGTGGCTGGTGGTGGAATAGGCCCCATCTCGTTCTCCGTCTCTGAGCTTTTTTTAATTAGCAGATCAGTTTTGGAGCAAGTGCTAGTGGACCTCACTCCGTGTTGGGGAAAAATTAGAAAAATCCATTGCTGGGCTCACTAATGAAGTAAAACAACAAGCAGGTCAGATACAAGAAGCTGAACAACGTATCTCAGACCTTGAAGACACAACGAGAGGTCCGGGAAAAAATTGCTAAAATGGGAGAAAGAGATTGAAGAACTGAAGGACGCATTAGATTACCAGGAAAATTGCAGCAGACGCAATAATTTGCATATCCGATGTTTACCGGAGGGAGCGGAGAGGGGAACTCTCCTGGGCTTCTGCGCTGTAACACTGCCCAAGTTGTTAAATCTCACCCCGGAAGCTGGCAGACTGAAAATTGAGCGGGCACACCGAGCGCTCGCTCTGAGACCGCCTGCAGACCAACCACCATTGTAGGTCATATTCCGCCTGCACCACTACCCTGATAGGCAGGCTCTTCTGGCAGCGAATCGGAATTTGAAGGTGCTCAGCTTCGAGGGCAACAGACTCGCGATGCACCAGGACCTATCTCTACGAATCCAGCGAAAACTACAGCATTTCAATACCCTGATGTATCAATTGAGGGAGCGAGGCCTAGAATTCCTTATGGCGTAACCTGCGGTGGTCACGGTTTGCTGGGAAGGCGCCACATTTTCATTTTGGAAGCCGAGTAAGCTGCAAATATACATTGAGTGGGATAAGAAAAATAACTAAAAAGGTTGAAATAACCCTGTGAGTACTCTGAGAGCAGTTTGTAAATGTGAGACTTCTTGTCTACTCGTGGCGAATGTGATTTTCATGGACGGGGGTAAGGATGATGGAAGGGGTTTGAAGGAGCATTCAAGGGTGCTGGAAGATGGCAAAAGCTGAAGGGGCTGAGAATCAAAGGGCACTTATAAGGGTACAAAGGGCACTTTTTCTATACTAGTTTTGCCATACAGAAATAAAAAGTGGAGTGGCTACGCCCTTTGGCACCCCCGGTTCCAGCACCTATGGGAGCATTGTCTAAGTTGTGGACACTTTCAGCTGATCAGAAATACCCAACGTCCATTAATCGGGATAACCTCACGATGACTGGTTTACTTTTGACTGTTAAAATGGAATGAGAGGTTTTCACACTGCAGTGTACACACCTATGGAGTGCTTGAAAGCTCATGAACTGAGGGTCAGATCTATAACTGCATGGAGAGACATTGCGAATGCTCGAGGTACCAACTGTGGGGGGGAGGACATAGACTAAACATGGGGCTGCAACGACCACGTGGTGAAGGGGGAAGCTCTATTCCTGGGGACATGAATGAAAGCTGCCATTAACAAAGATTTAAAATGACAGCACATAACCTGGGTTTCTCACAGGGCATCAGGCCTAACAGAGCTTGCTGTTTTAAAGACAGCATTTGAAACATGAGTTTAAAACAGAATGGGAATAACTGATGTGTCAAAGTTGATGCGGAGGGAGGGGGGGGGGCGTAGGGATTGATTCTACAGATTTATTTATTTATCAAGTCTAGGATTACAGATACCTTTGAGCCATGGCTCTTTTACAAAGGTTTCACGTCAGAGAAATACAAATTATGGGGAACATCAAGACAGGCATTACAACAATGCGGACATTGCAAACAGAGTACAGATTAATACAGTTCAAGAGTAGCATTGTAACAAGGCAGCCAGCGGCATTTGTCAGAGAAAATAGACAACAGATAAGAAGTGCCAGAGTCATAGGGAGAGGGAAGAGGGTAGGGGGGGAGAAGGAATGTAGGAAGGGTGGCGAGAGGGTGAAAAGTGCAGCATTGGGTATACCAAGATGTGAGGGTAGAATCTAGTGGGGGGGACAACTAGAGCAGAAAGGGAAGTGGAGAAACAAGGTTAAGTTGGGCAGTCACAGGAGCTGTTGGTAGTGAGATAGTCCCGGAGCCTAGTTTTAAACAAACCAATAGTTGGGGCAGAGGAGATGGTTGGGCTGAGGCCATTGAACCAGAGTGGTGCTCGATAAGCAAAAGAGCGTTGTCCCTGTGAAGTGTGACAGTGGGGGACTTTCAGTAGCTGTAGCGTGGATCTCCTAAGGCACCATTTGTTAATTCGTGTTGTGACAGAGTTGAGACCCCAGAAGGTGCAAGGCCAAGGTAGATTTTTTTGACCGTGGAGCAGGTGAGAAACTTCATGCGGTTTGATAGTTGGAGCCAGCCGGTCTGAGTGTACAGGTCACATGTGTGGGTGAGACGGTGAGCACCAGTGATGAGCCGACATGCTTTATATAATTTATGTAATTTATATTAAGATAACGAGACAGAGAGAGAGAGTGGATAGAGATTTGTAACTTATGTAAAAGGAAGCAACAGAAAGGAGAGCGGGACAAGAGGAGGGGGTTGGGGAGGAAATGTTTTACTTGTTCATGTTCCTGTGTTACTATTTTAAGCACAAGTTTAAATGTGTACTTGTTATTTACTATTTTCTATGCCTTGTTAGAGATTGTCTGGAAAAGAGATGCCTGTACAGAGGAGAGTATTGGAAATAACAAAGGGGAAAGAAAGGGATGGTAATGAGACGACAATATGGATAAGACCCCCCATAGTGTTATTGTGTCCTGGAACATTAAGGGTTTTTCCTCCCCAGCAAAACGAGCTAAAGTCCTCACGGCATTAAAAAAAACAAAGGCACGGATGTTGCCATGTTGCAGGAGACTCACCTGACACCAAAAGAACACACTAAGTTAGTGGGAGGATGGTTGGGGGCTTGCTATGCCTCCTCTTACAGTTCTCATAAGAGAGGAGTGGTTATCCTCATTAAGAAGGGGTTCCCATTTGTTGTGCACTGCATGGTTAAAGATTCTCTAGAAGGACGCTACATTTTTGTGGTTGGAGTGGTTAATGGTCAAACCTTAACCCTGGGAAATATATACACCATTGGTGATGGATCCAGCCTTCTACCAACAGATATTAGATGTATTGGTGGGAGCAGGTCCTCCATCTAATACTGGGGGAGAGGATTTTAATTGTGTAACGGACCTGAAACTAGATTGCACGGGAACTAGGAGAAGGGAGGTAGTAACGGTTCAGCAATGGCTACTGGGCCTCAAGGAATTGTATCTGATAGATGTGTGGCGTACAGCCAACCCGGGAGCCCGTGAATATACTTTTTATTCCCATCCCCACACCACATGGTCCCGATTTGACTATCTGTGTATTCCTAGGCACAGTTATACCCAGATGACCAGGGTGGAGCATAGCCCCATTTTTCTACCGGACCATGCGATGGTACGCCTTGAAATAACTTTGGAACAACAAGGGGGAAGGAGGGGAGGATGGAGATTCCCAAGCTATCTCCTGGCGAGGAAAGACTTTAAAGAATTTTTAAAGGACCAATGGAAACTTTATCAGGATACGAACCAGGGCACAGTGGAGAGTGAGGGGATATATTGGGAAGCTAGTAAAGCATATATGCGGGGGATAATTATTGGCTATACTGCAAAATTAAAAAAAGAGAAACAAAAACGAAGGGAGGCAATAGAATGTAAAATAAAAATCCTAGAATAGAGGGTTATCAAAGAGGGTGGGGTTCAAGCATTGAAGGACCTACAGACGGCACATGAAGCACTTAATGAATGCCTCATGGCGGAAGTCAGATCAAGACACGTATGTGAGACAGCGACTATACGAGTGGGACAACAAGCCAGGCCCACTACTGGTAAACTTAATGAAAAGGGGCAAAACAACTAAAAAATAAATACTAACTATAAAGGATAAAGGGGGAGTGGTCCTTCAGGCTGAATCACTCATAAGGAAAAGATTTCAGGAATTTTATAATACACTATATACAGCGGAGTGCAAAGGAACAGAGCATTTAATGGACAGGTTTATAGAGGGTTTCCCATTCCCAACTCTGACAGGAGAACAGAGAACCTCTTTGGGGGGCACTATTACTAAAGAGGAGATACTCAAAGCCATAGGTTCACTCAAAAGGCGAAAGACCACAGGCCCTGATGGCTTTGGGGATGAATATTATAAAAAACTCAGGCAGGAGATGGCAGAGCCCCTTTGGGTATTGGAGCAGACCCGAGGGGGGAGAGGGGGCTGCCCAAGTCATGTTGTGAAGCAAGCATCTTTGTGCTCCCCAAGCTGAACAAGGACCCTCAGGAATGCTCCTCATACAGGCCAATTTCTTTATTGAACCTGGATTGTAAAATCATGTCGAAGGTTCTGGCCATGAGACTGGATAAACTATTGCCCTCAATAATAAATCTGGATCAAACGGGGGTTGTACAAGGAATAATGTCCTACCACAACATGCGAAGGTTATTAAATGCAGTATGGTGGGAATCTAAGAATCCGGGCCAAGCGTGCATCCTCTCTGTGGATGCAGAAAAAGTATTTGACCGGATTGAATGGGATTATATGTTTAAAATTTGGGGGAAATTTGGACTGGGGGAAAAATATACAGTATTCAATTAGTAGAAGCCTTCTATAGGACCCCAACGGCGAGGATTTTAATCAGTGGAATGCCTTCAGAGGAGTTTCGGCTTGGGAGGGGCACACGACAGGGCTGCCCCTTCTCCCCCCTCCTATTCGCAATTGCTATAGAACCGTTAGCGATTAAAATTAGAGGAGAACAACAAATTCAAGGCATACAGAGTAAAAGAGGTTGGAGGCACACCATCACCCTTTATGCGGATGATATCCTCCTTTTTCTAACGAAACTGGACCAATCAGTTCCTGCATTGCTGCAAATAGTGGGCTCTTTTGCAACCTTTTTGGGTTATAGGTTGAATATCAACAAATCTGAAATTATGTACTTAGGGAAGGGGGTAGAGGGGGTTTGTGCAAAACGCATGGGGGCTTAAGAAAGTCCAAAAAGCAATAACATACTTAGGAGTAAAAGTGGGCCAGGATATCAGGGAAATGTATGAACTGAATTACACCCCCCTAATGGATACAGTTCTGAGAGACTTACAGAGATGGAAGGCCCTTCCCCTGTCCTGGTTGGGCAGAATAAATGTCCTGAAGATGAACGTACTCCCCAGAGTCCTATATGTTCTACAAATAATGCCAATGGGCCTAAAGAATAGTGATATTAAAAAATTGAAAAAGGGGTTTTAGCAGTTCATTTGGCAAGGGAAAAAGCCGAGAATCAGTTTAAGAAAGTTAAAAGCCACTAATGAACTGGGAGTGTCGAATTTCCCTGATATCAAAAGGTACTGTTAGCAACCCAATATAGATATGTTCACAATTGGGTTAACGAGGGCAGCTGCTCAGAGGAGGGATGTAGGGGCCACCTGTCGGCCTATTTAGGACTAGCCAGACTCCAGACCTAGAAACGTGTACGGCATCTAAATCCCATGGTTATCAGTAGTTTAGAGGCATGGAGTAATATCAAGGAAAGACGGGGAGGTGAGGGGCATAATACCATCCTGGTCCCAGTAACAGGTAACCCGGAATTCTTACTGGGACTACAGGATGAAGGCTTTATGACATGGCAGGAGAGGGAGGGAGGGGTGTACGGTATATAGGCGATCTAACTAACGGAGATGGAATCTACACATTTCAGGATCTACAGAGAGGATTAGGCCTCCCAGCATCACATTGTTATAAGTATCTTCAAGTTCAAAACTACTGGAAGAGCCTCAGCAGGAGGGGAGATAACCTCTCAGATATATTTATTTATTTAGTTTTTGTTGATCGGGTAAGTGCACTAGACAAATCCTGCCTATTTTCAGGCACGACCCGGGGGAGGGGGATACAGATGAATGCCAACTGACCTTGAACCAGATTAAGCTGTTGGTGGTAATTTTTAGTGAATGAGGGAAATTTGGCCAGGACATCGGGGACATTCCCTACTCTTTTCGATAAGTGCCATGGGATCTTTAACATCTACCTGAACTACCACCAATCCAGGCAGATGGGACCTCGGTTTAACATCTCATCCGAAAGACGGCACATCAGAAGTGCAGCACCCCTCTCATGCTGCACTACAGTGTCAGTACTGGGATATTAACCCAAGTGCCAGATGTGGGAACTGAACCCACAGCCCTCTGATCTCCCGGCCTCGGAGGTGAGTGTGCTACCTACTGAGCCACTGACACTGCTATCCCCTGTGGAAAAAGAGATACTGGGGGCAGTAGATTGTGAGAAAGGGTTAATAGGTAGGGCAGCAAAGTCAGACAGGGCCTTTTTTCAGGGTGAAACTCAGAAAGTCAAAATGTGGTGGGAACAGGATCTCAGGATGGTAATCACAGATTCTAATTGGGCATTATTATTAAGATCACATATGGGATTATTAACTTGTAATAAATTTAAAGAAATGCAATTTAAGTTCCTCCACAGGCTATATTACCCACCTGGTGTGGTGAATAAATTCCTCTCCGGGATCTCTCCCACCTGCACGAAATGTGGTAGAGCTAGAGGTACACTGATGCACTATTACTAGCACTGCCCAGGGATACAGACATACTGGAAGGGAATTGCAGCTGAGATAGCTAAAATAGAGGGCCAACCTGTAGAATTTTCCCCATGTTCCCTACTTCTTGGGGTTTTCTCCCAGGAGGGAGAAGACTGGGATCTTTATCATAGACAAATTAGTGTAACCCCTTGGTGGCGCTATCCCAAGGGCTACTGCCCCTGCCTGCTTGGCTAGTAGCAGGTTAAGGGGCCTGAGTTCTGAAACGGGTGCCTCCATCCGGAGGTCAGGGTTGGTAGTGGTCAAGCTAATCTGAGCACAGCCCTCTGGGACACTGTATCCCCCCTCTTTCCTTACTAGTGGCCGGAACAATACACAATAATCACTTTCACAATACCCCTGATACACCACACAAGTACCTACACTGTTTGCACTTACCACCAGGGCTTTCCTCTGGCCTGGCCTTGGGGACCCCCTGTAAAACAAGGTTATACACAGCAAATAACAGCAGTACAGTACTATTTCACAAACTGGAACCAGAGTCAGGGTAAATGCAAAAGAGAGTTCGATTTGATTTATTTAAGGGACTTGAACAAGGGAGGGAAGGCTGAATCAAACAGTTATGCATGCACTTCAAGGTCCATAAACAGTCACACACTCTGGGTACCGAGATGGAGAATGGTGGGCTAGCCAGGAACGTTGCAGCTGGTTGGGGCCCTGTGATGGAAGAAAACAACATGCACAACACTCGCTATTTTTAATCCGGAGCCGGAGGGCTCAGTTTGTGAAAAGAAAACAAGAAGACAATCAGATGACACACTTTTAGATTAGGCTGTTGTTGCAAGGAGCTGCCCTGATCATTACTCACGATTCCCAAGACTGGACACAAGCTGCACGAAAATTTAGACTGCAGGTGGTTGATCTGGAGTGCCAGGAGAAGCAGGGCCCACACAATTCGCCGAGGCGCGCTCCTGTTCAAGCGTGGAGCAGGGGCTGATCCCCAGGCAGGTCTCCCATTGATGACTCTCTCTGTGCAGCGGGTAGTCTGGCTGGGCCAGTGTGGCAAGGCCCAGGCCAAACGGAGACAAATTCGGGTACAGTCTGTTTTGGGCTGGGTACAGCTTCCAGCAAGCAGAACACAGTTCACACAGTGGGGAACCAAATCATGACACACTTTCAATACACAGCACATTTACATGTAAGGAAATTCTACTGTACCAAGCAAACCGCTCTCCAGTCACAATTGCAAAGTCTCCGCACAAACCGGGGATTCAAAAGCAGCTGGAAATCCTGACCGGCCAATCGCATTCAGCAAAATCTTCAGTCTTCTTCAGTCATGAGCCTGGTGAAAAATCAGTGGCTTACTTCGTTCTCACAAACTTGGAATTAGTCCAAAATATTTCTCTTCTCTCCCTCTCAGGAGCAGCTGGCAGGCATGCAGCCAAAACTCTGGCCTTTCCATAGAGACTGTATTGAGCTCTTACTCCTTCAGCTCCCAGCTTAGATCTGATTCAAACTGCAGTAAGCCTTGGAATTTCCCCAAGATCCAAAAGGTTCGGTTGGCTGATTCATCTATTAGTCACAACAGGAGCTCCCCCTTCAGATTCAAAAAAGGCGCCAAAAGCCCCAAACTATAATTCCTACAGATTCCGACTTCAGACAGCTCCTGTAGTCCGGCTCCATTTTAGGTCCCACCAGTACTGATTGTTCCAATTCGGCATTCCTGGGCCAATGTGGTGGGGATAAACAAAACAGTCCTTGCTGCAAAGAAGGCAGGCTAGACAAACTACAGTATTATTATCACTCTAAATGATTTTCAGCAAATAGTTATATCTCTCAAGGGGAGGAAATGGACAAGAAAATTATAGAAAGTATACTTAGAATGGCAGAAAAAGGGGAGATATTGCTGATGGGTGATCTGAATATGCCAGATGTTAACTGAAGTGCAGTTGCAGCAGCCACTTCTAAGAGTGGGGTTATTCTAGATGCCCTACAGGGGGCATGCCTTAGACAACTAGTATTGGAACCCACTCGAGAGGGAGCAGTCTTAGACCTGGTCCTCTAAAATGGAGATGGAGAGAGGATCACAGATGTAGAAGTGGGTAGCCATCTGGGAACTAGTGACTGTCGAACAGTATGGTTCACAATAAACACTGCAATAGAGTCAAGCCATACAAAGGCAAAAGTACTGGACTTCAGGAGGGCTGACTTTGCCAAAATGGGTGAGTGCCTAAGGAATGCACTAGCAAATGGGCAGGAAGGAGGGGTGGAAGAACAATGGGGAATAATAAAAACTGCCATCACAGAGGTAACAAGCCTTTGTGTGAAGCAAATAAACAAAACAAAACGATGTAAGAAACCTCTATGGTTCTCAAAGGAGGTGGCAGTAAAGGTTCAAGAGAAAAAGAAAGCATTCAGAAAGTACAAGGAATCACAGAAGGAGCAGGACAGAGAATTGTATCAGTTAAATCAAAAGGAAGCTGGGAAGGCAGTCAGAACAGCAAAGGCCCAAACTGAGGAAAAGATAGCCAACTCAGTTAAGAAGGGGGATAAAACCTTTTTTAGGTACATCAGGGAGCGAAGGAAGACTAAGGGAGGGATAGTGAGGCTTAATAAAGGGGAGGGTGGGCAGAGGGTGACTGTGAAAAGGCAGAGATACTAAACAAATATTTTTGCTCAGTATTTGCAAATGAAGAGGGGGAGGTACCTAAAACAAACAATAGAAACACTCTGGATACAGAAGTTGATACCAGCCCATTTACAAAAAGAAAGGGTTCTGAAAGAACTCTTAAAACTGAAGGTGGACAAAGCAATGGGGCCTGATGGGATTCATTCCAGAATTTAAAAGAACTAAGGGTAGAACTAGTGACACCACTGACTACCCTCTTTAACAAATCATGGGAGGATGGGGTGGTACCTGAGGACTGGAGGAGGGCAGATGTGATTCCCCCCTCACAAAAGTGGGAGCAGGGCAGAAGCAGGAAACTACAGACCTGTTAGTTTAACCTCAGTGATAGGGTAAATGATGGAATCACTTTTGAAGGAAAGAATTGTCGAGTACCTAGAGGCCAGAGGGGCACAGGACCCAAGACATCATGGATTCACAGCGGGAACGTCATGCCAGACGAATCTAATAGATTTCTTTGACTGGGTGACCAAAGTAGTAGATCAGGGAGGGGCTGTGGACATGGCCTACCTAGACTTTAGCAAGGCATTTGACTCAGTCCCACACAGAAGATTAATATACAAGTTAGCCAGCCTGGGAGTGGTTCCCAAGATGACAGCCTGGGTAAAGAATTGGCTAGAGAATAGGACACAGAGAGTAATGGTAAATAGAATCCACTCTGAAGAAAGGGGGTTACTAGTGGGGTGCCGCGGGGTTCAGTGATTAGGACCAGACCTCTTCAGTGTCTCTTTGTGTTTACATTGCAGAGGGACTGGAAGGAAAAGTATGTCTCTTTGCAGATGACACAAAGATCTGCAACAGAATTGATGCACAAGGTGGGGTGGAAAGGATGAGAAGGGACTTGGCAAGGTTAGAGGAATGGTCAAATGTATGGTAGCTTAGATTTAATGCTAAGAAGTGCAAGGTAATGCACCTGGGAAACAAAAACCCAGGGGAAGAGTACACAGTGGGGGGTGAGATACTAACAACATCAAAAATGGAAAGGGACCTGGGGGTAGTCATATCAGATGACTTAAAGGTGGGCAAGCAATGTGAGAGGGCAGTAAGGAGGGCTGGGGGATACTGGGATGCATAGGGAGAGGCATCACCAGTAGAAAACAGGAAGTTATTATCCCTCTGTACAGACAGCTGGTGAGACCCCATCTGGAGTACTGTGTGCAGTTCTGGAGAACCAGTCTCCGCAAGGACATAGACAAGATGGAAGCTGTCCAGAGGAGGGCAACTAAAATGGTGCAGGGTCTGCACCGGAAGACATATGAAGAGAGACTAAAGGGGCTTAATATTTATAGCCTCGAGGAAAGGAGAGGGGGGGGGGCATGATAGAAACTTTCAAGTACCTCAAGGGAATCAACAAAGTCCAAGAGGGTAGCATCTTTCAAAAAAAGAGGTGTGCAAGAACAAGGGGGCACAATTTGAAGATGGGGGGGGCGGCTCAGAGGTAATGTAAGGAAGTATTTTTTCACAGAGAGGGTTGTGGATGCGTGGAATGGCCTTCCGGAGGAGGTTGTGGAGTCAAAAACAGTAGTTGAATTCAAGCATGCATGGGACAGCCATAAGGCAATTCTAGGGGGTGGGGGTAGAAAGAAGTAGGCTGCTGGTTAACTAGGATCTGCAGCTTATCCATTAGGTAGGGAAATGGGCAGACTGGGTGGGCCAAGCGGTCCTTATCTGCCATCAAATTCTATGTTTTTATGTTTCAACAGAGCCCCATCTCAGATTACTTATGACTGCAATCCAGGCAGCTCTTAAAGAGACAGTACACAGAGGCTATACAGGCACGCTCTGGCAATCACATTTAAACTGCTAAAATGCAGGACACCAGCCTGGCAGTGAGCATTTAGGCAAGCTCAAGGAAGACTTTTCGGGAACCCCCATTTGTAGGGGGGTTACACTAGGGTCCTGCTGGTAGTAGCCCGAGAGGGCATGCAAAATTTATGGATATCCTGTAGTGTCCCCACAGTAGAGCAAGGGAAAAACCTGGCCCTTAGAGTACTGGCGGTGGACAGACTGACATATGTCCTGAAGGGGGGAAGAGGAGAGATTCCTGCAGGTCTGGGAGACCTTCTTAGGGACACTCTCGGTGGAAGAAGCAGCAACTCTACGAGAGAGATGGATAGCTTAGATTAGACTTGGCGAGCTCTGTGTGCTCGGATTATGGAGTGTAAGAGTACCACAATCACAACTCTCTCTGTGCTCTGTTTACGTGCTTTGCTTGCTTTATCTGGTTTCCTGTCTTCAGGGTACAATAGTCAAATGGATAAGCTGTTTCTTATTCAAAGAACACTCAGAACAAGGCATATTTTGATTGTTTTATTTTATTACAGAATTTTAACTTGGTTATTAATTCAGTCAAGGGGGTACTGTAGCAATTACTTAATGCAGGTATTATGGTACCTCCTTTGCAATTCTCAAAAAAAAACAAAAAAACGTTCTTTATCGCCTCTGAAACTCCCGGGCATCCTTCAGAAGTGCCCTTCTCGATGTGCCTGAACCCCCGATTCCCCAGTTTCTCCCCTCCGGACAACATCAGCTTGTCCGATCCCCGGATCACCTCCGGGGCTGGGTCCGCCTTCCCTTGGTGGCTCTTTTTGTGGCTAAATGTGAAGGACCTACCTTTGTCGCCGGGTCCGCCCTGTGGAGAAACCTGGGTGCGCTGGGCCGGCAGAGGGATGTTGGCACTCCACCGGGGCCTCCGTCATCTCACCAGGTGCCAAAGGGGTTTATCTGTTGTTTTTTCGTCCCCTTCTCAAGGCAATGTCATGCCGCAACTCTGCCCCTACGTCCACTGCGTCGCCACGCTGGGCACCCCCCGATTTCCACCAGAGGTTGCTCCAGGAGCAGTCGATTCTCCCAACCCTTCCCGGGAAGAGAGAGCAGTCCACTGGACACTCTATCTCTCCCCCCCCGCCAACCTCAGCGGCCCAGGCTCGTTCCCGAACACGGGTCGTCGGCATGGCGCGAGGTGTGGCATCCAGCGCCTCAACCTTCAGCGCCACCGGGCCCGCTCTGCAATTTTTTTAAAACAATACTAGGGAGATAGCTGACTCTTCATAATGTACTGTAGACTGTAATAACCAAAAATGAAAAAAACTATGTATATCACCTGTATGACCAATTTATACTGAAGCTATTGCAAGGCCTGTATATACTATACTTGGAAAAAAACAATAAAAATATAATACAAAAAGAAAAGAACAAAATCATTGTCGTTTATGGTGTTACAGGGCTACCATAGCAATAATAGACAACATTCCCTAAAACAAGAAGACTCCTTGGCGTAAGCTATTGTCTTGAATCTGACTTATGATTATGAAGGCTGCCCCGGGTCATACATGAAAACAGGCCTTGGCTCATTGTATTTACCTGGTGAGCAAAAGTTTAAATAAATAAACAGGAATCACTGCCCACTAGCCCCTGCCAGCCACATTTGTTTTCAAATACCACCCCCCCGATCATCCCATCACTGCACCTGCCACAACAGTGTTTACATAGTGAAGCCCTTATGACTTCTCACATTCCCACTGTCCCCTCGCTCTTCCCCTGACCAGAAAAAAATACTGAAGCCTTGAGCACCAGCGTGAGCATATGTGCTTTTTAAGGCATTACGCTCTACTTACAAATAGTCAACTTCGTTCACGCCAGTTACCCCCATCAGCTTTCTGTCTTATTATTACTTCAGTAGCCAAAAACAAACAAACTGGTAGACTTAAATGGAGCCATAGCTCCATGGCTTATTAGTACGCCCATTTGGCAGTGTGATCATACGAGCACGTGTATGAATCAAAAGAGCCGCACTCCCTCTATACACCGCCTGCTCCCAAAACCAATGACCGCAGTGTTAGCAAGACTGTAAATGAAACCAGCGCATACTTTCTGCTAGTATCCGCCACAGCTGTCTCACACTGTACTGGGAGAAACATGAACTGGGAGAAGGACACAGCTCAGTAGGATTAAGATTGTGGTGGGATGGGCTCAGGATGCGGGGGATCAGGCAGAGGTGCTAAATGAGTACTTTGCCTCAGTCTTTGCAGAGGGTGATAAGGGATCCCTACAGCCTGATTGGAGACAAGATGAGCCAGCAAAAGTGAGAGGTCAGTCTCTATCTGAGACCAGAGGATGGAAAGAGGCTAGGGTACAGGCTGGCCTAGACCAAGATGGAGTAGGAAGGTTGCATGAGAGAGTGGATTGGTGGGGGGGTTCACAATGGATAGGGTGAGGGATGCCCTTCGGAAACTAAAAACCGATAAGGCACTGGGGCCGGATGGATTACATCCAAGGGTTATGAAGGAATTGGCAGAGATACTGGCAGCAACACTGGCTGCACACTTTAATACCTCTCTGCAGACGGGATGGGTACCACAGGACTGGATGGTGGCTTATATAGTGCCTATATATAAAGGGGGGGGTCTTGGGAGTAGATGGGAAATTATAGGCCCGTCAGTCTGACGTCTGTGGTAGATAAAGTAATGGAGGGCTTTATTAAGGAGAGACTTGGGAGGCAGTTGGAAAGGTTAGGACACCAGGATGATAAACAATATGGTTTCGTCTCGGGGAGATCATGTCAGACCAACCTTGTAGAGTTTTATGACTGGGTGACGGGGGCCCTTGGATAGACATAGGCCGGTGGATGTTCTATACCTAGTTTTCAACAAGGCGTTTGATTCAGTGCTTCATAATGGTTTGATAGCAAAAATGGGGGAGATGGGGGTGGAAGGACAGGAGCTCATTTGGGTTGAAAATTGGCTTTCGGGGCATTTACAGAGGGCAGTGGTTGATGGGATACTCTCCTCCCCTAGGGAGGTAATCAGTGGGGTCCCTCAAGGTTCAGTATTGGGGCCACTCTTGTTCAATGCCTACGTTTCAAATATGGGGAGGGTCAAAAATAGGTCATCTCTCTTTGCAAATGATTTAAAAATGGGAGCACTGGTGGATTGTGTAGAAGCAAGGGAGACAGTCCAGGGGGATCTGGATATCCTGGAGGGGTGGTCAAGGAGGTGGGGACTGAAATTTAATGCCAGGAAATGTAAGATATTACATTTGGGGGTAAAAAACCCTGGGTCATGACTACAGCCTGGGGAGGGTCACACTGCAAGCCACATTTGGAAAAAGGGATTTAGGGGTGGTGATAGACGTCAAAATGAATAACTCTGAAAATTGTAGAAGAACTGCAGCCAAAGCAAACAGGAAACTGGGCTGCATAGCCAGGAGTATTACATCCAGAAGAAGGGAGGTGATCCTCCGTCTGTATAATTCCTTGGTCAGGCCGCAGCTTGAGTACTGTGTACAGTTCTGGAGACCTCATCTGAAGAAGGATATAGTACTGCTGGAGAGAGTTCAGAGGAGAGCAACCAGGATGATTCAGGGCATGGAGGGGAGGCCTTATGAGGAGAGCCTGAAAGAGCTTGGGCTTTACTCACTGGAGGAGAGGAGTGATAGGGGAGACATGATAGAGGTTTTCAGGTATGTAAAGGGAATAACCAGGAGTGGAACCAAGGAGCTGTTTAGGTTAAAGAAGGGTGGAACAACCAGGGGCCATGAGTGGAAGCTGGAGGGGGGACATTTTTTCACTGAGAGGGTGGTGGAGCTGTGGAATGCACTGCCTGGGAGGCTGGAGGTAGTGGGTACAATGGAGGGCTTCAGGAAGAGGTGGGATAGGTACAGGGGGAAACTGAAACAAGTGAAGACCCTCTTGGGGGCTGGGGGGATGGTAAGGCGAGCAGCCATTAGGTTGCTGGCTTTCGAGCAGACAAGACAGACCATTTGGCCTATTCTGCTGGCTTTTAGTATGTTGGCATTAAGCCAGAGTGTGTATGTGTGTGAGTGTGTGGGGGGGGGGTTGACATCGTAACACAGAGAGACTGCTGTGGGGAGAGATGAAGCGGACTAGCAGTACCACCTACTGTACAAAAATGAAATTGTGGACTTTTTTTAATACATATACTTACACATTGCAACATTTTGATAAAAATCTATTTAAATGTGGCCTGGTGGTGCTCAGGGTTGAGGCGCTGGACGCCACACCTCGCACCACGCCGTCGACCCGGGTTCAGGAATGGTCTCGGCCACCAGGGGTTGGCAGGGGAGAGGAAGGATCAAGCATCCCACGACTGCTCTCCTTCCTCTGGGGAGGGCTGGGGCACTGCAGCGCACTGTAGCGACAGCTGGTGGAGGCCGGCGGCGCAGCAGCAGGCAGCAGCAATAAAGGGGAGAGTGCGGCAGGTGTTGGCACGTAGTGCCCGGATGCCATTGCACATCCGGCTCTTGGAGAACACAAAAAAATCAGGTGGAAAATGGTGGAGCGCTATCTCTGCAGCTGATGGCCGCAGCCGGTGCCCCCAGTACCCGAGAGAATCCTGCATACAGGGTGCATGAGCGATTAAAGGCCAGCCCTTTGGGGGTGCCAGACTGGGCCCAGGGGGTGCGGGTGTCGGCGGCTAGAGATCGCGAGGGATCCGTTCCGCAGGAAGGAGCAAAAAAAATAGAGTTGCGACTAAAAAAAAAAAAAAAAAAAATCTATTTTAAAATGTGTTTTTATCTTTTTTCCCTTTATAAAGGAGCCATTGTATAATAGCAATAAGGCACTCCAGGGATGTGTGTTGTTTAAGCAGTAAGGCACAACAGGGTGTGCATTGTGGTGGGATAACAGCACACCTAGGGTGGGTCGAAGCACGATGCTGAAGGACGAGGGCATCCTCCACCTAGGTGTGCCGTTATCCCACCACGACGCACACCCTGGAGTGCCTTATTGCAATTATAATATGGCTATACAAACTCTGACAAGACTGTAATGATTAAGCAATAAAAAAAAATCTGAATTAACATTATTATACTGGCACGGTAGTGCCAGTAGAGTTAGGGTTACCCGGCCACTTCTATGTTAAATTCAAAATTTCGTACTTTTAATAACTTTGCAGCCCTTCTACTGATTGGCCTGAAATTTTGCATGTGCCGTCTGGTACCATACATCTCTGGATCTGGCAGGTTTCAGTCTGGTCGGATGTGCTGTAGCGGAGCGGTGGAATTCTGAAAAAAACAGTGAAAGTTACCATTTTGGGGCAAATTCTTTGCTCGGGGCTACGGACAAAATGGTTTGAGTGTCTGGTCTGAAATTGTCAGGGCTAATGGGGTCTGTGTCACTGATGTGCCTTTTGAAGGCTTGGTGAAAAATATTGATCCATTCAAAAGTTATAAAAGATTTAAGTTTCCCATTATAGCATATGGGAAAAATATATGTGCCATATGACAGTATTTCTGTGGGTCAGCGAAAGCAGTTTTATACTGTTACAAATGGGTCCGGTACTGTCATATGGCCGCTATCTTGTTTTCAGTTAGCAAGGCTGAAAAAAAACAATATAATTTAAAATCGGCTGCCCCTTGGTAAACACCAACAGTTGTGTTTACCTAATTGGGGCCTGAGGAACATGATCCTGGCGTCAGATTTCAAATATAATGTTTGCAAATATGTTTTTGCCATTGGAAATGTTGCAGATTTATGACACTGCGCTTGCAAAAGTGTTGCAAATTGTGGCACTCCCAAAACCGGGGTACTGAAAATTTCAGATGATTTTCATGAACATTGCCACAGATTTGCGGCACTATATGTTTAAAAAAAAAAAAAAAAAAAAACCAGCCCCTGGCAAATAACCAAAAACACTTCTGCCCATTACTGGCAAAATTTAATGCCAGAATCGTATTCCTTGGCCCCCGATTAGGTAAACACTTGGGGTGGGATATTCAAAGGGCTATGCGCTACCCACTGATGCGCCCCAGCACGATATTCAAAGGGGGATGTTGCACTGTGCAGTTCCCGATGCGCCGAGGTGCACCAATAATGTATGTGGCGCAAGTGCATATATGCGGCACATCCCGATATTCAGCCCGGGGTGTGCGGTGCATATGCAGGTACAAACCTGCCTTGCGCCGCATAGGGGCAGCAAGGATGTGCCTGTTAAAAGCAGGAGCATGTCAGGGGACACCCACAGGTGGGCTGCCGTATTGCCGTGCGTAACACGGCAGCCGCCTGCTGTGGGTGGCCACCCGACCTCCCCATACACAGGCCGGGCATCGTGCCCCCCCCGATCGCGGGCATATAAATATATTATCCCTGGTGGTCCAGTGGACCCTACCCCATCTCCCGATCACGGGCATAGTGTAAAACAATCCCTGGTGGTCCAGTGGACCCGATCCCCTGCCCAATCACGGGCAGAAATGAAATACATTCCCTGGTGGTCCAGTGGACCCAAACCCCTGCCGGATCACAGGCATAAGTAGACGTTAAATTACCTGGTGGTCCATTGGACCTGCCCGATCGCGGGCGTAAAATGTAATTAAAGTCCCTGGTGGTCCAGTGGACCTGAGATCGCAGCAAATAATGAAAATAAATCCTTGGTGGTCCAGCGGTACTCCTCCTCCCCACCCGTCCACTGAGAGTTGCCACCCGCTCCCCCGTGAGCGGGCGGCGGCAGCCCTCACCCGTGAGCTGCCCTCATGACTGACAGCATACAGTACGGTGCTGTATATTGGTCCACTGTGTGGGCCAATGGGCGTGCAGACCATACTGTACTACACAGTCCCGAAATGTGAACACTTATCCAGAATTCCTGGCTGCTGTATGTAAATTAGCATTTGTAGTGCTGTACCACTACTGAACTAGTGGTCGACTAATAGAAAGCTCTCGGCTAGAAGCAACAGCTCAGGCACAGAGGGCACCCCTAGGAGGGGACATACGTCAAGAGCCGTCTAGCCCCTAGCCTTTCTGTCTGCTGTATCCACTACTGAAATAATGGTTGGCTAATAGAAAGCTGTCAACCAGAAACAACAGCTCAGACACACAGGGCAACCCCAGGAGGCATACGCCAAGTGCGATCCATCCTCTAGCCTTACTGTCTGCTGAGCTTCACTGATCTTCACCGACTGGGAGAGAGAGACCTCCTCTCCTCCAGTCTCTAGTTTTACTACGAAGTGGCAGACCTTAACAAACTGATTGTTTTTCCTCAGCAGGAAGGAGAAACAGAGGTTCTGCCCCCACCCCTAATCCCACCCACCCCAGGTCCTCTTCCTATGTAGGTTCTGCATGTCACAACCCACTTCCTACCTGAACTGACTAGAAGGCAAAACAAAACCTAAAAAAAAAAAAAAAAAAAAAATACTTTAGAAATAAAATTTGTTTTCCTACCTTTCAAGTTCTCCCCCAGAACAGCTCAGACACAAAGGGCAACCCTGGGAGGCATACGCCAAGTGCAGTCCAGCCCCTAGCCTTAATGTGTGCTGAGCTTCACTGATCTTCACCTGAGGGAAGCGCAAGTAGGAAATTTAAATTCTCCCATGCTCTTGCTTGCAAGTCTGCCAGCCTGAAATGCTACAAGCAGAACTCGCAGCAGCATAGCTGCATCCAGGTTCCATCTCGTCGGCAACTTCTACTCTCATTGGCAGCTTCTGCTGCAGCAGTTCCCTGGGCACTCCAGCGTTTGAGAATGGCGGGCATTGTCCTGCAGCCAGTGGATTAGTCCCCTTTCCCTCACAGCAGCAGGGAGCCGGGGTGCATGGACCACAGGCTGGGGTTTTTACTGCAAGCAGCGGGGACTCCACAGAGCTGTTAAGCTAGACTTTGTCTGTTTAACAGCTCCTTTTCTACAGCATACAGGGAACAGTCTGATATGCCCACCTTCCCCTGAGTGCGCTTGCTTTATAGGCATGGAGCACTGCCCACAAAACCTGATAGGAGATAGTAAGGTTCAAAAAAAAAAAACTCACTGTTCTGTTTTCTTTCTCGTCCACACTTCCTGAAACAGGACTTAGCTCTATCTCTCAACTAAAACAAAAAAAAAGGACCTTGTCAGTTGCGAAAACTGTGGTGCACTGTACAATAGGATCTACAAATGGCAGCCAGGACCCTGCCGTGTGTGCTGTGCCATAGCAGATCTTGCAGCCCAACTACTGGATGACTGAAGTATAATATACAACATCCAATACAGAGAACTCTATAACACGCCTCAGCCCACCCACCCACCACACAGTACCAGCACCAGCATGTCAGCTAGGGCCAGGACTCGAGGCAGGATCCAGAGACTGGCAGGTGGTATGGAAAAAGAGGCATCATAGGAGGCCCAGGATGAAAGCCAAAAACCAGGAGCATTTCCCGGCCATCCAAACAAAAAACAAGTTCGCTCCACTGCTACCAACCACAGACAAAGTAATACAAGGTAAAGAAATCAAACAGCCAAAAAAGGCTAACACGCCAATTAAAACCAATACAAACTACGATAAAAACAAAAATACTAATACTCAAAATATAACCAGCAACAATACCAAAACCAAATGCAATAACAACAAAAACACTGAAACTCAAAATAAAAACGACACAAATATAAACAAAAGCAACATTCTCATAATCGGAGATTCCATGATCCGAGGAGTGGAACACCACCTAACATAAAATGTTAAAAGTGACATCTTGGTAAAGTGTCTATCAGGAACCTCTGCAAGTAGGGACACGATCCGCATAAAGGCAATTGTGCAGGAATCGGGGGATGTTTTACATATACCAATACATCTTGGTACCAATGACTTGGCAAATCACACAGTTCAGGAGGCCAAGAAACATTTCGAGGACCTGGCCAACAAACTGTCTTCCCTTCTGTCCAAATTAGCCTTCTCAGAAGTGCTGCCAGTGTGGGAAAAAGGAAAAAGCACCAAGCGAGTCAGAGAGATTGAAGTAGGCAAATTCAACTCATGGCTGCATGATTGGTACCAAGATGAGGAATACCACTACATAGGGAACTGGCACAACTTTTGGGAAAGAGCTTTTTTTAAATACGACGGATTGCACCTAAATAGAGAAGGTGTGCGAGCACTCGGACAAAAATTTGATGTCTATACAGGTAGTTTAAACTAAATAAAGAGGAGTATGATGCAGCTCACACCCCTACCGTCAGTGGGCTGGTCATCACTTCCCAAAATGCCAAATGCGGGCATACATCCTCAGAAAACAAATCAGAGCCAACATCCACCCGAACCAGCAACCTCCATAATCTCTTGGCCAGAAAGAGCAAACTGGAACAGTCCAGAAAGAGGGTACAACCTCACGCCAAAGAGGATGTACATTTCTGGAAGGCAATGGTTGCAAATACTAGGAGCCTAACCAGCAAACGTCCCGAACTCACAGCCATCTTGGAAACAGAAAGGTTGGACTGGGTGGCTGTAACAGAAACGTGGTTCACGGAAAACCACAGATGGGATATGGCTATTCCCAGTTACAATCTGTTCAGGAAAGATAGGCATGGCAAAAAAGGGGGAGCGTAGCCGTTTTCATTCTGGAGGAAACAGGGTTTTATTTAACTCTAAAAATTGATTAGCATTTTGCTCATTAAAGTTCTAAAACATTGGAAAATGCATTGCACTTGCCTCACTGTGTTTAGCAAACATAACACTTCTAGAAAACCTATATAAATGCTTTCTGTACAGTTAGTATTGTCCCAAGAAAAAAAAAACTGCTAATCAATTATTTAAAACCCTGGGAAATAAGAGCTACAGAAGTAAAAGGGCAACCTGGGGACTTTGAGTCACTGTGGCTAACAGTAGACACGGGCAAGGGAAAACCCTTCAGAATCGGCATCGTGTATAGGCCCCCAAATGAAGAAGATAAAGGAGACAAAGACCTAATAGAGGAAATCCACAAAAGTCTGATAAAGGCGAAGTAATACTGGTGGGGGACTTCAGCCTACCAGATATTAACTGGAGCACACTAATGGCAGCAACAAGAAGTAGGGGCTTCTTATTGTCACTACAAGGTGCTGGACTGTACCAACTTGTTAAAACTCCAACAAGGGGAGATGCCATTCTCGATCTTGATCTCACAAACTTGGAAAGGATCAAGGACATCAAAGTGGGATGCCATATGGGCAACAGCGACCATTGCATGGTAAGCTTTAAGGTAAACATAACACTGGACACCAGCCACTCAATGCTAAGGGTGCTAGAATACAGAAAGGCTGATTTCCAAAAATGAGGAACAACATAAGTAGCCAGTTAATAGAAATAGAGGTTGAGGAGGTGGAGGTCATGTGGGGGAGACTCAAGAGAGCAATAAAGACTGCCACAGATCAATGTGCTAGATGGGTCAGCAAAGCAAAAAGAAAAAGAAATCCTCTATGGTTTTCCAAGGAAGTGGCTACCACAGTCAAAGAAAAAAAGGCGGTGTATAGCTTACTGTATATCGGGAAACCAAAACTGAGAAGGACTGGGAGTTGTACAAGGAAAAAATGAGAGTCTAACAAACAAATTAGAAAGACAAAAACCCAGACAGAGGAAAAGATAGAATGGGCAAAGGGAGGAGATAAGTCATTTTTGAGATACATTAGGGAACGTAGAAAGGCAAAAGGGGATAGTAAAGATTGCTACTGAAGAAGGGAAATGCATCAGACATGACCCAGAGAAAGCCAAAATCCTCAATAAATACTTCTGCTCAGTGTTTACCAAAGAGGATCCAGGGGATGGCCCAGCCCTGAAAAAAACACAGCACCCCAGGACCAGGGGTAGACACGAGTCCCTTTACAGAAGCCAAAGTACGGGAAGTGCTAAATAAACTAAAAGCAGACAAAGCCATGGGACCAGACGAGATGCACCCCAGAATCCTTAAGGAACTGGGGGCAGAATTAGTAGCCCCTCAGGCACTTCTGTTCATGAAATTCTTGAAGAGCGGTGTGGTACCCAAAGATTGGAAAAAGGCAATAGTGGTTCCACTTCACAAATCAGGCAGTTGCGAAGAGGCTAGTAATTACAGACCAGTGAGCCTCACATCTATAGTAGGGAAACTAATGGAGGCACTACTCAAACAGGATCATAGCATTCCTCGAAACTAGCAGCCAACAAGACCCTAAACAGCACGGTTTCACAGCAGATAGGTCATGCCAGACAAATCTGCGTGAGTTTTTTGACTATGCTACAAAAATAGTGGACGATGGTGGGGCAGTAGATGTGGTCTACCTAGACTTTAGTAAGGCCTTTGACTCTGTTCCACACAGGGGTTGGTCCATAAGTAGTCAGATGGGTACAGAACTGGTTACAAGGCAGAACCCAGAGGGTACAGGTTAATGGAAGACAATTAACGGAAGGCAGGATGACCAGTGGGGTGCCCCAGGGCTCAGTGCTGGTTCCTCTGCTCTTCAGTGTTTTTATAGCAGACCTCGCTGACTGACTGGAAGGGAAGGTGTGTCTGTTTGCAGATAACACCCAAGATACGTAACAGGGTGGACACCTCAGAAGGAGTGAGCAACATGGAAGCTGAGCTCAAGAAACTAGAAGAATGGTCTGGAGTGTGGTAGCTGAGATTTAATGCCAAAACGTGCAAGGTCATGCACATAGGAAAGAAAAATCCAAGAAAGGAGTATTACCTAGGAGGCAAAAGACTTGCAGCCTCAAACCAGGAATGAAATCTGGGAATCATAGTCTCAGACAACTTAAAGGTTAGTAAGCAGTGTGAGAAGGCAACATTGAAGGCCAGCAGAATGCTGGGCTGCATTGGGAGGAGAATCACGAGCAGGAGGAGAGAGGTGGTACTACCACTGCACTGTATAGATCGATGGTCAGGCCTCACCTGGAATGTGGAGTCCAATTATGGAGGCCTCACCTCAGGAAGGACATTGGCTGGATGGAAACAGTACAGAGAAAGGTGACAATGATTCAGGGTCTGCAGTACATGTTCTACGAGGAAAGACTTGGGGAATTGAATATGTACTCCCTGGAGCAAAAAGGAGGGGGGGACATGACTGAAACATTCAAGTACATAAGAGGCATTAACAAGGTATGGGCACAGAAACTTTTTCACTTCAAGAAGGGCTACAGGACCAGGAGACATGACCTTAGGCTGCAAGGAGAGAGGTTCCCTACCAACACCAGGAAGTTTTTCTTCACAGAAAGAGTGGTGGACACCTGGAACAGCCTGCCTCAAGAGGTTGTGAGGGTCAACCATGTGGGGGGATTCAAGAATCCATGGGATAGACACAAGGGAGCCCTTACTACAAAGGGCAACTAGACTGTCAAAATAGGTCTAAAACAAATGGGCAGACTAGATGGACCTAGCGGTTTCCTTCTGCTGTCAACTTCTGTGTTTCTGTGTCGTGAGGCATGAGGCATTGGTGAGTGCCTTCACTTCAACCACTCAAGAAGTGCTGTTACTCCACCACAGTGTACACCCTGGGTGTCTTGCTGCGATTATAAAATGGGTGCAAGATTTGTTTTTTGGGGAGGGTGGGGGTTAAGAAATGCACCAAATAAAAAACAAACATTGTTATGACTTTTTTTTTTTTAACAGTCCCAGCACTTCCCAGCACTGACATGCCATCTCAGGTTCAAATATTATGTACAGCAAAACAGATGTATTTCTGATTAGCTCTTCAACCCTCTAGTTTCCCCACTCATCCTAATTTACCCACTCCCTGACCTTTCCGTCTGTAAGCAATAAGACATGACAGGGTGTTGGTTGTTGTGTGATAACTGCACATCTAGTTGCGTGGTAAGGCACAAGGCTGAAGGACGAGTGTCCTTCCGCACCTAGGTGTGCGGTTATCACATAACAACCAACACCCTGGAGTGTCTCATTGCGCTTATAAAATGGATTATAACTATGGAAAAATTACACAGACAAGTAGGTTGAATTTAAAAAACTTTTTAAGATTTATTTATATACAGAACAGAGAATTCATTGAAAAAAGAAGAAAAAATAGTCCCTAACTAAACTTTTGGAATGATCCAAATACCAACTTGCCACAATCCAACAGATTCATGGGGTGCAATTTTTAATTTCTGTAGTGAAAATAACATTGATTTTTATGTTGCTTGCATGCATGTGCAAGAAACATAGTGCCATCATCCGAGTTTTCGGAGGTGTGTCAGCCTGTCTTCCAATGCAGTCAGTGTGTTTGCAGGCTCGGCCCCAGTTCCCCAATGAGTGCTGCAGCTGTCTATGACAGCTCCAAAATGCAGTGGCATACAGTTGAAAGGGAGAGCTCCGCTTCAGTGAGCAGAGCTCTCCCCCCACGCTCTTATACACACTGCAGCATAGCCACGCATATTGCGTTAACTGATGCGCACACACTGTATGGCTGGCGGGTGCCCAATCCCCGTCGGCTCCACACCGCCCCAACAGCTGTTCCAGGTGCCACGCTGAGAGCCCACCCTCGCGTGGCAAAAACTGTTATAGCCGACGGGGTGCCCAATCCCCGTCAGCTCCAAGGCTGCCGCCCCCAAAAGCTTTCCGGTGCCACGCTGGGAGCCCACCCCAGCGTGGCAAATCTTTTTGGCTGAGCGGGGTGCCCACCTCGGGCCTGCTCCACGCCCCAAACAGTTTTTTCTGCTGCCACGCTTGGGAGCCCACCCCAGCGTGGCAAACGCCCCGCCGTCGTCGTCTTAAAAAACAACCTATGAATAAAAAGGTCCCTCATAGTCTCCCTGCCCCTCCCACAACCCGCACCTCACCCACTGCGCACCTGCCTCCCCACACCCTCACCCCATACTTACCTCCGAGCTTGGCGCGACGAT
The DNA here is from genome assembly GCA_016271365.2 of Neoceratodus forsteri. Taxonomy (NCBI): domain Eukaryota; kingdom Metazoa; phylum Chordata; order Ceratodontiformes; family Ceratodontidae; genus Neoceratodus; species Neoceratodus forsteri. The sequence continues at coordinate 862,944,476 of CM057451.1, read as the reverse complement.
CATCGGTGGACCGGGAACACTTCTGCACTCTTCAAAGCCAACCGGGAACTGAGGAAATGACGGTAAGCTGTATAATGGGATAGATAGGGTTTTTTCAACTTTGTTGCATATCTCAGGCATTTTGGGGAATTTTGACCCCAAATTTTCAACATGGGGTTTTTGGGACCCCTCCTCATGAATTCTTGCACTGTATAGCGTTAATCAGGCCCGAAGGGTGCTTTAGTGGTCACTGTGCAAAATCACCTTTCGGGACTGATTAATGAAACGACACTGCCAGTGTTCATAAGGTGGGCTCTCAAAAAGCCTATGTTGAAAATTTGGTGAAAAAATTCCTAAAAATGACTGTTTTTCGAGCGTGCATTGCGCATTTCCTACGCACACTTGTAAGTTTGCGATTTTCAATATTTTCACTCCAGATTTTCAACATTGCCATTTTACCACACCTCCTTATGAGCAGTACAGCTGTCATTTTTCAGATCCTGCCCAAAACATGTTCCGCCCATGTAGCGCACAATGGCGCAGTCGGTGTGCGAAACTCAATGTATGGGACACATTAAGAAAATCACAGTGACACTGTTCATGAGCAGAGGTCTTAAAATGGCTATGTTGAAAATTTGGTGAAAAAATTCCTAAAAATGACTTTTACGAGTGTGCATTGCGCAGTTCCTATGCATGCTCGTAAGTTCTCGAATTTTCAATATTTGCACTCCAATGACTTCCAAATACCTAAACAGCACATAGAAGCAAGCAACATTCAGCATTGACAAATGCTTATTTGTGAGGCAGCACTACCTTTAAAAAAAAAAAGTTTTCTGCACAGGCATTATTTGGCGCGGAGCTGGTTTCGGTATCATGCAGCGCTGCTATTTCCACCAGTCTGCTCTTTTATATGGATGCGATTGCTTTCTATATTTTCTTTATTATTACTACAAACGGCAATATTGGAGAATTGCTTCCACTCTGGTTTGAAAGCATTCGTCTTTCCGATTAGGCTGCTACTATTATCTGTGTAGCACTGAAGGCAGGCGGACGGTCATACGCTGACACAGACACTGAGCTGGAGCTGCATTACATTACCGTGCTGTGCTCTACTAATTTTTTGGGCACTGCTATTTCTAATATTTAACATACTTAAACTGCTGGAGAGAGTACTCTGACTGTGGGAGGATTGCGGCAGCAATGATTTGTCAGTTCTCGGGGAGGGAGGGTAAGCGAGTGTACTGTCAGCTTGTAGGATGGTTAGCATGTGAGGAGATCGTATTCTCCAGTTCTACACCTACTGCGACCGGATGGATGTGTGGCCTACAAAGAAGAACACTGTAGGTGTACTTTAAAAAGGTCAGTGATCAAGCAAAGATTGTCCACTAAGGTACAATTGATTTATCTTGCCATATTTGATTCATTTACATTATGGGCTCACATGTTTGTTGTTTTTTTATGGTACTGCTACTTGCCAGTTTGCCCAACTCTGATGCTTTACTAACATGAAGGGCAAACATTCCACATTAGAATGTGGAAACAGCATTTATATCAAGGTAGACTCTCCACTGCTGGCCGAAAGGGTTCCCAACCCAGTGGTTGTTACTCCTTATACCACTGTATTCCAAACCCTTTCGGCCAATCAGGATACATGATATTCCCTATCCATTTTATAATATTCCCTTCCTTTACTCTGTCTTGTTTATTTTCTGTCTTGCCAAATATTCAAGAGATGGAATGTTTACTACAGATGGAATACAGGAATTCAAACTTCTGCTCAGTTCTGCTAGCAGAATGTTCACTCCCACTAGCACGCAACAGAAGGCCTCAGATGGAACCAGAGTTTCTGTTTTATCTGTAACAGGTTAAACAACACAGATTTCCCTAGGAAACAGGTGAAGATAGGAGGGGGATTTTTCATGGTCAGCAAAGAAACACCATAAATTCAAATTGTAAGTACTGTAGAACTTCATTTTTTAAGTTATGTGTGTGTAAGAAGAGGATTATGAGGGCAAATAACATTTAAAGAGCAGCTGACGCCATTAGGACAACGTTAACAAAACATATTATTTAGACACAGTTCAGCTTGTATTTCACATTATTTCTGTATTTCTCATCCCCATTATTTATTACCGAGGCCATTTCCATGAAAATGGGATCTTTTTCTCCTGAAGAGTTCATCTATTCCTATTGCTTTCTCCCTACCTGAGGTCATAATGTTCTACTTTGACATACAATTACTCCCACAGCAACAGACTGTGATGTTACAACAGAGGACTATGGCAAGAATTAGGGAGTAAGCAAAAGAGGCAGATGTACTGTAAGGGATATAGAGCATGTTTCCATGCAAATTTCTCAGTAATAAGTAATGGGGAGGAGAAGTCTATTGAACACATATGGAATGCAAGCAGAATTAATAATAATAATAATGATGATAACTGTATTTTTAGGGCACCTTTCAAAATTATCAAGGTGCCTAACAGATTTAAAAGAGCACATCAAATATCCAGATCATTAAAATAATATAAACAGAAACCAGCGGTAAAATTATCTATTCACCAAAAGCTTGAGCCCACAGATGTGTTTTCAAGGCTTGCTTAAATCCCTCCACGGTCGTGCACTCCTGTATCCAACGGGGTAGAGAATTCCAGAGGTTTAGGGCTGCGTGCGTAAATGCATGGGCCCCAGAAGATTTCAAGCACACCCTCGGAATCTCTAGCAACCCATCGTCGGCTGAGCAGAGCAGTCATCCAGGGCAGTAGGAGACCAGAAGCTCTTTCAGCTAGTCCGGGCCTAGTCCGTATAGGGCTTTAAAAGTCGACCTAAATAAAAGGTGTACCTAAATATTATGTTTTTCAAAGTTTTCTTTGAGGCGTCAGCAGCTCTTTAATTATTATGTTTATAAATTTTACATTATTTTTGGGCCTACTTGAAGGTTTTTAGTGAGTAAAGGTGACAGCCACATCTGTGATGGCAGTCAGGGATGTGTGGTACTATTGATTTTATTGTGAAGAGGCTACTGGACCTTCTTCCAATACTGTTACCTGGGATATCAGCACTGGGTTCCGCGCTTCTGAGCCAATCAGATTACTGGATTTTTTTATAGCCATATTATAATGTGAAAATGGGCTCGGAAAATAAATGAATCTCATTGGTTGACACCACGGGGAGAGATTCATTTATTGTCTGATAGAGCCTGCTGCAAAACAAGAGCCTCTTTCGGTGCCCCATTACTCAGTGAATACTTGGGCACCCCGTATGTACACACACGTCAGCCACCATTTCTCTGCTCTCACCAGATAGCCAGTAAAAATAGCGACAGGACCGCTTCTCCTCCTCCCTCCCAAAGCTAACAGGAAAAAAGAAATTTCATAACAGAAAATAGCATACTATTTCTTACAAACCATTCCGGTTCCCAAAGAGCATACTGTGTGTAGTCACAGAGCGGTATCTCCGACACTGCTACTAAGCATGAGAGCAGCGGGACTGTCTTAGTTTTCTATACCGCTGATAGATGTCCATCTGTGGTAAGGAAAACCAAGAAAATACCGCTCCTCTCCTGCACAGCAGCGGGAGCTACCGCTCACTTTTGGCAAAGCAACAAAACATTTCTGTACCATAGTGGATGTAATTCGAAACAAAGAGGAAAAATAAAGGCCCACAGAATAAAATAAACATTTGTTCATTTGTATCGAAGTAAATACCTGCTGCCCTGGTCACACTCAATCTTCCACACTGAAGCTTTCTTCCCTGATTGCAACAGCTCTCGTCCGCAGTATTTAAAAAAAGGAACAAAAAACACTGTTACAAATGAAAATAAAAGAGGGGAAAAAACAACTTGTGGCATCCTGCACAAAACTCCATACAAGATCCTCAGGGGACCTAACACTGCTGAGAATCCCATTTAAGCGTACTTCAAGTGGTCAATGCTCTTTTGCATTTGTTGCACCAACAGTATGGAATAATCCTGCACAAATCAGAAGTATAGGAAATCATAAGTTGTTGTCAAAGGCACTTAAAGTACATTTCAGGGATTCATCTAAGTGTGATTGCTTTTAGAAATTGTTCTTATTATGACGTGGCGTTTGTATTCCTGTTTATATAACTGTATGTAATGTAAAATTTGTCTTTGGTGTAGTGTGCATATTTTTATTGACCACAAGTCGTACCTGTAAAAGGGATTGTATCCCAGAGTGCTTATCCGAATACAAATAAAATTCAAATCAACAGGGAAGAAAACTGCTCCATAAGGATGGGAGTCGGGGGTTGGTGGTGTCAGAATGAAGAAACAGAAACTGCTGTTAGGGCACCAACAGCATTCAAGCAACATTTTCTTAACTACAGCATCTCAATTAGGCCAAAAGACCTCCATTCCAATACAGGTGGAGGGACTATTTAATTACAAAACTTAATGTTAATTAACTTTATTATAATTTTTTTTTTTCTCCAGCATTTCCTTTGACTGTTCCCATTTTCTAAGCACAATAATACCCTCTAGGATGGGTTTTATTGGGAAATGTCTGACCTTCCAGGGGCTATAAGGCCTCCTCCGCCTGCTGCGTCAGGCCTCATTACACCCCTGGGTGGTCCGGTATTTCCCAATAAAGCCCACCCTGTCGGGTAGTATTGCTTATATAATGTCACCCACAAGATTAGTTACTGATTGAGTGGCATTGTCCCCACTGTGTCTGCTGATTGCTGTTTGAACTCGGTGAATTTACTTCTAATTTTTGTGTATTGAGCTATATCTTAAATGCCTTGCATTCTGTATCATTGCTTCAGATTTATGTCTGACAACTATATGAATTCAGTAATTTTTTTCCTTTTGTGAATATTGCTGCATGTCTTGAACGCCTTGCATTCTGAATCACTGTCTTTTTTTTTTAAAACATATTTTTTTCTCCTTGCTCTGGGCCTGGTCGGAATCTCCTTCTGCCCGCTGCCAGCGCCCTGATATTATCCGACCAAGATCCTGCCGGCTATCATGTATCACAGCTTCTAACCTGTTCTACCCACGGGTATTGAACACACTTGACCTGTAGCCTCGTGCTTCAGCCCACCCAAGGCGTGATGCTATTACACAGCAAGACGCACCCTATCATGCTTTACTGCATAATTCTTCACTCACTCCCCCAGTGCTACAGTAACCACAACACTGTTGCTCTCTTCCTGCTTGTCCCCTTCCCCCTTATAGCAGAGCATGTTGATATTTGTTTTATACCTGCTTGATCTCTCCTTTTAAAAACAACAAAAAAAAAGAAAAAAACTCCTGAAAAGGGTTTCTTAGGATTATCTCCACTCACCTAACCCAGTCGGTGTCACAAACCACTATGGCCTGCCTGTCCCTCCTTTCAGGGACACCCTTTAAGTCCACAAGCCCAGACCTTTCAAGATATCCCACTCTCCAGTCATTGCCTATTTCCAGAGTGCTATATTTAATTTCAGCTATAAATAGAAACATAGCACAGACAGCAGTCTAAGATGAAAAAGTACAGTACATTCTATTTAAACATAACTACTGACGGACATACATGCAGTTTAAATAAAATGTTTTGCACTTTTTCAGTCTGCAGTCGTGGTAAAGGATTTTTTTCATGGCAGCACTCAGCAGTGTTTTATTCATTGCTGTATTTAATTGTAGCCTTTTGGTCTCCTGTTTTATTTTGTTTGTAAATAATTGATGTCACCGCAAGCCCTGAGAACAGCTGTTAGTTCCTTTTTGTTAATGCTGTCCTCTTGTTGCATCTTTTCAGTTTGCCAAGCTGAAATGCAATGCAGAAGAGAGCAAGGACACATCATCCGGCATTTGCAAGGAAAAACAGCACATTGTGGTTGTGTGTACCCCTGACATCGACAATCTACGTTCCTGCCTGCCTCCTCCAGTCACTGCAGACAGCAGACACACTTGCTGATGAGCAAGTGAATCACGTGTAGTGGTGGTGGTGCATCATGACGTTGTATACGTCTGTCCCTCCTCCCTCTTAACCTGATCTTCACGGCGGGCTGGTGGCTGGATCCAGGCACCCACCACAGTAAAAACTGCAGTACAACTGCCTGTCCAAGGAACAAGTAAAACAAACAAAGCAGCTGTCCTGCTTGAAAATCAGCTGTCCGAGACCAGCAGACAGATGGTTATTTTGAGCCCTGCCCCATCCCCTTCTGAGTGTCCACCCTATTGCAGATCTTGGTGTCATCTGCAAAAAGGCATACCTTCCCTTCCAGTTCTTCTGCAGTGTCACTTATGAAGACATTGAAGAGGACTGGTCTCAGTACAGAGCCCTGCAGCACACAGCTGGTTACTCTCCCATCATTTGAGTGAGTGCCATTAATTACCACCCTCTGTCTCCTATCCGTTAACCAGTTTCTAACCCAGTTCACCACTTTAGATCCCCCCCAGTTTGCTCAATTTCTTTATCAGTCTCCTGTGGGGATTGTGTCGAAGGCCTTGCTATAGATAGGTCACATCCACTGCTCTTATCTATTTCTGTGGTCACCCAGTCTGAGAAATCAATCGAATTCGTCTGGCATGATGTCTCCCCCCCACCCCATGACTCCATGCTACCTGCAGTCTTGCCATCCATGGAATTCAAGATAATCTACCAGTGTTTCCTTTAGCAGGGTTCCATTAATTTTCTCAGCACTGAAATAAGACACTGGCCTGTAGTTACTAGCCTCCTACCTGTTGCCACCATATGTATAGAGACAACGTCAGCTCTTTTCCAGTCCTCTGGAACGTCACCTGTTTCCAATGAGCTGTTGAATAAGACAGTCAGTGGAGCAGCTATCACCTCCCGGAGTTCCTTTAGTACCCTTGTGTGTATCTCATCTGGTCCCGTAGCTTTTTCAGTCTTTGGATCTGTAAGTTCCTTCAGGAGACTTCCTCTGAAAATGCACTTATGCTGGCCCCCCCCCCCCCATTCCCTGGTGGTCCATTCCCCTCTCCCTCGAAGATTGAGCAGAAGTACGTGTTCAGGATGGCAGCTTTTCTTGGTGGTGTTAGGTGCAGTCTCCCCCTTCATTCCTCCTAATCCTCACAATCCCTCCCTTTGATTTCCTCTTCTCCCTTTTGTATCTGAAAAAAAGTATTTTTCTTTTTAGCTACCCCTTTGGCTGTCCTTCCTCTCTTTGTACATTTGTATCCCTCACTGCCTTTCCTGCTTCCCTTTATTTTACTTGGTACACTCCCTGTCCTTCTCCTTCTGTGTTTTCGTATACCTCCTGAATGCCTCCCTTTTTGCTTCACCACGTTGGCCACTCTCCTAGAGAACCATAACAATCTCTTTTTTTCCTTCTGCTTTTACTCACTTCCTTCACACAGAGGCTGGTTGCTTTAATTATGCCCCCTCCCCCATGCCTCTGCCTCTCCCTGACAACCCCCCCTGTGCGAAGCAGTTTCTAGGGCAGTCTCCCATGTCTTTAAAATCCGACCTCCTTAAGTCCAGGACTCTTGTCATCATGTGGTTAGCTTCTGCTCCTGTTGTTCTGTTAAACCATACTGTACATTGATCACCGGTACCTAGGGGACTGCCCACTGTAATGTCTGCAATGCCGTCTCTGTTTGTAAGAACCAGGTCCAGCACTGCCCTGTCCTAGTGGGTTCTTTGACTAACTGCCTGAGGAAAGCCCCTTGTAGGGAGTCAGGGATTGCTCTGCAACTTGCCGAAGCTGCTGTTGGAAGTCTCCACTCCACTTCTGCCAGATTGAACTCATCAACTAGCAGCACCTCCCCCTTACAAGCTGTTCTGATGATGGCTTACCAAGTGCCTTATCCAAGCCCTGTCCTTGTGCTGGCAGTCTGTAGACCACCCCGGTACAGATAGCGGCTCCAGAGCCTGTCTTCAAAATGACCCACAGCACCCTTCTCCAGCATTTCCTTTTCCTCTGGGTGCCCCTGCACCTCTGTGGCCATGAGTCTCTCCTTCACTTCAACCCTATCTCCCCTCCGCCCTGCCACATCTGTCCCGACTAGAGAGTAGCCAGGTATGGGCATGTCAAAATCGCGGTGCTCAGTGCACCATGACTCCGTTATGGCCACCAAATCCAGGCTAGCCTTTGTCATGATGGCTTCCAGGCCGGGAATTTTGTTTCTCAGACTCCATGCAATGACATACGTGGCTCTCCATACCTTACTCCTTCCCTTCCTGATTCCCTGCTGCCCCCCTACCACTTTCTGCCTGTGCTGTCCCCTGAAGCGTCCGCCTGACCCACTTCTTCCCTTTTTATCTTCATCTTTTCCAGTTTTCCATAACCCTTTACATTTACTTACCTGATTTATAACCCCCTTTTCATCTGTATTAGCCCTACCCCTGCCTTCTTATGCCCCCTGCCCAGGAGAGTTTACTCCCCTCAGGCCCTTCTTCCCTGATGCTCTATCTTCAGGGCAGGATGGGGGCAGTTACCACCTGGCTCATCTAACTAGCATTTAAACCTCCCTCCAAGGACTGCGGTATAGGTTAGCCCCAGTCCCAAATGTAGCCAAAGCTGTCCTCCATGCTGCATGCCTTCAACCAGTTGTTTAATGCGCTAGTGTGGAGTACCCTTTCCTCTCCCTGGCCATACACAGGCAACACCATGGCAAAAGCCACTGTGCATGCCACCTGCTTGAGACCCTTCCCCACCTCCCTGAAGGTTTCCTGCACTTACCCCCGTTGTCCTTTGCCAGGTCATTTGTCCCCAGATGGACATGACATCTATCTAGCTTCCTCCTATCTCCTGCTGCCCTAGTGATCGTCTGGTCTGCTCTCCATCCCTCCAAGCCAAACCTGTTAGGCACTTCACCTCCCTCTCCCTTCCTTCCCCCACTCCCAAGTCTATCTATTAACAACAGAGTCCACCACCTGCAGCTGCTTCCTCCTCAGCTGGAGGCCTCTTCCTCCCTCCTTGGAGCCTCCCCTTCTGAGGACCCTCCCCTTCCCAGTCCACTGCTATGAGTGCCCCTTCTCGTTTGCCCTGTCCCGCCAGCATGGCGAAGGAATTCTGCAGTGTTATAGGCTGAAGAGTGTGCCCTGTTCCTGCCACCCACATCCTCCCAGAGCCCAACAAGGTCCATCTGCTCTGTCTCTGCCTAGGCATCCTTTGGGGGAGTGGTGGCATACTTGGAGGCCCCTGGGTGGGGCAGAAAGTTTTCTGTACCCTTGCCAGTTAAGCCTGGAGTCCAGCAACCTCTGCCTGCAACCCAGGGAGGTGAGTGCAAATGGGACAGCACCTCAGTCTCCAGAAGGTGTCTTGAAAGACTGCAGTCCCACACCCATTGCACTGCAGCACTCCCATGATCTTTTCTTCTTACTTGGTGTCTGTTGAAAGTTATCTGTACCCAACTGCCTCCTTTCTATTCCCACTCTACTCCTACCATTCCCTTTTGTTTCTAGATAGGATGTCTCTTGTTTCCTTTTTCAACCCCCCTACTTGCATCTACCTTATCCTTCTACTCCTTACCCCCTTGTTCTTAGCCTACTCCCTGTAGCTCCTTTCCCTTTAGCTGGCTGTTCCAGTAGAACAGTATACTGTAATGCTGTATCTACTGCTTTGGTGTGGTGACTCCCCTGCAGTGTGCCCTGTGGACTACAGATTGTCTGCAGATGCCCTACAAATGTCCTTTACAGCTGATGCTCCACTCCTGCACTGTTCCACTCATGTGCTGGGGCATGCTGGAGTAGGGGGAATATAAACCTTTCCTGGACCCCTCAGATTAGCTGCTTCTGGTAGCGTGATCTGTTTGCCGTCACACTGCATCCTCCACGTCTATTTTTTGTTGGATTTTAGACCCTCAGCAACTGCCCAAATAAGTAGGGAAAAGTCAGATAATTAGTTTTTTAAGCAAAGCTCTACTGTGGCTTACAGGTTTCACCTGCTCCTCTTGGCTTCCCACACTGCATAGTCTGAGTGCTCCACTAGCATTGATTGGAGAATTTAAACCCTGCTCCCTGCTTCCTGGACCCCTCCAATTTACTGCTTCTGGTCACGCTGGTTGCTTTCCCTCACTCCGTGTCCTCTGACCCTCCTGGCTGCACATTCACTTCCTGTTGGATTCTTTACCCCCAGCAACTGCCTAAGTAATTGAGGGGAAAAAGGGAAGAGATCAGTTTTTTCAGCACAGCTCTACTGCGTCTTACAGGTTTCACCCGCTCCTCTTGGCTCCCCACACCACAAAATCTGATTGCTCCACTAATGATGAACGGAGCATTTAAACCCTGCTCCCTGCTTCCTGGCCTCCTCTGATTGGCAGCTTCTGGTCACATGGTCTGTTTGCCCTCACTCAGCATTCTCTGGCCCTCCTAGGATGGCTGTATGTAGTTTCCTTTTGGATCTTATATCCCTAACGATTGCCCAAGTAATTGGGGGAAAGAAAAATAATTTATTTTTTTAAGTACAGCTCTGCAGTGGTTTATAGGTTTCACCCCCTCGTTCGGCTCCCCACACCATAGAGTCTGAATGCTTTATTAGTGCCGATTGAAAAATGTAAACCCTACTCCCTGTTTCCTGGACCCCTCCAATTGGCTGCTTCCACAACTACAGTACTGCTTAAAGCATAGCCCCCTAAAGTCTTCTGTGGCAATTTGCATATATTATTCCATGAAGCCTTGTGTGGTGCATGTCATTTTATGTTTCTTCACAACTTTGCTTACAATGCACTTTTTGTGTAACCTTTTGTTCACTACTGTTGCATTGAGATTGTCTGTTAAATTGCAGCAAGTATGCCATTTCAGGGTTTTAAATAATTGATTAGCAGTTTTTTGGGGGGGACAATGCTAACTACAGAAAGTATTTATATAGGTTTTCTAGAAGTGTTATGTTTGTTAAACACAGTAAGGCAATGCTATGCATTTTTACAATGTTTTAGCACTTTTATGAGCAAAACGCTAATCAATTTTTGGAGTTAAATAAATCCCTGCATTTGGGGGACTGGACTATTGGTTGGAGCCAGTGCATTTTCCCAGACACTGGCCCTGTTGGTTAGCGTCTCTGCTCAACTTAATTTCAAACCCCTGTAAGGCTGTTGCAGTGAAAAACAGATTTGTTATTAACTCTGTCTGCTGGGTCCTGCGTGCTTTGACTATAGTGTGGTTGTTGCTCCACCAACTCTAGTTCTGGCACTGTTTCAGTACTCTTGGCTCTGCCGCTGTGTTCTTGTTTTTAAGAGCTGCCAGTCGTGTGTATACTCATCTCATTGATATGCAGGGAGTGAAAGAGTGGGTCGCACAGCAGTACCCAGCTGGCTGCTTTCAGTGTGAGTTAATCAGAGCTCACTGTCATGTTTCATTAGTATAGAGCATATTCTGGGAGCAAGGCTCTGGTGCTCAACGTGATGTCCCTCATTGAAGGCAGCGACATTACTTTTGCCTAACAGTGACACAGTCAGCAGCCAAGCACGAACCGTAGAAAGTGGGCTAACTGTATATCAATCTCTTTCTGTTGTTGATTCTTTTTGTCCTCAGTCTGAGCGAATAATATACGTGTGTCTGTTGCAACTTCTTTGGATTGGGTCAAAACAGTCCTTTAAGGATTTCAGCAACCTTACCACAGCCAATAGCCCCAAAATGTCTGAAATTGATTAGCAGTTGTTATTTTGTTGACTGGGCTACATCAGTTTGTAGAGCGGCTAATGAAAATTGATTAGTGATTTCGAGTTGGTTGACTAGACTGCATCTGTGTGTGGAATGGTTTGTGAGAATTAATTAGTGATTTTGACTAGTGATCATGAGTTTGCAGAGGGGGGCTACACCAGCGTGTAGAATGGCTAATAAGAATTGATTTGCAGAGATTGTGAGTATGTTGACTGGGCTACATCTTTGTGTAGAATGATTAGTGAAAATCAATAGGTAATTGTGAGTTTGTTGATGGCTACATAAACTTGTAGAAAGGCTAGTGAGAATTGATTAGCGATTGTGAATTTGGGCTTCATTGAGGAGTAGAGTGGTTAGTGACAGTTGATAAGTGTTTCTGTGTTTGTTGAATGTACCACATCATTAGGTGGAGTGTTGAGAACTGATCAGAAGAGTTTTGTAACTAGGCTAATCAGCATGTAGAATGGCTGTTGAGTATTGATTGGCCATTGTTTAATTTGTTGAGTGGACTGTAGCATTGGGTAGAGTGGGTAGTGATAATTTAGTAGCAGTTGTGAATTTGCTGCCTGGGCTACATCAACAAGTTGAGTGGTTAGTGCTGTTTGATTAGCAGTGATTGAGAATTTTTTGACTAGGCTGAATTAGTGCTTAGAAGCATGGAAAAATAAACAATGACGGCAGAAAAAGACCAAGGGTCCATCCAGTCTGCTGAGTTCCCTAGTAGCCCTGGGACCTACTATCTCTCCAGTGTCCTAGACCTCCCCAGCCCCCCAATTCCGGACCCTGCTTCCGGCACCCTAGCAACCGCAGTACCCTTCATACAGTCCCTGCCATGCTTGAAGCCACTGATGGTTTTCGCACCCATCACCTCAGCTGGCAGACCAATCCACGGATTCACCACGCTCTCTGAAACAGTACTTCCTCATGTCCTTCTTGAACCACCCTACAGTTAGTTTCCACTCATGTCCTCTTGGCTGCAAGCTAGTATTCAAGCTAAAAAGTTCCTCACAGTTCACCTTGTTAATTCCCTTTGGGGACTTGAAGGTCTCTGTCATATTCCCCTTTCTGTTCTCTAGTGAGTACATGTTCAATACCTTGAGGCGCTCCTTGTAAGACCTGCTCCGTTGGGCCTGAATCATCTTAGTCACACTTCACTGCTCTGTCTCCAGGCCATCCTTATCTTTTCTGAGGTGAGGACTCCAGAATTGGGTGCAGTATTTCAGGGGAGGCCTCACCAAAGCTCTATGAAGAAATAGAATTACCTCTTTCCTTCTGTTGCCAGTATGCCTCCCAATACATCCCAGAATCCTGTTTGCCTTGCTATATTGGCTTGATTTGGGGTGTTGCTGGTGGTTACACCTAGGTTCCATTCCTCAGTCGTAGTGCTGAGTCTTACTTCACTAATCCAGTATTCATTTCTGGGGGTTTTGTTCCCTAGGTGCACGACCTTGCAGTTTTTGGCATTGCATTTCAAGTACCTCAGGGGAATTAACAAAGTCCAGGAGGGTAGCATCTTTCAGAAAAAGAGATGTGCAAGAACAAGGGGCACAGTTTGAAGATGGGGGGGGTGGGGCGCAGCTCATGGACAACATGAGGAAGTATTTTTTCACAGAGAGGGTGGTGGGTGCATGGAAGGCCTTCCTGAAGAGGTCGTAGGGTCAAAAACAGTGGGGGAATTCAAGAATGCATGGGACAGACATAAGGAAATTATAGTGGGGGTTAGGAGGAAGTAGGCTGTTGGTTAACAGGTCGGGAAATGAGCAGACTGGGTAGGCCAAGCTGTCCTTATCTGCTGTCAAAGTCTTATGTTTCTATGAATTTCAACTGCCAAATCTCAGACCACTTATCTAGCCTTTGCAGATCACTCTGCATTTCCCTGATTTCCCTCATCACTATCCAAACTTCGAACAAACTGTGGAGCTCACTGTCACAGTTCAGATACAGGGAGTCACTGCCACTCTTGTTACTGGGTCCATGCTATTTATTTAAACCACCTGTTAAAACATAAAATCCTGACCCACGTTTTCAAACATTGCAGTGCAAATAGCTGTGCTTGAAAACAAACAAACAAACAAAAAAAGTCAAGTGGCAGATTAAAATGAGCAACAGGTTGCCCTCCTCTGGATCCTGGAAAGGGTCCAGAGGAGGGCAACCAAACTGATCTCAGGCCTGGGGGAAGGACCTATGGGGAGAGGCTCGAGGAACTCGGTATGTACACATTGAAGGAGAGAAGGGTCAGGGGGGACATCATAGAGGTCTTCAAGTACATGAAGGGGATAAATATGGGAGGCTCAGTCGGGGTGTTCCAAAAGAAGAGGAGGGGGCAACCATAGGGCACGGGTGGAAGCTGGAGGGGTGGAGACTCAGGGGGAAAGGAGGTGGTGCTACTTCACTGAGAGGGTGGTGGAACTATGGAATGTGCTGCCCACAGGACTAGTGGAGGCAGAGACTGTGGAGGGGTTCAAGAGGGGTTGGGACAGGTATAGGGGAAGGGTTGTGCTGGCAAAGCCCAATACAAGGGGAATATCCTGAGCTGGAAACAAAGAATCCCGAGGGGGTGGGGGGACAGCAAGGTCAACACCAAGGTTGGGGGCTGACCAAACGAGCAGACACTAAAGACCGTTAGGCCTACTCTACTGGCATTTTAGTATGTTAGCTTCTTCATTGCCAAGCCTCTCACAAATGCTCCGTGCTTTGATTCTCTCTGGAACCTTCATCGGGGGCAGGATCATTAAAGTGACTATCACCCCTTCAATAGCCACAAACAAATTATTTTTAAAGGTTCAGATCCCCTATAATATCGTGTAATGTGGCTAATAAAAGGAACAAAGGGCTTACACTGAATATCAATACTAATATTATCGGAAAGACTGTTCACAAGAAATTGTATTGCATTTACAAAACAGACAGCATGTGTTTTTCAGAAAGTCTCAGAAATGTAAATAATCTTGTGTTTTTGTCAGTTTCATTTATAAATACCCTAGTTGAATGCACTTGATGCTGTACCATCACCATTAGTACTATGAATGGCATTGTAATAGCTACCTACTATTCGAGTACTGTATATAAACTGTTTGTTATTGTTGTCATTGTCACTGTTTGACGTGGAACCTTTGTAAAAGAGCTCTGCGTTCAAAGGTATGATCTGAATCCCTAAATAAATAAATAAAATAAATAAATACAACTTCATACCTGCCGTTTCTTTTAGAGTAATAGAATAAGTTCTTGGGAAGGAGAATGAAGGCTCAAAAGGCTGGGAGGGGGGCTATGAATTTCACCTGAAGTGGCCAAATTTAAGAACTCCACAGTCACTTATTACCTAGCCGCTGTGTTTCCTTACAGTCTTGGTTCACATGGGGATTATGGTTCCATTTTCAGCAAGACAGAAAAAAAGCCATCCTTGGGCAGCTTGTAGAGAGGAAGATAGGAGTAGTCGTATGAGAAAAATTAAAGTTTATACGTAATATGTAAGTTGACATCTTCTTCAGATGTTTGTATACTCGCATTAACATTTTGCAAAAAAGGCTTCCAATCAGTTTCGTCATTCAGGCCTTGCTGTTTCAGTGACCCGAGTTTGTAGATCCATGTAGTTTCACTTCACAGAAGTTCCTGCAGTCTGTCCCCTCCCATTACGAAATGTTGAACTTGTTCTATGCCCATACAAATGGGGCCAGAGTTATGATAGCTCTTGTAAATGTGCCACCAGTGGTGTATCAGCCTTTTGGTTTACAGGGTCTCTTATATGTTCCTGGAACCCCACCCCCACCACCACCACTTTAACATCCTAATAGTCCTCCCACCATATAATTTACCATGAGGGTTCTGAATCATATACAGCAAATTCTGTGGTACACTGAATAAACTGCCTTACTTCTATTTTTTGTCCTGTTCGTGGATGTGAACATTCTCTGCCATGATTAGTGTATTGGCACAGCATCTTTGCACTGCAGTGTTTGAAAACGCAAGTCAGGACTTCAAAAGTCAGCTTGCATAGATGTCAGGGCGGGGGAGCAACCACACTTTTCCCCATGAGCACTCAGAGTGCCCATTTAATGGATTCAAAGTCAGAAGGAAAGCCCTCATGGTCTCCTTTGTAATTACTACAGCCCCCCACACACACGTTTCCCCCATGTTGCAGCACCCATGTCCAACTTGTATATTAAGTATGAACTTTAACTAATTTTTCTCAGATGTCTCCTGTCTTCATATCTACAGGTTGTCCCAAGGATGTCTTTTTTTTTCTATCTTACTGAAAATGGATCCAAATGAAATTTTCAGCAGATCCCCATGTGAACCAAGACTGTAGGGAAACGGAATGGTGAAATAACGGGTGATAACAGAGTTCTTAAATTTGGCCACTTCAGGTCAAATGTGTAAAATTTTTGAACGATTACAAAAAAAAACCTCCACCACCCCCTATTGGAGCCTTCATTCTCCTTCCTAAGAACTTAATTTCTGTTTATATTACTCTAAATGAAAGTGTAGGGATAGAGTCCTATTTATGAATGAAACTGAAAAAAACACAGTATTCGGTTTCTGAGATTGCCTGAAAAATGCATGCTGTCTGTTTCGTAAGTGCAATATGATTTATTGTGAATAGTCTTTTTTTTTTTTTTTGTGTTTAAACTTTATTCACTCACTGCAGCGGTAGTACTTACCCCACATCCAGCCTTGTACACAGACGCTCAACTAATCCTAGGTGGAGCCAGCCTCTGCTGCAACGGCTGAAGTGAGGAGAACCGCAGCTTGCCCCCTATGGCGGGGCCACTCCCGGCGACAGGAATCTGGAGAGGAGACCACATCACCCTGAACCCTCATCTCCAGCTGTCTGACTTTATTTGGCCCACTAGATTCGGTCGTCCATCGGTGGCTATCATGCTGCTGTAGGAGAGGTATTTGTGCTTACAGTTCCCTGGGCTTGGATGTGAAGTGACGCCCTGCTGAACGTACGCACGCTCCCGTTGTGCACTCAAAAGTCATGCGCCGCAGCCCCGACCCCCTGAATCTACCGGCCGGGCAATACAATCCCCCAGTAGCCACCAAGGGCTGCTGTTGCACCGGTGAGAGCTAACCCCCCTCCCTGAGGAAGGAGAGCAGTCCTTAGGATGCTCGATCCTTCCTCATCCCCACCGACTCCTGGCGGCCCGTGTTCGTTCCCGAACTCTGGTCGCCGGCGTGGCGTGAGGTGTGGTGTCCAACGCCTCAACCCTAAGCGCCACCGGGTAGGCCGTGAATAGTCTTCTTGATAATACTTTTAGATACATTTTAGTATTGATATACAGTTGTAAGCCTTTTCCTATTACAGTAACCCCTCGCTATAACGAACTGGCTCGGAGTCATAGTGGCCGTTCGTTATAGTACCTAATTTGTTATAGTGAGGGACACTTAAAAAGGGCAGTGCACCAATTGAGCATATATTATAGCCTCCCATTTAACACACTCACACCCGCTCACTCACTTGCCTGCTCATCCACCTTTATACTGGACAGTGTGTGTGTGTTGTGATGGCAACGGGAGTAAAAATTAGATGCTGCTGCTGTGTGTTTTTCTCTCCAGCCACTGCACCCATTTGTGTGTCTTTATTTCTTCTCCTCTCGCTGACCGGCCTGCTTCCCTGAGTTTTCCCCGAACTTTCTTTCTTTTTTAGTACAGTATATTGCATATGTATGTTTGTATATAAATTAGGCAGCATTTGGGTTACCTTAAAAGCATACAAGGCTGTAATTGCTGTCCTGCCCCCGAATTTTCTTTCGCTGCTCACTGACCCGCCTGCCTTTCTGAGTTTTCTTTCTCCGCTCACTGACCCGTTTGACTTTTTTTTTTGTCCAAGCAGAACATACACATTTCAGGGTACACAAGATGCAGGAACCAGCTCCAGTCTGGAATCACTGACCGCTGCCAACGAAGAGCAAGAACATTACTACATGAAGGTCAGGTGTTCCAAGAAACTTTTTTTTTTCTCTCCGCTTGCTGACCCGCCTGCTTCCCGAGTTTTCTTTCTCCACTCGCTGACCCGCCTGCTTTCCTGAGTCTGCACTGTCAAAGATAGAGAAAGACAAACAAGTTTGAGGGATGCAGGCAGGCGAGCGGTGATGTGGCAGTGGTACAGTACAGTATTACATGAGCTAACTGGTGGGATCCATGCGAACCATTCGTTATATTAACCGATATTTGGTATAACCAGGTTCATTATAGTGAGGGGTTACTGTACTAGCCACATTACATGATATTGTGGGGGAACTGTACCTTTAAAAAGTAATTTGTCTGTGGCTATTTAAGGAACGGTTGTCACCTCAATGATCCTGCTCCTGACAAAGATTATAGAGAGAATCGAAGCGCCGGGGCATTTGTGAGAGGCTTGACAATGAAGTAGCTGTTCGTTTTGATCTGGCACTTGCACCTTCTTTGTATCTGAACACGGCTATTTGCATAGCAGTGTTTGAAAATGTGGGTCAGGACTTTATGTGTACCAGGTGGTTTAACTAAACAGCACAGACCCAGCAACAAGAGTGGTAGTGATTCATTGTATCTGAAGTGTGACAGTGAGCTGCACAGATTGTTTGAAGCTCGGAAAGGAACAGGGCTGGCGTCCTGATGTGTGCGCTCGCTCCCCTATATGCCTCTCCGGAGGTGCTGTCAGCAGTGTTGCGTGCCCTCATCACTGTCCTCCCTCATGCAGATAGTGTCACCTGCGAAGAGAAACAGACTACCCTGGATTTCCTCACCAGTGTCACATTTTGAAGGGAACAAGACCCAGGACAGAGCCCTGTGTTACCCCGCTTGTGACCTCCCTCTCTTCTGATATAATCCCATTGATTACAACCCTCTGCAGCCTCTCCTTCAGCCAGTTACCTACCCAGTTCACTACAGCCTTAGCCACACCCAGATCCTCCATCTTCTTCAGCAAGTGTCTGTGTGGCACCGAGTCAAAAGCCTTGCTGAAGTCGAAGTACAGCAGATCCAGAGTGTGGCTCCTATTTCCCTTGTCACCCAGTCAAAGAAAATGGTCAAGTTAGTCTGACAAACCCTCCATGCCACAAATCCCATGCTGCTTGCTATCCTGGAGACTGCTGCTCTCCAACTAGTTCATAAGGTCTTCTTTGACCAGTCAGCTTCCCCACAACAGAGGTAAGACTGAAAGGTCTATATTTCCCTGCTTGTTCTTTGTCCCCCCCCCCTTATAGAGCAGAACTATGTCCATCACCCTCTAATCCTTTGGTACTACCCCATCCTTAGTGAACTGTCAAATAGACCTACCGGCGATTCAACCAGTTCTGCTGCTAATTCCCTGAGTATCCTCTTATGCACATGGAGCCACATGGTTAGAGAGTTGTAATGGGTGGTGAGGTGCAGGGGTTGTAACCATGGTGGGGGGTGTGCAGTGGTTATTAACATACCAACATAGTAAAAAGCCAGCAGAATAAGCCAAACAGTTTGTCTTGTCTGCTCGAAAGCCAGCAACCTAATGGCTGCTCACCTTACCACCCAGCCCCCAATAGGATCTTCTTAAGTTTGTTTCCCCTTGTACCTGTCCTACCCCTTCTTGAATCCCTCCACTGTGCCCTCCTCCACCAGCCTCCCAGGCAATGCATTCCATGGCTGCACCACCCTCTCAGTGAAAAAATGCTTCCTACACTCCCCCCTGTAGTTTCCCCCCTCCAGTTTCCACTCATGGCCCCTGGTTCCTCCTTGTCTTTAGCTTAAAAAGCTCCTTTGTTCCACTCCTGTTTATTCCTTTACAAACTTGAAAACCTCTATCATATCTCCCCTGTCCCTCCTCTCCTCCAGTGAGTAAAGCCCAAGCTCATCCAGTCTCTTCTCATAAGGCTTCCCCTCCATGCCCTGAATCATCCTGGTTGCTCTCCTCTGGACCCTCTCCAGCAGCGCTATGTCCTTTTTCAGATGAGGTCTCCAGAACTGTACGCATTACTCAAGCTGCAACCTGACCAAGGCATTATACAGTGAGAGGATCACCTCCCTCCTCCTGGACATAATTCCCCTGGCTATGCAGCTCAATATCCTGTTTTCGTTGGCCGCAGTTCTTCTACAATTTTCAGTGTTATTCATTTTGACGTCTGTTACCACCCCTAAATCCCTTTCTCCCAATGTGGCTTGCAGTGTGACCCCCCCCCCACCGGCTGTATTCATGACCGGGTTTTTACCCCAAATGTAATACCTACATTTCCGGCATTAAATTTCAGTCCCCACCTCCTTGACCACCCTTCCAGGGTATCCAGATCCCCCTGGACCACCTTCCTCGCTTCTTCACAATCCACCAGTGCTCCCAGTTTTGAATCATCCGCAAAGAGACTCAACCTATTCCTAACCCCACTCCCAATATCCGAGACATAGGTGTTGAGCAAGACTGGCCCCAATACTGAACCCTGAGGGACTCCACTGATTACCTTCCTGGGAGAGGAGAGTATCCCACCCACCATTACCCTCTGTAAACGCCCTGAGAGCCAATTACAACCCAATTGTGCTCCTGTCCTCCCACCCCCATCTCCCCCATCTTTTTTTATCAGCCCATAATGTGGTACTGAATCAAACACCTTGCTGAAATCTAGGTATAGGACGTCCACCGGCCTATGTCTGTCCAAGGCCCCCGTCACCCAGTCATAAACTCTACGAGAGTGGACTGATACGATCTCCCTGGAATGAAGTCATACTGTTCATCATCCTGGTGCCCCAACCATTCCAGCTGCCTCCCAATCCTCTCCTTGACAAAGCTCTCCATTACTTTGCCTACCACAGACGTTAGGCTGACAGGCCTATAATTCCCCATGTCTTCTCTAGACCCCCCTTTATGAATAGGCACTACATAAGCCACCCTCCAGTCTTGGGGCCCTCATCCTGTCTGCAAAGAGGTATTAAAGAGTGCAGCCAGTGGAGCTGCCAGCTCCTCTGCCAATTCCTTCACAACCCTCGGGTGTAGCCCATCCGGCCCCGGCACCTTATCAGTCTTTAGCTTCCGAAGGGCCTCCCTCACCCTATCCACTGTGATTTCTTGCTCTCATTCCTCCCCCTCACTCAACCTCCCCACCCTAACAGGGTCTGTTCCTATCTGTACCCTAGCCTGATTCCGTCCTCTGGTCTCAGACCGACTTCTCACCTTAGCTGAATGCTCTTCCCTCCCATCAGCCTGTAGGGATCCCCAGTCCCCATTTGCAAAGATTGAAGCAAAGTACTCATTTAGCACCTCTGCTTGTTCCCCTGCTTCCTAAGGCTATCCTCCCATAATTTTAATCCTGTTGATCTGCGTCCTCTCTTTTCACTTCTCTCTTATATATCTATAGACCCCACCACCACCACCACCACCCCCGGATATCCCTAGCCAGGTTATGCTCCATCCCTGCCTTGGCTCCCCTCACCACTCTGGTGACCCTCCTGGTCGATATTTCATACTCTCCTCGCTCCTTGTCCCCACCTTGAGTGTTTAAAACGTGCATAAGCGGCCTTTTCATCCCTCACTGCCTCCTGCACCTCCCTAGTCCACCAACATGACTTACTGGTTCTACCATGCTTTTGCCTTAATTTTGTACAGTACTTAGTAGCCTCCTGTACCCCTTTTTTATGGTCTCCCATATTCTTCCAGCATCCATGTCTGGCCTAATGTTGTCCAATCTCTCTCTTAGAATCCTACCCATACCCTCGAAATCCGCGCCCCTGAAATCTATTACTACTATTGTGTTAGTACAGTTTTCCTCACCCCCTGTATACAGCAGAAACCAGACCGTGGCATGGTCTCCACCCACCAGTGGACTGCACACCTCCAGGTCTCTTATCTGATCACTGTCCGCTAGGACAACATCCAATATCCTCCCCTCTCTAGTAGGTTCCCCCACCTGTTGGACCAGGAAAGCATCCTGAAACACGTCCATCAGTCGCTGTTCCCTGGCTACAGAGGACGTCATGGTGCCCCAGTCCACCCCTGGCTTATTAAGGTCACCCATGACCACCACCCTACCCTAACCAAGGTCACAGTGACGCTTAGTATTCTCAACCAGTTTATCCTCCAGAGCCTCCTGAATTGCGGGGGGCCTGTATACCACCCCTATTTTCAGTTTTTTTCCTCTCCTCGTTTGCAAGGTTACCCAAATCGCCTCCACTCCTCCTTCAGCCTCCTCCACTCCACTAACGACAACATCATTTTTGACCATCAGCGCAACCCCTCCCCCTCTCCTCTATCTTTCCTGAATATCCTATAGCCCTCCAAATTTAGGTCCCAATCAATTCTCTGGGTGGCCCATATCTTTGTAATTGCTGCCACATCTGCTGATCCCTCAGCCAGCATAGCCTGTAACTCAGACATTTTATTGCTCATGCTCCTGGCATTAATCAGTACTGTCCTCCACCCCGACCTCTCCTCCCTATCGAATCTCCCCAGCCCTGCGCAGTCCTTATTCTGCTCAATTTTCCTTAGATTTGCATCACATTCCCCCTCACTCTTCAATTGCCCTAGACTTGGACCCACAAACAGCTTCCCTGGGGCCAATCTTTTATTTAACCCTCCCCCCATTACAAGTTAAAACTTCACCTCTCTCCTATAAAACTAGCAAGTTTTAGTTTCAAGATCTCCCTCTCCTCCAGATTGAGATGCAGTGTTCCCCATTCATTGTTTTACGGCGGTGGGCCACTACCCTATATTTTTTTACCACCGCTCTATATTTTTTACCACCACCCTATATTTTTTTGCCACCACCCTATATTTTTATCCATTTTTTTATAAAATCCTCCAAAATTGGCTTTTATTGACATCCTTTATTGCAATACTACCCATTTAATACCGGCACACTATATGTTACTTAAAAGCTACTTATGCACATGTACAGTGCATATAGGAGGTCCTGAAAAATAATGCACCATTTGACCCGATCACCATTGCCACTGCTCTATATTTTCAGAGAGTGGGGAATCCTGAGATGTAATCTATCCCAGGCATATAGCCCCTTATCCTCCCAAGTATCTCCCCAATTTCCCACCAGCCCATACCCCTCTGCCTTGCACCAATCCGTAAGCCACTGGTTCACCCTTCTAAGTTTTAGTTTACTCTCCCCGGTTGCCCTTGGCACTGGCAGAATCTCAGCGAAGGAAATTTGCTTCCTATAGAGTGACAAACCCTTGCCAGTTAAGTAGGGTGGAGGTGCACCGGTTGTATGGTGCCAATTGTTTAGTGGGAATGAGGTGCTGTGGTTTTTAACAGTGGTGAGATGCAGTGATTAATGGGAATGGAGTGCTGCAGTTAATGGTGGTGACGTGCAGCCATTAAGGGCAAGAAGGGCGGAGGATGCCTCATCTATGCCAGGGAATCACTGCAATGCACTGTCCTCCCTGTTACCGTAGTGGCAGGGGATGATGAACTATTAGCAGTAAAAGTCAGTTAGCTTGGCAAGACTCTTAATCCTTGCCAAAGTCTACCTACCCCCTTAAAAAGCCAGAGAAGGTCTCCCCTAAGTTCTGGATGCAGTCTCCCTCCTCCTTAAGGGTACAGAGCTCATTATCACAGGCGACTTTAACATTAACTGAGCTAGCAAGGATTCAGCCCTCTTCCGGGATATGGTAGCCACCTCCAACCTAACCCATCTAGCCCCCTGCCCCACCAGGCGGGACTACAAGACAGGTAATGACACCCTCCTTGATTGGCTCCTCTCAAACTCACCATCTTGCATCTCTGAGCTCAAGGTTCTGCCAGACACATTAAGCAACCACTCTCCAGTCACATTCCAGTGGTCCAACAAACTTATTAAACCACCATCCACCCTAATTGAAAGCAGGGTCCTTAGGAAGGGCAAACTTGAGTCCCTCACCTCTGTCCTCATCTTTCACGACTGGTCCCCAATTGACCTAGCTTCCACAATTGACCTAGCTCCCACTCTCGACCAGGCTCTCAACTACTTTACAGAGGGCTTCAGCAGCATCTGCAATCTCTTTGTCCCACTGAGGAAAAGGAAAATCCGGGGGCATGAAAATGGCTGGATTACAGGGGAGCTCCTCATCCAGACGAAAGAAAGGGGCAGCCTCTGGGGGAAAAAGCCAGGTCTACATGTAGCAAGCATGATTACCAGTGCTACGGAGCAGCAAGAAACCAATGCACTAACCTTATCCGACAAGCAAAAGGCAACTTCCACAAGGAACAACTTAGCAATTTCTGGGGTGAAGGAAAGAGGTTCTGGGAGAACATCAAAAATCTCTTTGGGAAGGACGATAAGAAGCACCCTCATCTGCTCAACATCAACAACTCCCCTATAACTGACCCTCTAGTTATAGTGGACTCTTTCAATATGACCTTTAGTGACCTGACCTCAGCATTGCCGCTTGACTACCTGCTCCCAGCTGCCAACCATCCTAACTGCATGCCACTCAATAACACACACACAAACTTCTACTTCAAGAAGATTACAGTGAAGGAGGCCCTAATACATGTGAAAAAAGTGCTAGGCAAGACCAGAATGGGCAGTGATGGATTGGACGTGAAACTTCTATCCCTCACACTTGATGTTCTCATAGTGCCAATAACAAAGCTATTCAACAAGTCACTGGCTCTGGCTCAATTCCTGGAGATCTGGAAGCAGGCTCTTGTGACACCTGTGCATAAAAATGGAGACAAGACACACATAACCAACTATCGGCTAATCTCCACCCCCCCTCCCCCAATCCAAGGCACTGGAAAAGATATTGGCAACTCAACTCACCGAGTACCTCAACAAATACCAGATATTATGCCCTAACCAGCACGGCTTCAGACAGAACGATAGTACCACCACTGCCCTATTGGAATACATGGACTATGCACACATGGCACTGGATGAAGGCAAATTGGTGGGGTCAGTGTTCACTGACCTCACCAAAACCTTCAATACTGTTAACTACGCTCTTCTCCTGGCACAGCTGCAGAACCTGGGGGTGGCGGCCAGTACCGTATGTTGGTTCCAGGACTACCTGACCCATAGAAGCCAATGTATTAAAATTGAGCAGACAGTGTCCAGCACCAGAGAAGTATCTTTAGGGTACCCTAGGGGTCATTTCTGGGGCCACTACTTTTTAGCCTTTTTTTAAACAATCTTCCTAAAGCATGTGACACTAAACTTTTTTTTTTTGTAATTCTCTTTTTATTAAATTTCAACTGCAGTTACAGCAATATACCAATAACATCTGGGTATAATACAAATATCCAATATAGCCCAGAGTAGAGTATACTTCAGTAGCCGGATAAAGAAAGGAAAAGAGAGAAAAACTAAATGCATCAAGAGAAGCTAGAAAACATTAAGCAGGATAAACCAGTCCAACAATCCCACCCTCCCTCCCCCAGTGAGCGTCACCACAAGGAGAGAGATGATAAACTAACCTTCGTAGTTAGGTGTTATAAAATTCTTAACCTAGAAACTAGCTAGGAGACTGCTTTCTACAACTGACATGGTGAGAGGTTATAACTTAATATGGAGAAAAACAGAGGGAAGCCAGGAAAGTCCAAGACAGGAGGGTGTATTTCTTCGTTCAGTTTCCTTATATATCATGGGAATCGCTATCAGTGGAGATACAGAGCATATAACTTGCCCCATTTCTTCTGAAAGGTCAATGGGGAGGATCTAAAATTAGCAATCAACTTCTCCACTTTGAAGCATTGGGACATTTCTTCCACCCAGTCTAGGTATGAAATTTCTAAACTATCTGTCCAGTGTCGGAGGACCAGCCTCTTCACACGCCATAGAGATGAGTGCCATATGGTATTTCTCTCCTAACCCTGATATTTGCATAATCCCTATGATACAAATCTCTGGCGTGAAGAGGTCTTTCAAACCTAGTATGGGGTCTAGTTTATCCTCAATTATCTTCCAGAGTGGAGCAATTTTAGAGCAATGCCAGAAAATGTGAGGAGGTCACCTTGCTCTATCCCACACCTGAAACATTTTGGGGACAGAGGAGTCAAATTTTGATTTCGGACTGGTGTGATATACATATATGATTATGAAATATTGAATCATCCTATTTCTATCTAGAGTGTTGTAAATGTATAAATCTTTCCAGATTTGACCCCATGGAATGGAGAACCAGAAGGAGATAACACCCAGGATTTGGAACCAGTTAGAGGAGTGGGATGGACCAATTTCAAGAGATAGGTGTACAGCTTAGACACCCCCATGGGGTTTAACCATGTGCCCTTAACCTCCACTAATAGTGGTTTAACAATTGAGGGGCACTGCTATGCCAAACTCTTTATCTACCAGATGCTTTAATTGATATATCTTGAAGATGGCATTGGTGGGATATTCAAAACCAGTAATAAATCAGCTGTTGAGCCCTGCCTACCTTGAACATAAAAATCTTCCACTAGAGCCCCTGTATTTGGGAAGCCAATTAGAAACTAACATTTTGTTCCCTATTCTAATGTTGGGTTACCCATCAGTGGTTGGCCAGGGTCTCTAATATATCTGACTTTAGCGGAGGAGAAGAGTTGGTTAAGTACTCTAACTGTAACACCCACTGGAGACTCTTGGATCTCTCGGGAAAGAGATGTGAAACAGCAATAAAAAAGACTGGTGGGGTTTATATTATAGCTTTTAATAAGGTCAAGATCCATATTTAGCCATATAGGAGAATAAGCATCATTCGGTTCCCCCAACCATTTACCTGCTTTGGCAAGGTGACTAGACCAGTAATAGAATTCGAAGTTCGGTAATCTAAGACCCCCCCATTTCTTTGGGAAGGCATAGTTTATCGAAGGCTCGCCTCGAGATTTGTGATTCCAAATAAAATCAGTTAAGCTCAATGAATTTTTTGAAGAAGTACCTAGGTAATCAGATGTCCAGGAGGTTTAGGGGTAGAAGAGCAGGGAAGAATGTTCATTTGATGATGCTGATCCGGCCCCCACTGCTAATGGCAGTTTCCCCATCTTTGCAGGTCAGACTTAATTCTGTCCAACAAATCCTCTAAATTGAGCTTTTTAGTTGGGAGAAGTCCCTTGTCAGATAAACGCCAAGGTATTTCAAATAGGATGGGGTCACTTCATGCCCAGGTGGGACACAGAAGCCGGGTGAGATGTCGTTAAGTGGGAAGATCTCCGTCTTTGCCAGATTAAGTTTATAATTGGATAATTCTCCAAATTGTGTAATTATCTCCATTACCACCGTAGAGAAATCGGCGGATTAGTTAACTGTAGGAGAATATCATCCGCAAACACTGAGATCTTAGGAGTTTGGTTAAAGACGGGGCATCCCTGGATCCCTGGGGCAGCTTTAAGGCTGAGCAGCAAAGGTTCCAAATTGAGATTAAATAGGAACGGGGATAAGGGGCAGCCTTGTCGGGTCCCGGAATGTAATTGAATGGAGGGTGAGAGGATCCCATTACAGTAGATCTTTGCCGTGGGGGCTTTATATAGAGTTTTGACCCAAGAAATCCCCAGGAAACCGAACCTGGACATAGTATGCCATAAGAACTCCAGTTAACTTCGGTCGGCAGCTTTCTCCGCGTCCAGGGCTACCAACGCCATAGGGACCGAAGAGGTTTGAGCAGCCCTAAAAACATGAGAGAGTGATCTAATATGATCCATCGCTGACCTTCCCTGTACAAATCCTACTTGCTCACTACTCAATAATGGGGTCCACACTTGTTTAATATGGGAAGCTAAAACCTTGGACAAAATTTTAATATCACAATTGAGCAGCGAGATAGGCCTGTAATTGGCCGGGTTCTGGGAGGGTTCAGCCGTCTTGGGGATCAGGATAATAATAGCCTCCAGTAAAGAAGAATCTAGGATATCTGCTGATAGCAAATAATTGTATAGGTCCAGGAGCAGGGGAGCCAAATCCTGGCAGAAGGCCTTGTAAAAGTTGGCGGAAACCCATCCGGACCAGGGGCTTTATCTGACGAGAGACTATGAATGGCCTGTTCTACTTCCTCCTGGGAGAGAGGTGAGGAGAGGAAGGCCACTTGATCCTCCGAAAGGTGAGGAAGTGTCAGTGACCGGAAAAACTCCTCTAACCTTGAGTGTGGGAAGGGGGATACTTTAGTGCTGTATAGATTTTGGTAGAACTCTTTAAAGATTGCTGCTATGTCTTGGGGCTCTGTTTTGATGGATCCTTCTTGGTCTTCCAGTGCAGGAATCAGCCTGGAATTCTCCACCTCCTTAAGTTTCAGTGCCAGAGTCTACTCGGGTTTTCCCGATCCAGATACTTGGCCCTGGTTCTCAACAGAGTAAACTCCGTCTTTTCCGTATCAGTCCTTTATATTCATTTTAAGTTTGTGAAGTTGCTCTAGGTTATTCAGCGAGTTAGAAGTAGCCAATATATTCTCTGCTATTTTAATCTGGTTTGAGAGGTAGAGGAGATTCTGGGACCTGAGTTTCTTTCTTCTAGAGGAAATTTTAATGAGTTCCCCTCTCAGAAAGCACTTTAAAGAGCACCAAAGGATATCCATCCTGGTCACTGAGCCTCGATTAGTTTCCAGATAATCACTAATAAGAGATCTAATCTGAGTGAGAGAGTGTTCTTCCTTTAATAACTGGGTATTAAGTTTCCAGATCGTGTCACGGGGCGTTAAGGACTGTGGGAGGAAATTTAAACCAGACTAGTGCATGATCCGAGAGTTACTATAGGCTCTATACCTGCCGAGGAGACTTTAGTCATAAGGGAAGTGGAAATTAGGAAATAATCTAATCTCGACCAGGAATTATGGAGTGGAGAGAAAAAAGTGTAGCTTTTATTGAGGGGGTAGAAGGTTCTCCAGGGGTCTACCAGACCTAACATATTATTCATATCATTCAACGCCAGTTGTGGTGGAAGCAATGGTCTTACTGGTCTAAAGGTTTTATCCAGTTCTTGGGTTGGAGCTATGTTCCAATCCCCTCCTAGAATCAAAGAAGCTGGTAAAAGGGAGCTGAGCTTGTCAATTAGCTGCATAATAAATGTCACGTTCCCTCCCACTGGGCGTATATTGAGCCTAAAACAATAGGAGAGTTAAAAAGAGATCCAGACACCAATATATATCTACCTTCTGAGTCTCGGGTAACCTTAATGGGTTAAAAGGTATATTTTTCTTAATCATGACAGCTACTCCTGGCTTCCGATGAATCACCAGCCACAAAAATTTGGGAAAAGCCTCTGACTTTTAACATATTGCTTCGCTACTGTAATATGGGTTTCTTGCAAACATAAGATGTCAGCTCCCAGTATCGGCAGTTAACCAAAACACGGATCTCTTCTTAACATCTCTAATCCTCTCACATTCCAGCTGATCAATTTAACAGTACTGACTAGCCATATTCTAAAACATAATGTAGTAAGACACCAATTAACCTTGCGATCTCATCCTACTCCAAACAGTGGTGACACCCTCAAATCTTTCCCCAACACACCCCAAAATTACTCCTCTGATAAAAGTAAAGACCCGAACAAGTAGCATTAATAGGCTGCCAAACTCTAGCATTGAACATCAATAGACTGCAATCAACAAAATTAAGTGGCAGCACTCACAAAAAGTAGTTATTATCTCTGTAAGCAGTATCCCATCCCCCCCATAACATTACCAGAAAAGCCTTACAAACATCAGCCGAATATTCATCATCCAGACATCAAAAACAGTATAAGCAAAACCCCCCCCCACAACATTACACGGTAAACATTATCTACCCAGTACCTATCCAACCCCATAACCCCTAAAACAGTACTGATTACCCCGTACATCTTCCCTCCCAGGGTACCCCAGGATGTCTCTTATAATAATAAAATCCCCAAAGCATCGAGACTAGGATTCGACCCCATCAACAGCATTCGATCATAAAATAGACCGTATCCATTATATCGTCACATCTGAGGGGTACCCAACTACTCCCTACCTGGTGCAAGGCATGGCACAACTTTGACCTGCCTATAAACCCCCGTCCCCCAAAGAAGAGGCACTGCCTCTAGAGAAATTGTTGAGACCGCTCCCCAGCTCGAAGGAAAATGTAACAGGTAGTATTACCTGGGGCAGCTCGGTGGTCTTGTCCTCTCGATTCCATTCCAATGGGAGCCTGGAAGTGAAGGGGAAGACGCATAGGGGCCGAAAAATGCTGACGGACCAAATCGGTCCGACCGCAAATAGGTCCTCCGGAAACTGCACCCTCCACATTAGTTCCCGCTAGTGGATCGAGAGGGCAGGACACGATGGGAGATGGAGACAGGCCGCGCGGCCTACTACCACCCGATCCATCACCACGCGGGTCCCAGGAGGAGTCCCCCGCTGGAAGCAGAGGCCACCACCCCAGGGTTATCCACCGCTTAACAGGGCATCGCAACTACCCAGTAAGTAACAGAAACTGACCAACCAAACACAGAAATAGCAAGACTAGGGGGTTAGCTTGCAGAAATGTTTAACTTCAGATAGTGATCTGCTCAAGCTTGTGCCTGCCCAAAACTAGGTTCAGTCATTTTGTTAATTGACCTTTGAAGAGGTCAGGCAGCAGTTTTGATAATTCAGTTAACGCTTCCTCGGGAGTTTCGTAGGAATGCCAGACACTTTCCACTTGGACAGAGAGTTTTGCGGGGTAGATCATCCGGAAAGCCTTTCCAGCAGCAATCAGTTTGCTCACTATTGGGTGGAAGGTAGCACGCTTCAAACGGATCTCTCTGGGCAAGTCCTGAGTTATCCTCAACTTGATTCCATTCCATAAAACTGCCTCAACTGCTTAACTTGTCAAGAACATGTTGTCTGTCCAGGTAGCTTAAAAATTTTATGATTAAAGGTCTGGGGCGCTTGGGGAGGCCTGGTCTGAGGGATCTGTGGGCTCGTTCCATGGTATTGTTGGTGGACAGGTGAGAGCCCACGACCTTATTCAGGAATTGTTGGACGAACTTGATGGTGTCTCCTCCTTCCTCCAGTTCTGGGAGACCTAAGATTAAAACATTATTTCGTCTACTGCGCCCTTCTAAGTCTTCAGTTTTCAGTTGGAGTTTTTGTATTTGCTGGCGAAGCTTCACTATCTCCGGGTCTATTTTCTGTTGCCATCTTTCCACTGACCCTATTCTGGCTTCTGAGTCACCTATCCTTCTTGAGAGGTCAGCGTGGTCTTGCCTCATTGATTTAATTTCGTTGGAGATCTCTTGCAGGGTATCTTTAAATGGTGAAAGTTCCTCCAAAAACGTTCCTCTGTTAAGGTAGTACCCATTGCAACATTAAGACCTCCACTGGAAGAAGTTTTGCTGGTTGAAAGAGGTTAGAGCCAGAGTTTTGGCTTTCTTTGAGGCTTTTCTGGTGTTGTAGGTGGGGTGTGCCTGACTCCTGAGGCCTTCATTTCTGCATCTGTCATCGCGATGTTCCAGCAGGCAATATACACCCTCAACTAGCTTCACTGTCGACTCCAGGTGTAGTAAAGGTGTTTAGACAGCGTTTGGTGGTGGATTGGTAGTTTTGGCTGAGCGAAAATTAGAATTTGAGAGGGGAGAAACGGGAGCTCCAAAGCAGGCAGCCACTCAGCACCACTGCATCACGTGACCTCTCACACTAAACTTATCCTTTATGCCGACTATGCTGTACTTCTTAGCAGTAATACATCGCACAACTCCCTCCAATCCGAGCTACAGAACTCCTTCAACACACCTTAGGACTGGTTCAGCAAGCATAAACTTCTACTAAATTATAAAAAGACCAAGGCCATTCATATATCCAGTCCCCAGCACAAAAAAGGGCCCCCCTTGTCATCTCCAACATAGTCAGCGAACCATTGGAACAAGTGCACTCAATCAGGTACCTGGGGGTCACCCTTGCTGACACACTCACCTTCGCCCAACATATCGACTCAGTGGTTAAAATGGTAAACACCAAATTGGGTGTCCTTTACAGACACAGGAAATATCTCACACCTGAAGTGCTCTGTCTCTTAGTCTCCAGCTCCATCCTATCAACCATTGATTATTGCCTGGTGGTCTATGGAATGGCGACAGATAAGGCACTAAAGAGGGTCCAGACTGCTCTCAATAAAGCCTGCAAGCTCACCCTGGCTACAGATCGCCTTACGCATACTTGCTGTCTGTACGAATGGACTAACTGGCTGCCACTAAAGAACAGGATCAAGTTCCAAACCTGCCTCCTGGGAAAGCAGGCATTACTGGGCAAAACCCCACCCTGTGTATCTAACATCTTCTCACCAACCACCACCCAGTATGTCATCAGAGGAAGGTTGAGGGGGGCTCTATCAACACCTTTCCGTCAAACAGCACTTGGACAACACGCCTTCGCTTATTGGGCCCCACAGTGGCTCAATGAAATCCTAGTGCCTATAATAGCCTCCAAATACCTGTCACAATTCAAAACTGGTCTAAGACTACACCTTAAGTCAATCACAGAGTGTGACTGCTTGTGAAGGTTAGCCAGTTCCCCTTCCCTAGTCTCCCGAGTTGCTCCTATGGCAGCCCTGCTGCACCCCCCTCCCCCATTCAGCCTGTTGTCCTCCCCCCGCAGCAGACTCTCTTCCCCATCACCTCCACTAACTTTACCTTGCCCAGCATGGCCATTTAGTCAAGCATTTCCCCACCCTGGTGCCACCTTTCCACTCTCACCCTTCTCCCCCCCCGGCACCCACCAGCCACGTGTTCACCCTGCTATTTCAACAAAGTTCCAACTTGAGGCAGCTTCCTCTCCAAAGCCTATCCTCTACTCGCTAGGGGTCTCCCCTCGTACTCCCTCCACTACTCTAGATTTCCTCACTGATGCTGTACTTTACTTAACGGTACTAGTCATGTTACTATAGTATTGCGACCAAATGTGAGACTTATAACTGTGTCATGTAATTTATCTATTGTATGTGAATCTGACCAAATAAATAATTAAATAAAAATGGGTTAGGGTGCCATGGTTGTCACTGAAAGAGGGTGCTCTGGTTATCAGTGATAGTTGGGTGCCTGCCATGTTTTTTTTAATCCAGGACAGGGTACCATGGTTAGACAAGGCTGTGCAATTTTTAATGATGACAGGGGCATGCGGTTGCTTACTGGAGTGAAATGATTGCACAGTGCTAGAATTGGTAACTGGGGGAGAGGGGTTAGATGGTCACAGTTGGTAATGGGGTTAAGGGTCTGCAGCTGCTAATGAGAGCAGGATGACATGGTTATTAACTGTGGCAGGGTGATGTGATTAAGGGGGGGGAAGGGTGCTGTGGTTATTGGGTGGCAGGATGTCTTGATTCTTTCCCTATGTACAATGTGAACACGTATTTCCGCACACCTTATTACTTAGCTTTTCTCTGTTGCAGGTGTACAAGGGCTTGGACATCATCACTAACAAAGTAACACCAGAGGAGCAGACTCTGTGTCGGCATCACATGATCAACTTTGTGGATCCTCTCTTCTTCAGTTACACTGTGGTAGAGTTCAGGAACAAGGCCCTTTCTATAATATCCTTTGAGGCAATGTTACAGGCATCGAATGGAAGACAAGAGTCTTTAATATGAAGACGTATGTTTTAAAAAATGTTTTAAAGTAGAGTGTTTACTGTTTTCAGAATCTACTTTAGGATTTTGGGGGCCCCCAGCAGGATTACTGAAGTCTTGGGGCCTCCATTTGGCCGGCCTTCAGCCCATGTGTTTGACTATAACCAATATGCACATAATTTTATTTTCAGTACAACTAGTGGTATTTTTAAATTTTTTAGAGGGAGGCAGCAGTGTCAGTGCATGGGGCTGTTCTTTCTATCACATCCATTGCTGCCCATCTGCCTCTTATTGACTGGGTCATAGCTTAGTGAGGCATTTCGCGAAATCATGATCCCACATCAGAAGGTGTGTACAGCCCTTGTTGCTGTTTTAAGAAGAAGATAAGATAAAAAAATTTAAAATAATTAAGTAAACTTCTGTGGTTGGGGGCTCCCAACGACTGCAGAGTTCGCTGGTGCCTAAAACCGGTTTTACTGGATGTAGAACCTTTTTTTTTCCCCCTTGACAAAAGGTCCTCTGGTGGATCAGAAACCTGATAGTAGTATTGGCAACTATTTGCATCTTGTGCCTTGCCAACCAATGCCTTGCCCAGGGCTTACTACCCTTCCCACCACTGGTCCAGCCCAGCTTGTCTTATACTGTCCCTCTTAGCCAATATAGAATAACCAAACAAGTTCCACAGAGAGAGAGGAATGCCCCTGGGTAACTTACTGCACCTCCCAACCTGAGTTGACTGGGTGAGCTCCTCCCTCGGGAACAGTGGGACCAATGGTGTAAGCTCTTCCAATCCTGGGGGGGGGGGGACTAATTTGTATGGGCATGGTGGCAGGCGGCTATGTCATCTACCCATCCCCACCTACTTTATTTCTGCACCTACCTCTATTGTTCTCCCTCAGGTACTACGAATGCCTCCAGCATCAGTTTGGCTGGCTACATGTGGCCATCCACACAGTCAACACCAAATCACTTTAGGAAGTGCTACTGTAACATCAGTCTCTTGCTGCCTCTTCCTGAAGTCGAAATGCGCTGCCTTGGCAATACATCATGGACTGGCCTGGCCAGTGTGAGAGTTTGGGTCTGTGGGGTGAGCCCATGTCCCCTGTCAAACAACAATTTTGTTTTTTGCCACTGATCTGCTAACCCTTTCAGTACATATTCCTGTTTGATCTTCCACCGCCTCCCGCTGCTACAATTAGTTGCTGAAAACCCTGGGGAAAGATGCGAGAGACTTGGAAAGTGTAGTAATGTGTTTAGTTTCTGTGCATCTTTCCAGCTGCAACCATATGCACTCTAAAGCCACAAACCCAGTGCAAAGGATCATGGGTATGCAAACCTGTATGTAGGGGTAGGCTGACAGGGTTTCACAAGAACAAAAGTTGCACTGGGTTTGATGCTTTAGATGGCATGCATGTGATGTAATTTGAAGAGACGCAGAAACCAAACTATTTGGATATTTGTTCTTGCTTCCATCTCAGATCCTGCACACTGCCCCTCTTTCAAACTGCCTCTCCAGTATGCTGCCTCTGAGTGTTCTAAATATTGGAGAATGTAGTGATGTGTGACCAACTTGGAGCTCAGCCAGTTTAAAGAACCCTATTTTCTGTTTTTCAAGAGATAGTTTACTCTGTTATTTAGTTGTAACCA
Organism: Neoceratodus forsteri; assembly: GCA_016271365.2. Lineage (NCBI taxonomy): Eukaryota > Metazoa > Chordata > Ceratodontiformes > Ceratodontidae > Neoceratodus > Neoceratodus forsteri. Next base: position 862,909,886 of record CM057451.1, on the reverse strand, counting down.
TCAACCAAGTTAGGTGTGTCGTTGCATTTCTAGTAACAAAAAAATCTAATTTCCTTACATTCCACTTGGGCCACAAATGGCGTATTCCATCTGGGTCATGAAGGACTTTCTCATATCTTCCTGGGGCTGTGATAGACTTGATCACCCCTGGGGCTACAGAGAAACTGATCATATCATCCTGGAGCTACAAAGGACCTGATTGTACCCCTTGGCGCCAGGAAGGACCTGATTGTATTCCTCTTGGGCCATGAAGGACCTGAATGTATTCACCTGGGCCCCTAAAGACCAATTCATGTCCCGTTGGTGCTACTTCGGGCCCTATAGAATATCACTAGAGCCAGACTCAATCCTGTCCTACTGGGCCAGGAAGGACCTAATCTTCTCTCGCTGTGGCCAGGAAAGACTAACAGTATACTCCTGCCAGGAAGGACCAGTATTGTGTCAGCTCCAGTGGGCAGGGGGTTGGTATGGGCTGAGTTCTTCTCTGAGCCGAGACAGAAAAAGCTTGACTGAGGATCTTCGTGGAGAATGGCCATTCTAGGGACATGGATATGTTGTTCATCCACACTTATTGGCAGGTTCCTTGCCGCTTTAAATCTTGCCAGAAGGTCTTCAAGCTGGCTCCTCCCACCCACCCGGGTGGTAAAACTCTCGGCTCCGCCCCATGACGCCAGATCTTCCTTACCGCTTGGAAGCTCAGGTTCCCTCCTTAACGCTCTGCGTATAAGACTGGTTCCTAATTCTTGAATCTTGAAAATAAAAATAAAAAGTTTTGCTAAAAGACTTGGTCTTCTCTCCCTCGCACTCCGATGGACAAATCGACTCCGGTTTCCGAGATGCCCTTGCGGGCAGAAGATGTCCAGACGGATCCGCATTCCACGTCGTCTACTGCTTGGGCCTTGAGCACAACGCAGAGCCTGCGACCTGTGCTCTTCCTTTTCGACTCTCGTCTCCTCGAGACCGTGCCCGTTTACAACTGGGGCATCCCGAAGAGATTTCCTCGGTAAAGTCAAAAGAGGCCCGGTCGGCGGTGTCCGCTGCAGCGGGCTCGGCGGATCAGCTCGAGCAGATGATCGCCCTTGAAGAGGAGGCGGCGCGGGCCGCTTCTACCTCGGCTGCAACATTTGTCCCGCTATCTCTCGGTGCCTCTTATTCGGCCTCTTTTAAGGAGCTTTGTCTGACCCTCTCGACAAAAGGTGAGGGTTCAACTTCTTCTGGACCATTTCCTCGGTCCAAAAAGAGAGACAAGAGTAAGTCTCACCGTCGACGCTCTTGGGAGCGGGAAAGATCCCCTTCCCCTAGTAGTCGGCCGTCGACTTCGGTCGACCTCTCGGCTTCGGCCACTGGTTTCACGGTGTCCCCGTCGGGTCAGTTGACCGAGACTCCCGTCAACGCGGTCAAGATTTTTCTCGCCCCGGTGGACAGGTTGTCGGCTGGAGAAGCTGAGAATCTCGCCCAGTTCCCCGGTGGGAGTTGAGGATCCCATCGGCTCGTCTGTGCCTCGGTTCCGGACCTTGGCTGGTCGTCCGGACCGAGGGAGTGCCGATTCCGCGACACCTCCGCACCGTCCTCGGCTTAGCCGAGGTTCTCGATCTTGGGCGTCTTCGCCGGTCCAGCCCGATCCGCCGTCATAAGCCGGTCTCGGTCTCGGCACCCCATGACAGCGGTGCGCGCTCATCCTCTTCCTCCTCCTCGGACGAGGAAGCTGCATAAGTTGCGTCGGGTATGAGAACTCATGTGGCAACACTCCTTTTGGCCGGGAATAAGCGATGCGTTGTCTTCCCGGCCATTAAATGGCTGTCACCGGAGCAGCCAAAACAACCCCTCGTTTTAGCCGAGGAGCCTGTTCCCAGGCCGGTTGTTCGGCCATTTCCAGCTGTCCCACCGATTCCGGTGGAACCTCCGCCTCCACAGCCATTAGTTGGGGCTCCGACCAAAAATTCTCGGTCGGCTCAGGGACTGCCCCATAGGCTGTCTGTCACCCTCACTCCCGATCGTCCTCGGCAGGTGGAGGGTGGCTCAGGCCCGAGGCAGCTCTTTGAGGACTCTTCAGAGTCCGAAGACGATTCCTCCCTTTTTTCCAAGCGAATGGACTTGGAGTCCTCAGGAGGACAATCGGTGGACGATAGCCTTTCGTCCTTTCTGGGATTGCTTCGGCTCATCTCGGAGTCCACCGGGATGAAGCTCGAACCCGTTTCTAAGCGGGCCAGGTATCCCCTCACCGGAGATTCTGGACTGGGGATTCCCTCGGAGGCCTTTCCGGTGGCCGAGGCGCATAGTGGAGTCCGGCCTTGGAGCTCTGGCAGCGCCCTGCTTCCTGCCCTCGCGCCCGGCCAGGATGGCCAGGAAGTATCACGGTCCCACGGTTCCCTGTCCGGTTTTCAGAACACCCTCGGCTGAGGGTTGGCTACCGACAGCGTTTTCGGCGTGCGAGCGCTAGGGATGGGACAAACCTCCGGCAAGGTCCAGAATGGATTATGCGGCGAAAAGTCTATGCTGCGTCCTCTCTCAGCCTTCGTCAGGCCAGTTCGGCCATCCTCATGGCACATTTTTCTCATGCCCTGTTGGGCTCCCTGGATGAGGTCGTCCCTCATCTTCCCGCGGATCTGCAGACTACGGTCAGGCAGGTGCGGGACCAGGGCAGGGCAGTGGCCAAACAGCAGCTCCAGACTGCTTTAGACATTGGGGACTCGTGCCAGGTCTGTGGCGGCCGCAGTGGCTATGCATCGTCGGGCTTGGTTGAGGATATCCACCTTTACTTCGGATACCCAGCACAAGTTGGCGGATGTTCCCTTTTTGGGGACTGACCTCTTCGGCCCTGGGGTGGAAGGTCACCTGCATAGGATCGAGAAGTCCAATGCTACCTTGGACTCGGTCTCTTCCGCTCAGAAGGACAAAGGCCGCAAACCACAGCCTAAGCCCTTTCGTCCTTCTGCGCTCGCGGCGCGTCCGGCTCAGCAACGTCAGGGCCAGCAGGCTCGGGCTTGGCATCCCAAACCCAAGCCGGGCTTCCTCCAACAGGAAGCAGGGAGGTAAAGGCCCAGGAGGTCCCTCGGCCGGTCCCTCCTCCAAGCCTGCCCAGTGACGGGCTGAGGGGTGTCGCCCCCAACCCCGTCACCTCACCCCAGGTTCCCCCCGTGGGGGGATGGCTCCGGCACTTCCTTTCCGCCTGGTCCGTTATTACCACGGACAGGTGGGTACTGGAGGTGGTGGGAAAAGGCCTGCCTCTAGAGTTCAAGCAGGCCCCACCCTTCAGAGCCGTCGCATCTCGGGGGGCTTCGGGGTCCGCAGCCTCACTGTTGGCTCGTCGGGCCGACATCGCTCTCCTCCTCCAAAAGGAGGTGATCAGGGAGGTAGCGGACCCTCCCTCAGACTTCGGGGTTCGTGTCCAGGTACTTCCTGGTTCCGAAACGGACGGGGGGCTGGCGCCCCATTCTCGACCTACGCGACCTGAACAAGTTCCTAAGGTCTCGAACCTTCAGGGTGGTCACTCTGGCTCAGATAATACCATCCCTGGAACACGGCGTGTGGTTCTGCTCTCTGGACCTGCAGGACGCATTCTTTCACATCCCTATCCGTCCGTCACATCGGAGATTCCTTCGCTTTCGAGCGGAGGGATCCCTCTTCGAGTTCCGAGCCATGCCCCTCGGGCTGTCTCCAGCTCCCAGGGTCTTCACCAAATGCATTGCAGTGGTGACAGCTTTCCTCTTGGCGCCGAGGGTCGGTGTACCCTTACCTGGACGATTGGCTGATAGCAGCCTCCAGACAGGAGGTGGAGGCGGTCCAGAGATCTGGCCCTCCAGGTTTGTTCTCAAGTCGGCCTTCTCATCAAGCGGGCCAAGTGAACTCGAGCGAAGCAGATGATTCTGTTTATTAGGGCAGGAGCGACTCTCTTTAGAGCCAAACACGGCTCGGCGGACAGGGCCGAGGTTCTTACCTCCTTTGCCCAATCATTTCTGGTTGGGCAATCGCGCCCTGTCCGGGACTTCCTTCGCCTCCTGGGTCTCATGGCGGCCTGCACCAGCGTGGTACGTTGGGCACGCTGGCACATGCACCCCCTTCAGTGGGGACTGGCCAGCCAGTGGTCACAACGCTGCGATCCATTGGACCAGCTAGTGATGGTGACCCAGGAGATGTGGAATGCTCTCCGGTGGTGGACCGTTCCATCTCATCTGCAGGAGGGCATTCCGTTTGTCCGCCTCGAGCCGACGGTCTCTCTATCGACCGATGCCTCTCTGATGGGTTGGGGTGCCCATCTGGGGGAACACCGAGCGCACGGCCTCTGGTCCCCGCGGGAGTCCCGATGCCACATCAACCTGCTGGAGCTCCGAGCGGTCCGACTAGCTCTCACCGCCTTTGCTCCGTTTTTCCGGGGTCAAGTGGTCCGAGTCCAGACAGACAATACCACGACCATGTACTACCTAAACTGCCAGGGCAGGACGCGTTCCATGTTTCTATGCAAGGAAGCTCTCCGCATTTGGTCACTTGTGCGCAGCCTGGAGGCGGATCTCCTAGCCATTCATGTGGCGGGAGCCTCCAACACCCTGGCCGATGCCCTAAGCGGGATAGGGGCTGCATCTCACGAGTGGTCTCTCCTGCTGGAGGTAGTACAAGATCTGTTCTCCCACTGGGGCACACCTCAGGTGGACCTGTTTGCCTCCAGGGAGAACGCGAAGCTGAGGCTGTTTCATGCCCGCCCCACTCAACAAGGCTCGCTGCAGGGGGATGCCTTCTCGAGGCTGTGGACCCCGGGCCTCTTCTACGCCTTTCCCCCATTTCCCTTGATTCACAAGGTGCTTCTCAAGGCAAAGCGGGACAAGGCGCAGGTGATTCTGATAGCCCCAGACTGGCCCCGCCAGTTCTGGTACCCAGATCTCCTCAGCCTCAGCTCCAGGCTCCCGAGGCAGCTTCCAGCTCGCCCGGACCTGCTCTCAGTCAATCGGGGAAGGTGTTCCATCCGGACCTTCAATCCCTGCACCTGATGGCCTGGTTCCTGGCGGCTAGAGTTCCAGGCCTTGGGTCTTTCCGGCGAGGTCCTCAATGTTGTTGGGCGTCCGTAAAAGTCGACCAGGAAGTGCTATGCCTTCAAATGGAAGAGATTTTCCATTTGGTGTCAGGGCAAGGCTTTGACCCTTCCTCCTGTCCTTTGGCAAGCATCTTGGACTATTTATGGTCCCTTTCTAGTCAAGGGCTTAGGTCGGCGACTCTAGGGTGCACCTGGCAGCCATCTCTGCTTACAGGCGCGGGCAGGGGAGCAGTCGGTGGCGCAGGAGAAGGTGGTCTGGCGCTTTTTCAAAGGCCTTGATCACATTTCCCCTCCGATGCGAGAACCTCCACCTCCGTGGGATTTACTGCTGGTACTGGCAAAGCTCATGGGCAAGCCATTCGAACCAATGCACAGGTGTGAACTCTCACCTGTCGTGGAAGACCGCCTTCTTGGTGGCTATCATGTCAGCCAGAAGGATGGGAGAACTCCAGGCGCTCTGCATCGAGTCTCCTTACCTGGTCTTCCACAGGGACAAGGTTGTCCTGCGCCCCCACCCGAAATTCCTTCCGAAGGTGGTGTCGGAGTTTCACCTTAACCAGGTGTTGACTCTGCGGTGTTCTACCCCAATCACACCTTGGAGGCGAATACAGGCTCCATACTTTGGGCCCTAGAAGGGCGCTCGCTTATTATAAGGAGCGCACGGCTGAAATCCGGGGAGAGGTTCGCCAGCTGTTTGTCACCTACGCTGAAGCCGCACCTGGCAGACCTGCAGCCAAGCGGATGATAAGCAGGTGGGTCACCTCCTGCGTAGATCTCTGCTACAAGTTGGCGGGCATGGAGCCTCCCAGAGGGATAAGAGCTCATTCTACCCATCATACTTCTGCATCGGTGGCTGCTTCCAGGGACGTCCCTATCCAGGAAATCTGCAGGGCTGCTACCTGGAAGTCAGCACACACCTTTATTACCCATTACCACATCGCCCTTGAGTCACGCTGGGATGCTGGTTTTGGGGCCTCGGTTCTCCAGTCTTTATTCCCTAAGTAGGGGGTGTGCGCCTTGCCTCCCTCCTCCCGGAGAACTGCTAGAGTCTGCCAATAAGTGTGGATGAACAACATATCCATGTCCTAGAAATACAGGTTACTCACCTGTAACAGGAGTTCTAGAATAGTATGTTGTTCATCCTACATTTCTCACCTCCCGGCTTGGGCGCACAGCCTGAGCTTCCAGCGGGCCAGATCTGGCGTCATGGGGCGGAGCTGAGAGTTTTACCACCCAGGTGGGTGGGAGGAGCCAGCTTGAAGACCTTCCGGCAAGATTTAAAGCGGCAAGGAACCTGCCAATAAGTGTGGATGAACAACATATACCATTCCTAGAACTCCTGTTACAGGTGAGTAACCTGTATATTCCCATGATCCCTCCCTTCCCTTACTTCGAACAGTCCCTCTGTACCTGTCTTGTTTATTCCTTTCATGTACTTAAAGGTTTCAGTCATGTCCCCGCGTCCCTCCTCTCCTCTCCTCCAGCGAGTACATGTTCACCTCCCTCAGCCTCCTCTCTTATGATAAGTCCCTCAGCCCCTTAATCATCTTTGTCGCCCTGCACTGCACCCCCTCCAGTAACTTAATGTCCCTCTTCAGAAACGGGCGCCAGTACTGCATGCAGTACTCCAGGTGCGGTCTAACTAATGACCTATACAGTGGCAGAATCACCTCCTCCCTCCTCGAAGATATACCCCTTGCAATGCAACCCAACATTTTGTTGGCCTTTGCCGCTGCCTTCCTACATTGTGCCGAGTTGTTCATTGACCCTGTAATGAGCACCCCCAGATCCTTCTTCTCCTCCTCTGTCTGGGCTAACTGCACTCCCCCCAACTGGTAACTCCTCCTTGGGTTCTTTATCCCAAAATGCAGCACCTTGCACTTTTTGGCATTAAACCCCAGTTGCCTGGTGTCTGACCAGGTTTCAAGCTTTGCCAGATCATCCTGCAACCCCTGCCATCCCCGTAGGTCATCCACCACTGCCCCTACCTCGGTATCATCAGCAAACAGACTGATCTTGCTCTTGATGTCCAATGATATATTTGCAATGAATATCCCAAACACTGATCCCAACACCGAGCCCTGTGGCACACTGCTTGTCACTACCCTTGGATGTAAGAGCGCCCCACTCACCACCACCCTCTGTTGCCTTCCCTGAAGCCAGTTTCCTACCCATCTCACCAGCTTTGCACCCGCCCCTGTGCCTACTAACTTACTACCCAGCCTTCCATGCGGCACTGAGTCGAATGCCTTACTGAAGTCCAGATACAGGACATCCACTGCATGGCCCCTGTCCAGTTGTCTAGTTACCCAGTCATAGAACTCCACCAGGTTGGTTTGGCAGAATCTGCCCTGTATGAAGCCATGCTGTCTGCTGTCCTGTAGTCCTTTGGCCTCTAGGAGGGTCACCAGCCTCTCCTTCAGGATAGTCTCCATTAGCTTATCCACGATGGATGTGAGGCTCACTGGTCTGTAGTTTCCCAGTTCATCTTTGGGGCCACTCTTGTTGAGGGGCACCACATGAGCCATCCTCCACAGTCCTGAGACCACATTAACCTGCTGGAGCTCTGTGATTGCATCTGGCTTTAACAGAATTTGCTCTGTTTATTCAGGTCCAGGCAGACAGCATGACCACCATGTTCTATGTGAACAGGCAGGGCAGAATGCGCTCCTTTCTCTTGTCATGATATTCTCCACACCTAGACACTCGCATGCTTCCTACGTGCAGATCTCCTGGTGATTCTCTTCATGGGAGAAGACAGTCCAGTAGTGGACGCTGTCAGTCAAGTCGGAGAGACATCACATGAGTGGTCCCCACATCAGGAGATGGTAAACTGCCTGTTTTCCCAGTGAGGCACCCCTATTGTGGATCAGTTTGTCTCATGGGAAAATAGAAAACTGAGGCTGTTCTGTGTCCATGCCCCCACAGCCCCAGGACACTGTTGGGGGATGCCTTTGTGAGGCTCTGGACCTCAGGTCTCCTGTATGCCTTCTCTCCCTTCCCTTTGATCCTTAAGGTTGTTGTAAAGGCCTGGAAGAACAAAGAGCAGATGATTATGGTAGCCCCAGGCTGTCCCAGGCAGTTTTGGTATCCAGATCTCCTCAGTCTTAGCAGCAGGCCTCTGTGGAGCTCGCCCGTCCATCCAGATCTGCTGACCAGTCAACAGGGGAAGGTCCTATATCCGAACCTTCAATCCCTGCACCTCATGGCCTGGTTCCTGAGTGACTAGTGTTCCAAGCTCAAGGCCTTTCGGAAGACATCCTCCACATGGTGAAGGCACCCCGTAAGGAGTTGACTCGCAGATGAATTGCATTTAAGTGGAGCAAGTTCTTGATCTGGTGGCAGGGTAAGCAGCTTGTTCCCTTTACCTGCCCCATGGTGAGCATCCTTGACTATGTTTGGTCCCTCACTCAATCGGGAGTGCAAGTAGTGACACTTAAGGTGACCTGACATCCATCTCGGTATACCAGGTGCGGGCTGTTATGCCAGTAGTGACCCAGGAGAAAGTGATCAGACCCTTTTTCAAAGGCCTTTATCAGTAGTCCCCTCTGGTTCATGAACCTCAACCTCCATGGGACCTACCTCTGGTGTTGGTAGTGCTCATGCAGGGGTCAAAATTAAGTTTTGCAGCCATTAGCCAGCAGGGCTAGTAACTGGGAACATCGACTGGTCCCACAGACATTTCCACTGGCCCAGTTGGTGAAGTTCTTCCCGAAGGTCATGTTGGAGTTTCACCTTAACCAGGTGATTAATTTACTGGCATACTTCGCCAACCCGACCTTAGGGACCGATCGTGGGCTCCATACTTTGGACCTGCAGAAGATTCTGTATTACTCTAAGGAGTGCATGATCGATGTTTGGTGGAGACTCTTGCCAGCTGTGTGTGACATTTGCTGAAGTCGCACCTGGCAGAACAGCAGCAGAGCGACAGTTGCCAGGTTGATTATATCCTGCAGCACCTCTGCTATAGATTGGCTGATAGGGAGTTGCCTAAGCAGCTTCTAACACCAGAAGTCCATCACTTGTGCTTTACATTAAGCATCATTGTTCCTGGGAGAATGTGATGCCCCAGAGATTGAATTTATGCAAATTAGAGAATCAGAATGCTAAGTTCAAATTCTGAACTGTGGTCACGCTCTCCCTAGTGTTCTAATGTCAGATTTGTTTCTCTGCCTGAAGGGAGCAGTCGCTCCGGAATACAGCTCTCTCCATCTGGTCTACAATTTTTGTTTTTTTGTTTGTTTTGATAATATTAGTACTTTGTTGTTTTCTTCAAGTTTAAATTAGTTTCCCGATACTCTGTGTTAGCTAGGGTATTTATTTTTTTGTGGTTTTACACATTATGGTTTCTCCAGTTCCCAGTTAGGTTCAGGGACCAGAGAGGGCCGTCCTTGTAGCACAGTTCCCACCTTATTACTAAATTACTTAAAACTGGATAAAAACTGCAACTCAAAAATGAAAAGTTTTAATTTTTCATATAATTAGATTTGGTTCCCATTTTCAAGGAACCGAACTGCATGTGGGCCTCAAAATTGAAACCACTCTGACCCTGAGCAGTTCCTCACTACTGCGAGGGAAGAAACTTTTTTTTAAACTAACTAAAGTGTGTTGGAACCAGTCATTGTAACTAGCAACGTAGGGCTCATTCCACCAGACATACTGCTGCCTCGGTGGCTGCTTCCAGGCATATCCCTATTATGGAGATATGCGGGGTTGCAACCTGGAGTAAAGCACACACCTTCATCTCCCATTATAGCATTGACATAATGAGTCATTAGAATGCTGCTTTTGGGTCCTCGGTCCTACAGCGTGTGTTTGCCAAATAGGGGTGCGCTCCTTGTCCCCTCCTCCCAGAGGACCTGCCATAGTGTGGATGGTGAACTCGACCCACACTGTTAGAAATATAGGTTACTCATCTGTAATCATAGTTCTGCTAGTGTTATACAATTCACATCCACACAACCCACATGATCTTCCCTGATAATGTGGCACCCAGATCCCTGCTTCCAGTGTGCAAAAGATCTGACATCACAGGTTGGAGCATTTTTTTTAATTTTTATTTTACAATGTTTTGCCCAGGAAAGACCCATTAAGCCGATTCTTGTTTCCTGGTGCGTCTGGGGAGCATATGGAAATTAAGTGACTTGCTCATGGTCACACAGTATGCAAGTGGTGGCTGTGGGATTCTGATCCAGTTTCCCAGGTTTGCAGCACAGTGCTCATAACTCCTACTACCTCAACATTCAGTTTTCTCTCATAAACAGATGAGGAGTTCCTAAGTGGAACACAGCTTCAGCATGAACACTGCACTGTGATGACACTAAAGGGGAGCCTGTAAGAAGATTGAGACAAGTACAAAGCTCTGGAGCCCTCACAGGAAAAAAAAATAGAGACCCAGGGCAGAGCAGTGAAGGACAACCAGTGAACCAAGACGATACCAAGGCAGGAAGGGAAGACGTTCAAGAAGTGGAGGAACAGCCTAAATATGTACTTCTTATGCTCCAGTGGGTTTTACTGGGTCAGACCTGAAAAATGGACATTCAGTTGTCTAGTGTACCTACCTGGTAAACAAAACGGAAATAAATAAAGCCGTGCAACCAGGTGTCAACACTAGCAGAAGAGGAGCTATGTAAGAAATAACACAATACACAACAGGGTGTGTGGTTATGTGCATTAAACACGTTTTGAGTGGTTGCCTCCTATGAGGCAAAGTAGAGTGCTGTAAAACCACTTGACAGATGCGTTTATTCCATCATGTCCGCACACCCTGGACTCTGTCACCACACTTGTAAAACTGCGTAACTTTTTTTTTTCTAATGTTAAAGCAAAGTATTCTAGTAAGAAAATGATGCTGTAGTTCACAGTAGTGCTGACATGCAAAAATAAAAACATGAGTCTTGAAATGTTTGGTAGCCAGTCAGATTGTTTTATTTTCCATACCCATTTTATAAGTTGTATAATATCATTTGCACCTACAGTATTCTCCTGCACCATTCAGTGTAGTGAATGAATTGCAGGGCAGATGGCACCCCAGTACTAAGTCTGCAGGTGCTTCATTGTTACTTTGTGTCTTAACTGAATACATTGAAGATATCTTTGCCAGAAGGAAGATTCCCATAGTTGTGGGAGGAACAAACTATTACATTGAATCTCTGCTTTGGAAAGTCCTAATAGATACCAAGGTGAGTCCTAGGAATGTTTTTTTTTTTTAACTCCCTTTTGTGGGTGTAGGTTGCAGCGCTGAATGCTTTCCCACAGTGTATCCAAGGTCCTTGCTTATGTTTTCAGAGATCTTTCAACACTACTTCTCTTTAAAAGAATATTTCTTTTACTGTTCTAGCTCAGAGAGATCTGTGACAACAGTGCCAGAAAATAATTGGCTTTGGGTGTGCTGAGTTTGTGAATTCTTGTGTAGTGACCTTGGCTGACCCTCTGGGCATCCTACCCTGTGAGAAAGGGATAAAAAAGAGGAACTGCATTGTCCGGTTTTTACCATCATTGGACCCACCCAATCCAGTTGGGTCGCTTCTTAGATCAAAACAAACCTGTACCATTCCGTCACAGATACAGGTTCACATTCAGTGTCTGGTAAAGCACAGGGTAATAATGAAAAATCACATACAGTAAGTTCACATTCAGCTACAATAATATTGTGCAGGGCCATAATGAAGAACACATACAGTAAATGACAGAGCCTAGGGGGATAGTGAAGGATCACATACAATAACCAATATAGTGCAGAGTGATTAATGAAGGAACACATACAGTTAGTGATACAGCACAGGGTAGTAATTGAAGGGACAAATACAGTAACTGATATAGTGCATGGCAGTAGGTGAGGATCACATATGGCTGTAATGAACACATACAGTAACTGATATAGTGCATGGCAATAGGTAAGGATCACATATGGCTGTAATGAACACATACAGTAACTGATGTAGTTCAAAACGATAAAGGAATGCATGTAGTAACATACAGTACAGAACGAATTAAGGAGCACATACAGAAATTGATACAGTGCAAGGTGGTGAAGGAGCACATAGTGTAACAGAGAGCAGAGTGCTAAATGAAGAAAAGCATACAGTAACGACACAGTGCAGAAAGATAGTGAACAACCACCTACAATAACTGATGCAGTGCAGGGTGATAAATGAAAAAACAAATACAGTAACTGATCCAGAGCAGAGTGATAAATGAACATATACAGTAGCTGATATGTGGAAGAATGATATTGAAGGCTCTCGTGCTATAAGTGATGTAGCACAGGGCTGTAACTGTAGGGCACATACAATAACTGATGCAGTACAGATCAATAATGAGCAATAAGTGAAGGAGCACATACAGTAAGTGATAGCCCAGTCAGATATTGTGTCCCAACATGCCAACCTGTTATATTTCTGCAGTTAAGCTGGATTCTCAAGCGAGTTGCACACATATACCCACTTGTAAGTGTGTGCATTCATGCAGGCAGAGGCTGGTTTGTAACAGCTGCCTGTAGTATATTTTTATTTGTACATAATACATGAGACTTAATTTCTTATTGCAGTACACCTTGGCAGTAGATGCAGGATTACTTTTGATCTGATTCAGTGCCCAGCCTACTAAGACGCTATTTACATGTCTGTAATTGTAAATGCTGCAGTAACCTGTATTTTCTACCCTGATTTAATGCTAGGTATGCTACTGTTTCCTATCTGGCAGTGACTGTAATGTTAGTTTCATGTTTGTCTGGTTTCTCCAGCATGGGCAGAACAGGAACACAGGCAGTGTTTAAGAATAGGTAAAGTTTACTAGCTCACTTTTTCTAAGTCATCAAAATGAATTTAATATGAATGGAAGTTATATGCACTGTTAGTAGCTGTTATGAATGGGCATAGCAAACTGTTGTTCCCTTGATGTAGTTGATCCTCCTGCCAACAGTCATAAGTGGGTTAGTTACTTTAAGGGGGTTGGTATATGAGGCAGAACTGCACTGAGGCGACTAACTCTTGCCACTTGTGATCACTAATGTTCTCTGGAATGACAGCAGTTGCTCTAAACGTGGTTAGGTGTAAACCCTGAACAACTTCTCTCTTTGTAGTCTGAAGCACAGCTTGAGAACAGCTCTTCCTTGGAGGCAGCAGCAGCAGTAGCAGGCGGCAGCGGGGAGGGAGCCGTATCATCTGACAGGAAAGCAGAACTGGAAAAACTAGACAGCCAGGAGCTGTACAGACAACTCACAAAGGTGGACCCAGAGATGGCAGCCAAGCTACACCCACACGATAAACGCAAAATGGCAAGGTACCGGAAATCTTCCTTCCTCCCTCCCTCCAGTGCAGGATCAGTTCCTTATCTATAATTCTTTTTTTGCCCTTTTCCTTGTTTGTTCTACCTGTCCTTAACCTTGATGATCAGGGTCATCACAGCTGCACCCCTCCCTACAGTCGGGAGGGCAGGTGACCAGCTGCATAATCGACTGATACCAATGGAGCTTTGTGACTGGCCTTCAGTGGATTCCTGAATGCTGGCAGCCTGGTCCTCTGCTTCAGCTGGAGCCAGGCACCTCACCTCTGTGACGTGCCCAGGGTCTGGCTAGCTCCAGTGTGGGATTCTGGGACTTGCATGCAAACCCATCTCCCAGGAGGCAAAGTATCCCTTTCAGAAATAACTTTTTTGGGATTGTGTTTGTCGCCGTTGGTGGAGGACTCTGGACCAGCGTTTAAAGTGTATTGTGGTAAGCTGTGCTATTTCTTGTACTGAGGGCAAGTAAGCTGACATGGCTGTAATATTTTTTACTTTGCTTAAATTTTGGGGCTGCCCACATCTTATAAAAACTTTTTTTAAATGGGGAGTGTAGCCACCCCAACTTAAACAAATAAAAAACAAAACAAAACACAGTAACCATACCGGCTAACAGGAACTAATGCAAATAGTGTATACTATGCTGTTAATGCTGACAAGAGTCCTACACCAGTGCCCATCTGTCAGCCACTCTGATCCCTCAACCAATAACCGAACTGTTCTTTTTTTTTTTCCTCCCCTTTTCATTTTACATACTCAGCAGCCCTTTCTGGACACAGGTTTCACACAATCTTCCCCCTCCACACTGTTATGGCAGAACCCTATGGGTTTGACCCTAGTGTGGGGATCTACTTTGGGGACACGGATCCACATGTTGACAGGAGATCAAGGGTTAGGACCCTGGAGCCCATAATTCTTGGCAGAGAGTTTTCCCCACTTGAGATGCCCTGACCACTTTCCCCAACATCTTGGCTCTGCCCACACTGAAATATTGGATCTTCGAGGATATCTCTTTCATCAGGCCACACCTGTGGAACTGTAACTTTTACAAGCAGTCCACCTCGGGCCACCCATGATAATGTCAGACGTCAGCTGCTCCATAAACCTTGCAGCCCCTCCTTTTCTCTGTTCTTTTCCCACCATTGATCATACTTGTTGGACCGCTGACAGAAATGCCACTACAATAACTGATGTTTTATTTTTTCTTTATAGAAGAGTAATCACTTTTATAAGTGATTTTCAATAATCTGTATGTCATCGAAGGGACAGTTAAAATTATTCCGGTACTGAGAATGCGGTGAGATCTACACCAGCGTCTCCCATGACGTCTGTGTCTGCTGCCTAGGCCCAGACCACAACATGAAAGTCTGCTTGATTAATTCTGCCACCCAGCGACATCGAAAAGGTAACCTAGAAAAACATCTTTTGAAACAGGTAGCCCACATGGAGAAGCAACTCCAGTAGAAGAGCATCACCATATCGCCAGCCCACTCTTCAGGGTCCAGGTCCTCTAAATCCCTGGACAGGTGTCAGGGAGCCACATATGTAAGCACTGGGACAAGAAGAAGGAGAAAATATCCCTGGTGCATTCCAGGTCACTCCTCCGCACAGCAGGTGTGGTCTGCTCTGCGCCATTGACTGGTATTGCGGTGACACTGCTCACCCCCCCCCCCAACTGTTGACACAGCTCCATGGCTGGGGCATAGTGCAGACACTACCAGGTCTAGTATGGCTGGTACGTCACCGCTGACATCGGGGACCCAGCCTGCCCTGTCGACTACTCCCAGCGCACCTGTTGACCATATGAGTGCTGACTTTCAGGCAGTTCTGCCTTCATTTACTGATATGCTCAGATGCCTGTTACCTCCTCCCACTGTTCCAGGTGGTCCATTGATGGGGACTCCTACTAATCCTCCCATGATGATGTAAAGTAGATCATTGCCTCAACCACCTCCTAGGGTGCTGCTGACATCGCCAGACCATTCTCTGTTGCCCATTGACCCACTCAACAATGATTTTGAATATAATCCTGACTTTGTAATGCAGGATGAGGAGGAAGACCCTGAGGACTCTGCTGAGACTCCCCATCATAGGGTTACTAGCTCTACAGTGTTGACCTGCAGTGTGGACTCTGTGGTCTACACTCCAGGGTCCACACTAGAGGACCCAGCTTTCCTCTCCATGATACAGGCTGCCATGGGCTTTGATCTAGAGGGGCAGGACACCACCAAGAAAAATTAAATAGACTTTCTGGAGTTGCCTGATTCTCTTCCCTGTTGTGGTACCACCTCTCCTCCCTGCGCTGGAGGATGCCACCTTTGCTTCCTGATATAGGCCAACTGTTATTCCAGCCATACCAAGCAAGGTAGGTACATGGCCCCTTCTGGGAAGCCATTTTTTGCCTTCCAGCCTGAGGCAGACTCTGTGGTTATTAATGCTGCCCATGATAGATCAAGGGCATTTAAGCACCTGAGTTCCTTCCCTTCAGATAAAGAGTCTAGGAGGTTGGATGTGTTGGGCAAAAGGACCTTCGCCTCCTCTTCATTAGTCCTTCGGATTGCTAACTATCAGGCCCACATGATTAAGTACCAGAACACCCTTTGGAGAAAGGTCAAGGCAGCTGCACAAACCTTGCCAGAGTGCACCCCCAAACAGGAGCTTCTTAAAACTCTTATTGAAGGGGCCGATGTGGGCAAACATTTGCTTCGCATGGCCTGTTATGTTTCAGATACTTCTGCCGAGGCTGCTCGGGCATCTGTCTAAGTAGATACTCCGGGCTCAGGATTGGCAGGGTTTGTGAATTACATGCAAGTCTATTCTCGGTTCCCTTTTTAGAGGACATAAGCTGTTTGGTTCCGATGTCCAAGACATTCTTTGTAACCTTCATGCCTCAGGCGGACCCTGAAGTTAGTGCATTCCCTCTACCGTGGCCAACCAAGGGTTAGACACAGGGTACCATTTTGCCCAGCTGGTGCCAGGCATCATCCGGTCTCCAGACAGCAGGGTAGGGGCAAGGGAGCAGGAGCCTTGACCATCCCAAGCACCACTGCAAGTGCACATTGATAAGCCCCTAGAGGGTATGGCCCAGGTGGAGCTGCCACAGCCAGCTCTGCATGACTCCTTGTACACCTCCAACCACCATTATCTCCAGGGTTGGTTATAGGGGGTCGTCTCTCCTTTCACTTAACTCAGTGGAAGGTGGAGACCACAGACAGATGCCTGGGTTCTAGAAATCATAGAACAAGGACATGCTCTGGAATGTTTGGACACTCCTCTAGATCATCCACTAGTGCCAACTCACTATCCTCCAGAACACCTTCCTTTATTTCTGGAAGAAATTCAGACTCTGCTTGGAAAGGAGGTCATAGCACCTGTGCCCTTTAAACAAAGAAACTCAGGGTTCTACTGTCCATACTTCCTAATCCTGAAGTGGACAGGAGATCTGCAGTCTATTCTAGATCTTCGGGACCTGAACTTCCTTACAGAGTACAGCAAGTTCAGAATGGTCACCCTGAGGCTGGCCTGGTGGTGCTGAGGATTGAGGCGCTGGACACTACACCTCGTTCTGTACTGGTGACCCAGAGTCAGAAGTGACCTCGGGTTTCTGGGGGTAGGCAGGGAGGCATTCGCATGCTCACCCACGAGGGGAAGGGGTGGAGAGAAAACGGAAAATGGTGTCGACATGGGAGGCGGAAAAAACTATAAAATTTAAAAAAAAAAAAAAAGAATGGCCCCCCTGCAAGGCCTGCTCCCACAGCTGCAGGAAGGGGATTGGATCTGTTCCCTCAACATGAAGGATGCCTACCTACCTTCATATAAAATTTGGAAACCTCACAGAAAATACTTCAGGTTCCTGTTCTGGGGGAGCATTACCAGTTGAGAGTGTTGCCCCTTTGTCTTGTCTTCTGTGCCATGGATCTTTACCAAATGCTGGTAGTGGTGGCAGCAGCCCTTTGCAGGGAAGGTCTTTATGTCTTTCTCTACGTGAACGATTGGCTATTGAAAACCCACTCCAGGGATCAGCTTATGCGCACATTAGCTCAAACCAGGCAGATGTTCGATGCTCTAGGGATTACTGTCAGCATACCCAAATCTGTGTTGATGCCTTATCAGCGACTACAGTACAGAGGAGCAGTCTTGGAGACAGCTCAGGGATCAGCCTTCCTTCCCCTGGGCAGGGCCCAACACCTGATTGCCCAGGTGCAGCTGGTACACGACACTCAGTATGTCTCAGCCAGGACATTCCTATGGTTCCTGGGCCTTATAGCAGTGGCTGTTGTCACAGTACCATTGGCCAGACTGCACTTGAGTATACCGCAACGGACCCTAAGAGTTCAATGGAATCAACTCACAAATGACCTAGAACAAAGGGTTCTAGTCACTTCTCCTGTATGCAAAGTGCTTAAGTGGTGGTTGGAACCCAGCAGTCTGATAAAGATGGTTCCCTTCCTGATCCCCTCCCCTCCCCAGATTCTCACAACAGATGCCTTGGGGATGGTCTGGGGTGCACACCTGGGCTTCGGTCAGAAACTGGGTACATAGATCCCAGTGGAGAGCACCTTGCACATCAGTGCCTTCCTTCCCTTCCCCCTAACTCAGAGAGTTCTACTTAATCTTCAGATGGATAGGGACAAATAGTTCATCAGAAGTCTTTAGGCTAAGCCCCTCTCACCACAGCAGAAAACACAAGCATCGCTGTTGAGTCAGGGGACTAGAAATGTTCACACTCTTCCTGGTCCCTCGGCTTCCCCGACCCCTTGGCCATGGTCAAGCTTCCTTCGGTGAGGGTAAGATTGAGGGCCCCACAGTAACCATGGATCTGGGAAAGCTAGAAAAATGGTTGAGTGTGGCAATTAAAATTTAATGAAAAGAACTGCAAACTCATGCACTTGGGGCGAAGAAACCTTGAAGAGAGTTACTGGACTGGGGGGGGGGTGGGTGTTGCTGAAAGTTACCAGGGAAGAAAGGGATTTAGAGATAATCTGTGGCCAAACAGTATAACAAGGCTGTGAGGAGGGTCAGTGGGATGTTAGGGTGTATAGGAAGGGGTATCACTAGCAGAAGAAGGGAGGTGGTGATGCCACTGTACAAAACACTGGTGAGGCCTCATCAGGAGTACATCATACAGTTCGGGAGGCCATGTCTTTGAAAGGACATAGACAGGGTGGAGGCAGTCCCAGAGGAGGGTGACAAAGATGGTGCAGGACTTGCATCAGAAGATTTATGAGGAGAGATTAAAAGAGCTCTATATGTATACACTGCAAGAGAGGAGGGAGCTGGGAGATATGATTGAAACCTTCAAGTATCTTAAGGGCATGAAGAAAGTGCAAGTGGATAACATCTTTCAGTACAGGAGTTGTACAAGGACGAGGAGGCACAATATCAGATTGAAGGGGGTAGGATAAAGAGGAGCATGAGGAAGATTTTCTTCACAGAAAGGGTGGTGGATGCTTGGAATAGCCTACCCCAAGAAGTAGTGGGAGCCAGCACAGTAGGGAGATTAAAACATGCATGTGATAGGCATAAGAGAATCCTAGAGAGAAAGAGAGATGAAAGGCAATGACCAAGTAGAGTCCGTGGCCGCTGATGCAGGCAGGGAAATCAGGCAGACTAGGTGGGCCTAGTAGCCCTTCTCTGCCGTCAACTACTATGTTACTGTGTACAGTATATTACAATGTAACCCTGTCAGCTTCGACTCTTGTTGAACACTGTCAAGATCTTTCTCAAGCCTGTTGACTGGTTGTTGGAGGAGATCAATGAAGAGTCAGTTTCTCAGATCCTGGTGCTCCCAGTCCTCATGCAAGAGGACATGGCCTGTCGTTGTCCCTGGCTGGGTCACCTTAGAAGTGGCCTCCACCAGTGGTCATGCCTCTGAAGCCTCTCATGCTCATTATGAATAGGCATGTGGTCTGCCTTGACCCACCGGGGGATACCTGTCAACGTCTGTTCTTGGGTTGATGGTCGAGGTGCTGCTCACACTCTCTATCTTGCTTGAGTGGGAGGCGCCACCACCAATATTCCTTGACCTCCTCATCCTCTGGCAAGGAGAGGCATTGACGGAAAATGCATAAATGCTGTGAGCAGCTCCTCTGGCAACAGTGAACTATTGCTGGGAGGGGTAGGGCTCTGCTCCCTGGACTTGTCCTTGGCATCCGCTGGTCATTCCCATTCTAGTCCACACCTCGCTGATGTCGTCTGCTTCTGCTTTTCCACTAACTAATTTTGATGGAGCCATCTCCACTACAATCCCTGTTTGTTGCTCTGACTGAGGAGTGCCACGCTGCTGTCAGCTTTTGGTGGAAATCACCCAGTTTGAGGACACTAGGGTGTTCCACTACGGCAAATGGTTGTGGGTCATTTATGAAAAATACTCAGATGACTACAAAGGTGAGTTGTCCATGGTTTCAACCAGGACTTGCATGTTTGTCCGAGAGTTGGTTGAAGAGCTGACTACAGACCATGGGCCAGTGTCTTTTGGGGCTTTGCTCTGACTTATGTCAGAATCCATGAACATGTCTTTGGAACCAGTTCATAAGAGGGCTAAATACCCTTTTACTGATATTCTGGAAAAGGACAATTCCCTGGGGTGGTCTTTCCCATGGCTGAGGCCATCTTGGACTGGCCCTTAAGCTTTGGCAGCATCCAGCATCCTGCTGAGCACCCACCACTGGTATGGTCCACAAGTACATGATCCTTATGGGCTCCCTTTCAAGGTTCTCCCATCATCACACTGCTGAGGGTTTGGCGTCAGACTCTGCCATCAATAAATCGGGTGACCAAGGGGGATGTAGACAAGCCTCTGGACAAACTGCTGCATAGCTGGGTCTCTGTCAGGACAGCTATTTGATTATGATGGCTAACTTTGGTCATTCCTTGCTGGGAGTGCTGCATAACCTCTTTCTCACCTTTCTGCTGACAAGCAGTTGTTGGTGAAGTTAGTCCGAGACTAGGGTCAGTTGCTGGTACACACCAGTTCCAGATGGCTTTGGACATGGGCAACTCCTGTGCCCATGCAATGGCAGCAGCCGTTGCCATGCATTGCAGGGCCTGGCTGAGGCTTGCCGCTTGCCACCTTTAGGGTGGATACGCAGCACAAGTTGGCTGCTGTCCCCTGCTTGGGCACTGACCTCTTCTGCCTTAGAGTGGAGGGAAGTTTCACACAGATTGAGAAGTCCAGTACCACCCATTAGTCTGGCTTCGTCCCAAGCTCCAAACGTCTAAAAAGGATGCCTTCCACTATCAGCCCTTCAAGCTACAGCAGCCAAAGCAGGGGCACTATCAGCACTGTCATCCGTAACCCAAGTTCAGGAACCAAAGGGAGGGGGAAGAGGTGGTAGTGCTCCAGTGGACCCAGTGGCTGGAGCCCCTTACCCTCTTTTTTTTTTTGCCCACTTTTTGCCCCTGCAGCTGGCCACCGTATGTCAGCCTGGTCACAGTGCCCCCAGGCTTCCACCTCCGGGCCTCCTTAGGGTCTTTCCCCCGGTACCCCTGGCTTACCCCCCCCAGAGGGTGGGGATGCAGCACCCAAGTGCTGCATGACTGGTAACTGCCTGGGGAGAGCAGGTCTGGAGGCTAATCGGAGCTGGGGGCAGGCTTCACAAGTGCGGCCAGCTGTGAGGAGTTTTCCTTGCTGTTTTTTTTGCCAGGGGTGTGGACGTACAGTGACGTCCAGCGTCCACCCCACCCCTCAGACTGTTAGCACCGGTAGCTACGCGAACCCCCTGCTTCCGCCAGGGGTCTGTCGAGCACCGTTGCGTGATGCGCACTCTCTCCCTGGAGAAGGAGAGTAGTCCGTGGGACGCTTGATTCTACTCCCCCTGGCTGGCCCTCCAGTGACCTGGGTCCGCTCCCGAACCCAGGTCGCCAGTGTCACGAGCGGAAATCCAACCTCTGCACCAGCTGGCTGTCACCCTTTCCCTTCTTGCCACAATGGTCAGTTATCTTGGACAAATGGGTTCTAGAAGTGGTGGGCAGAGGATTGCCTCTGGACTTCGGGGCTGTCCCACTGTACCTGCTTCACACTTCTCGGGAGTCTGGGGTATCGCAGGACACTTTGTCCACCCTGAGAGCAGACATTGCTCAGCTCCTACACAGAGGAGTAGTAGCCAGTGTCTCAGATGCCCTGGATGGGCAGGTATATGTGTCCAGGTACTTCCTGGTCCTGAAATAGAAGGGGCTGATGCTCTATATTGGATCTGCACGATCTGAACTAGTTCATGCAGAAGCACAAGTTCCAAATGGTCATGCTGAATCACATCATACCATCTCTGGAGCAGGGCATCAGGTTCTGCTCCCTGGCCCTCCAGGACGCGTTCTTTCACATCCCAGTCTGTCTGTCCCATTGCCAAAACCTCTGATTCCACACAGAGGGGATCCTATACCAGTTTCAGGTTATGCCCTTTGGCCTATAATCTGTGCGTAGGTTCTTCACCAAGGGTATGTCAGTGGTGGCAGCCTTTCTGCGGCTCAAGGTCATCAGTATATCCCTATCTGGATGACTGGCTTATGTCTTCCAGCGAGGCCCTAGAGAGGTCCAGGGATCTAGCCCTCCAGACTTGTCCTGACTTTGGCTTTCTGGTCAACCTGGTCAAGTTTGAACTGGTCCCCCTCGCTGGTGATCAAGTTAACTGGGGAAGAGCTAGACTTCTTCGGGTCACGGCCTGCCTCCCTGCGGACTGGGCTCTGGATCTTATCCCCTTTGCCCGATCATTTCCGGTTGGGCTCTTGCATGCTACCTGGGAGTTCTTGTGGTTGCTGGGGAACATGGCATTCTCCACCAATGTGAATTGTTGGGCTCACTGGTAGATACACCACTTGCAGTGTGAGTTGGGTCATCAGTGGTCCCAGCACCTAGATCACTTGGACCGTCCAGTCGTCGTGACCCTGTTGATGTGGGATGCCATCCAGTGGTGGCTGGACCCATAACATCTGGAGGACAGAATCCCACTTGTCCATCTAGAATAGTCCGTCACGCACACAACAGAGGTATCTCTAATGGGGTGGGGGGCACACCTGGGAGCCCACAGGCACTGGTCACCCAGGGATTCCCATCACCACATCAACCTGCTGGAGCTCCGTACAATGCGTTTGGCTTTGATGGAGTTTGTGCTATTGGTCAGGTGTCAGGTCATGCAGGTGCAGAAGGACAACACTATGACCATGTTCTTTCTAAACAAGCAGGGTAGAACACACTCCCTTCCCTTGTGTTGGAAGGCTTTCCACACCTGGCAGATCTCGTGGTGATCCGTGTCACGGGATTGGACAGTCAGCTGGCAGACGCTGTCAGCTGGGTTGGAGAGACAACATAAGTGGTCCCTGAAACAGGATGTGGTAAACCACCTGTTCTAACCCCAGGTCAGGATGTATTCACAAAGTGCAATCAGTCCACAGGATTGAGCTGCCCCAGAGACGGAACTTATTCTAATTTTGGAACCTCAGAATTAGAATTAAGTTCAAACAGGTTTATTTCTCTGCTGAAGAGAGCAGTCCCCCCAGAATATAGCTCCACTCGTTTGGTCTGTCAACACTTTTCATGATTTTGGTGTATATTTATTTTAGTTATTTCTCAATACTCTGTGTTAGGTAGGTTGTTTATTTCAGTTTATTTTAAAATGTTGTGGTTTCTCCAGTTCCCAATCAGTTCCGAGGAACTGCTGAAAGCTGCTAGACAGCATGGTTCCCACCTTTAAGGTACTGCTATTAC
This sequence comes from Neoceratodus forsteri, assembly GCA_016271365.2. Classification (NCBI taxonomy): domain Eukaryota; kingdom Metazoa; phylum Chordata; order Ceratodontiformes; family Ceratodontidae; genus Neoceratodus; species Neoceratodus forsteri. Next base: position 862,886,874 of record CM057451.1, on the reverse strand, counting down.
TTGTTTTACAGATTGCATAATAACTGCTTTTGCTATCTTTTTAATGGTTTTTAAATCATGTAATGCTCTGTTCCATTAGAGAGGGAACCTAGCTGTTTCTTTTCTACAAACTGACTTTTACTTCAGCCTTTGCTAATAAAAATCTTAGCTCTTGGGTAAAAAAAAAATAAATTCTGTTTTATTCTTAAAAGGAACTAGGCAGCTGTTTAATCTTGTTAAGCTCTTTTTCACACACTTTGGGCTTATTTCAAATATTTTTTTCCAAATTTGGGAACTGGTAACAATTTTTTTAGGGTCTTCAGTGTCATGTTGGAAAAACGTTGCACGAGTGGTCCCTTCATCAGGAGGTGGTAGACCACCTGTTCTCATGGTGGGGCAGCCCTCTTGTGGAAGTGTTTGCCTCCTGGGAGATCAGAAAGCAGAGGCTGTTTTTCACTTGCCCCCTACAGTCCAGGAGACTGTTGGGAGATGGCCTTCAGAAGGCCCTGGCCCCAAGCCTCGTGTACGCCTTCCCTCCCTTCCCCTTTGGTCCACAGAGTCGTGAACAAGGCCCAAAAGGACATGACAAAGATATCCTGAAATCCCCAGTCTAACCCAGGTCTCCTCAGCCTTAGCAGCAGGCCCCTGTGACAGTTGCCACTCCACCAGGATCTGCTGACCAGACAACAGGGCTAAGTCCTGCCCATCGATATTCAATCCCTGCATCTCTCAGCCTGGTTTCTGAGCGGCTAGAATTCTAGGCTTTGGGCCTTTCGTAAGATGTCCTCCACATTGTGGAGGTGTTCTGTAAGGAGTCAACTTGCAAATGCTACGCATTCAGTTGGAAGAGGTTCTCAGTTTGGTGCCAGATCAAGGAATTTGATCCTTTACCTGCTTCATAGCGAGCATCTTTGACTACCTCTGGTCCCTCTGTCAGTCTAGCTTGGGAACAACAACCTTAAAGTGCACCAGGCAGCCATCTCCATTTTCTGGGCATGGGCTGGTAAGTCGATGGTGGCCCAGGAGGAGGTGGTCAGGCACTTTTTCAAAGACCTGGGCCACTTGTCCCCTCTGGTGTGTCGCCTCTGCCTCCAGAGGACTTATTGCTGGAGTTGACACTGCTCATAGCCAAGTTGTTTGAGCCAGTGCACAGATGTCAAATGTATTACCTGTCGTGAAAGACCATCTTCTTGGTGGCTATCACATGGACCAGAAGGTTTAGTGAGCTCCAGGTACTCTCAGTGGAGTCTTCTTATGGGGTTCTCCACAAGGACAAGGACATCCTTTGCCTCCTCCTGAAGTTTCTCTTGAAGGTTCTATCAGAGTTTCACCTTAGCCAGATGACCAGCTTGCTGGTATAGTTTACAAACCCAACCGTATGCTCCACACTCTGGGCCTATAGTGAGAACTCTCCTGGTATAAAGTGTACACAGCTGGTGTTGGTGGTGAAGCTTGACAGCTGTTTGTGACATATGCTGAAGCAGTGTCTGGCAAACAGGCAACGAAGCAGACAGTTGCCAGGTGGGTTCTGTCTTGCATTGACCTCTGCTATCGGTTGGCAGGTAGGGAGCCACCCCAGGGGGCTTAGGGGTCATTCCAGCAGATGTACCGTTGCCTCTCTGCTGCTTTCAGGAATTATTTAGGATATCTGCATGGCTGCAACCTGGAGTAAAGCACACACCTTCATCTCCCATTACAGCATTTAAATTAGGAGTCATTGGGATGCTGCATTTGAGTCCTCATTCCTTCAGTCTCTGCTTGCCAAATAAGGGTGCATGCCTTGCCCCTTCCTCCCGAAGGACTGCTTGGAGTCTGCTAGAGTGAATAGTGAACTGTATCCTTATCATTAAAAATATAGGTTACTCACCAGTAATTGTAGTTCTAGGAGTGCTGTACAGTTAACATACACACAACTCACCTGAGCTGCTATGGCAAGTGGCACATGGAGCCCTGCTTCCAGTGTGTAAAGATTTGATGTCATGGGGTGGAGCAGGAGGATATACCACCTGGGTGGTGGGAGGAGCTTAGCTTGAAGATGTCTGATGAATTACCTGTCTCCAGGAAACTGCCAGAGTGTGGATGTGAACTGTATACCACTCCTAGAACTATGGTAACAAGAGAGTAACCCATATTTCCCTCACAGATATTTCATGTTCAGTCATTTTTATTCCATAACTTCAGACATCCAGAGAGGGGCAACATTTCATGGCCACTCTGCCACTTTGTCTGGTCCGCTGCACTTTTAATCTTAGTTGTGCGTAAACCTGTGTACCTGTTGCTTGTATGCTTATTATAAGTATCTCTCTGCAACCAGAAAAGGTCATGCTTCTAGCATAACTAGACAGCTAAGCTATGTCCTTTTGAGGCTAGAGGGGTGTAGGCTCAGGGGCAGCATGAAGAAGTACTTTTTCACAGATAGAGTAGTGGATGCATGGAACAGCCTCCGTGTGTTGGTAGTAGGGCCAAAAATGGTAGGGAATTCGGAGTACTCTCGCAATAGGGAAGAGAGAGTAAGCTGCAGATCAGCTAGGGTCTGCAGTATTGCATTAGGTAGGGAAAAGGGGCAGGCTAGGTGGGCCACGCAGTCCTTATCTGCCGTCACGTTCTGTGTTTCTTCTAAATCTTGTAATTCACAATGCTTTCCTCTAAACTTTTGAAGTTCTGTTCTGGTGAGGCACTCGTAGCACCATGTGGCTGGCTAATTTAGATATAGCCAAAGTGGGAGATTGATCATGAAACATTATCCCTCACAGGATGTGTGAAGTTATGGAATAAAAAAGATTGAAAATGAAATATTTGTGTAGTGTTCACTCAATCATTTACCAGTACTAATTTAAACCGTCAAAAGTGTGGCCCAAGACCTGTGAGTGGAGAGTCCTCTGTGAGATGAGTGGACAGCCTGGAGTATATACAGATGCTGTAACCAATATTTATCTCCCCAATACATGTAACCCTTCTAACTGTTCCTGTTCTGCTCATTGGGTGAGAGGAGACCAGGTAAGCAGACACTCAAGTTCTGCTCATGAGCCGTCCTCAGATGGTGCTGCTATAGTGACATGTGTTAGGCCTTCCATCAAGATTGCAGTAGAGATAGATAGAGAGATAGAGAAAGAGAGAGAGAGAGATAGATAGATAGTTTATTTCTATAGTGCTCCTTCCCGGAGGTTGGGAGCGCTTAACGAAATCATTAAAACAGTATACACATAATATTAGACAACAAGCCTAATAAACCTAACACAAAACATGTAATAGTACAATAAAATTCTATTTATCATTCATAAAATACTACACTAAAATAACAGTCAGTCAGTTCTACTCTTAAATATCAAAAACCTGGTTAAATAAGAATGTTTTTAATCCTTTTTTGAAGGTTTCCACTTGGGGGTGTCTCCCTCAGATGTCTAGGTAGCGAGTTCTACAGGGTTGGCACGGCAACTGCAAATGCTCAGTTGCCAGAATGTCTCAACATAACTCTGGGAACTGCAAGGAGGCAACCCTCGGAGGAACGGAGAGCCCAGGACGGGCAGTGGGGAACAAGAAAGTCTTGCAAGTAGACTGCCCCCCCACCCCGTGCAGGGCTTTATAGGTCAGTAATCTGACCTTGAAGTTGATCCTCCCGCTAACTGGCAGTCTATGCAGTCTGCAGAGGACAGGAGCAATATGCTCGGATCTCGCAATGCCTGTCAACAATCTAACCGCCATATTCTGCACCAGCTGCAGTCAGTGGAGATTGCCTCCAGATAGCCCCAGGCACAGGGCATTGCAGCAGTCCAGTCTGGACATGACAAAGGCATGCACCAGGGTGGTCAGGTCCTCAGCTGGGACAAGGGCCCGGATCTAAGCAATGTTCCTCAAGTGGTAAAAAACACTTTTGATGATGGCAGACACCTGTGCATCAAGTCTCTGACCGTCGTCAAGGATTACATCTAGATTCTTAACCCAAATGGAGGGGGGGGTCAGGGGAACAACCCCCCAGTATTAAACCAGGGGGATCTTTAAGCAATAAGCCACGAGGGGGTGTGAGTTATCGGGGGATTTATCTCAGCTGGAGTGGTTTGCCCATGTGGCTGGCTGGCACCTTTTGTGGTGCCAGCCTGCCTAGTTCATTAGCCAGTGTCTGAGGTCCATGGTATAATCAATACCCCCCCCCCCCCCCCCCATGACCCAGATCCACCACCAGTACCTCCGTCTTGTCTGGGTTGAGTCGTAGCCAGTTGCAAGTCATCCAAGTCTGGATCTCCTCCATGCAGGCGTTAAACACAGAAGCTACCATCTGGCTTCCAGGTGCACAGGACAGGTATAGCTGGGTATCATTGGCATAGCAATGAAAGCCCAGCCCATACCACCTGATGATGTCTCCCAATGGCAGCATGTACACCATGAACAACAAAGGCGACAAGACCGACCCCTGTGGAACTCCACAGCTCAGAGGCATCAGGTTAGATGAGGCTAACCCATTGTCACCCTTTGTACTCTGCCCCTGAGGTAGGTCCTAAACCAGTTGATGACATTATTGGTTAGTCCACACCAGTACTGCAGGCGGTCCAGTAGCACCTCTTGTTCCGCAATATCAAATGCTGCCAAGAGATCAAGGAGAACCAAGATGGTACACTCTCTCCTGTCTCTTGCCACGAGGAGATTATTTAGCACCTTCACCAGGGCAGTCTGCATGCTATGCCCGGCCCTGAATCCAGACTGGAAGCACTCATAACTGGCAGAGGAGGCAAGGCGCATCTCAAGCTGGATGACCACCACTTTCTCTAAAACTTTCCCTATAAATGGGAGGTTTGAGACTGGTCTGTAGTTGCTGAGACACTCAGAGTCCATTGAGGGTTTCTTCAATAGGGGTCTAACCAAGGCCTCCTTCAGTGCCATAGGAAAGACCCCCTTCACCAAAGAACTCTGGACAATCTCAGCCACCACAGATCCTATCAGGTCCACGCATCCAACCAAAAGTCGGGTTGGGCGTGGATCAATGTTACAATGTGTTGGTCGCAGCCTCAAGACTATCTTAGCCACCTCCTCCTCCACTCCAGCTGGATCAAACTCAACCCATTCAAGGGGGTGCCCCGGCATGTCTCAGGGTGAACTCCACAAGTCCTTTGAACAACACTGGAAGAGATCTCCACTCTGATAGAGGACACTTTGTTGACAAAGAACAATGCAAACTCATCGCACCTTGTGCTTGAACCTGCTCCCCCTCCGTTCGGAGACAGGCCAAATGTAATGGCCCATCTGCTGTATGGATGAGCCGAGTTGGTCTGTTCCTTGCCGCAGCAATCTCCCTTGACAAAAAATCTGCCGCCTTTCGACAGATTGCCCTCTGATAGTCACCATAATGTGACCTTAGGGCCAATTTATCCTCCATCAGTCCAGTTCTTCTCCAATGCTGCTCCAACCTCCACCCCTTTATCTTTAACTCCCTGAGCTCCCCATCAAATCAAGGGGGGCCTCCAGTGAGTAGATAAGGGGCAGACATGAATGGGTGCGATTGAGTCAAAGGTGGCACTGATAGCCCTGTTATAGGCCACCACTGCCTCCTCCGGCCCAGTCACACATGCTGCCTCAACACTCGATAGGTCCAGTACCGCTGATAGTCCTGCTTGGGACAGTCCCCATAAAGGCGGTACGGACCATTTCCCAGAAGGAAGGACCCTCGGGACACTAGCGGAACCTCACGGTGCTATGATCCAACCAAACAGCCTGATCAATCCTGAGGTCATCGACCCCAAGACCCAGTGTGAACATCAGGTCCAGTATGTGGCCATGCGAGTGGGTCACTGAGGTAACAACCTGTGCCAGGCCCAGAGCTTCCATACTCTGCAGGAGGTCATGACCAAATGACGAGTCCATCATCAATCCAGACGTTGAAGTCCCCCAAAATTAACCATCTAGGGGACTCCAACACCAGGCCGGCAAAGAAGTCTCTGACTTCCCGCAGGAATTCCCTCTCCCTGCCCGCAGAGCGGTGAAGAAGAATCCTGTAACCCACACCAGGACCCCCTCACATGGCAACACTCCAGACAACCCAGTAGAACCCACCGGTAGCACCGTGAAGCCCAGGCTGGCTTTAAAACAAATGGCGACTCCCCTACCTCTGCGATCCTTCCTCAGGATGTGTATCATGGAGTACCTGGCTGGCACAGCTGCCTCTAGCATTGCCTCAGTGACAGTCACTATCCACAGCTCGATGGGGTTGGGGAGGCTGTAAAGTATGCTGTTTTACGTATTCCATTAAATGCCATTGCTACTGCCCTACCTAAACTCCATTTATTTCTGCTTCAAAACTTTCTCACGGATGGCATCATCTCCTCACTACTGAGGAAGCCCCATGGCTTCCTCTTCAACCATGGTGACCCTGGCGCCCCACCATGGCTAATCTGGGGGGTGGGTAACAGTCAAAATGTTGGGCTTTTGGGAAGGTGGGACAGATGATAGTCCCTGCGTACTATATGATGTCAGAGTATAGTGGCAGAGTCAGGGCAGCTTTCCCAGCCCTCACATCTAGCCTCCATTTGTTCTTTGGTAAGGAGTACGAAAGGAGGGTGCACTTTTTGGCTAGTCCGTTTAGTCACCAGAGCAATTGTTGAAGCAGCCAAGCTACCCTATAGCCAGCTCCTACCTCTCAGGGATTACTCTCAGTCTCTGCTGGTATCAGCTGGAATACTGTGCTTGGATCATGAACCTTGACTCCCCAGACCCTCCACAACCACGTGTAGTGAGGGGACATGGCTCCGATACATTCTTAATGCTCTGGATGGTTATGTTATACCTTGTTAAATAGGAGGAGTAGCATTTTAGAGAACTGATTTTCTGTATACAAAAATGTGAGCATCTCGGCCTTTTGGTTTTCCTCAACATATCCCATGTTCCCTGGTGATACACCACACGAGGATGGAGCCTCAGACCAGTCTGTGTCCCATGGACTCTGATAACATGTAAAGCCCAAGATGAGCAGACCTGTATGAACAAGTTATTGTTGTATTTTATTATACAGCTGGTTGTTGGATCTGTTGCAGAAGTGGAACATTGTTTGCATTGATAACTAGTTCAGGACCAGTATATTGCTAAAATTCACTAGTCCTAGAAGTGCTTTCAGTGATCTGTCATGATAATTAAGAAACTAAAACTCGGTATTATTTCTTTAATGATGTTTTATTGGATTTTAACATATATAAATAGGAAATGTTAGAAACCTTACCATTGACACATGTAACAGATTACAAATCCATGTCCTAGTAAGAACTGAGCAAAATCTATTATTATGACAACAAAAAAGTTATCTCAGGGTAACACTGCCTTATTTAAAGTTATTCAGAACCTAGGGCGTGAAATTTGTAATCCATTACATTTACTTTATCGGTAGAACGATAAGTAAGCAATAAGACATGACAGGGTGTGTGTTAGACACTTAAACACACGGCTAGGAGGCTGGAAGCACTCGGCTGCCTCACTATGCCTCCTAGTCGTATGTTAAAGTGTCTAACACACAGCCTGGAGTGGCTTATTGCTCTTATGAAAGGGTCAGTGAATTTTTAAAACATAAATAATGAGTCTACAGCTTTTATATTTAAATAAATGTAAGTTTATTTGAGGAAAAATCACTGCGCTGGAACAGATAGTTCCATTTGTAGTTTTACTTTTAATGTTTCGTTTAAATTGTAAAAGATTGTGAACTTTATTTAGAATAGTACTTGTAAAAGTAAACGTGAACATTGTGCAATCTATTAGCGTTGGTGTACTTTGATATTTATGGTGGCTGCTTTGTTATTTATATTTGTTTTTGCCAGCAGGCAGTGTAAGGGAGGCGACGCTAGTACTGTTTCCGTGACATGGGGAAACAGCCTTCGAGGAAAAGATCCAGTGAGCCAAGTGAGGATAAATAAAGGAACTAGCGAGCCACTGGAAGGGGAATTGCAAAGCTGTTAGGTGACAATGTGGGCTGCATGTTTGAAAAAAGAGAACAATTAGTATAGCTGAACAGCTAAGGCAGGGGAAAGTAGTGATCGGACATTGAAGAGGAGAGCCCGCGAGCCGTCGAGGAGGAGGAGGAGATCCAGTGAGCAAGTGGGCAGGAAGGTGGGGGGGGATTATGGATGGCTGGCATTTTTTAAAAGGAATGCTTTATTTAGTAAAACATAAAAAGTGAGGATAAACACAGGAACTAGCGAGTGGCTGGCGGACCGGCTGGCAGACCTGCCATTGAGGAGAGCGAGCAAGCAGATAAGGGAGAGGTTTCGATATGCAGCAATTTTGTTGGTGTCTGTCATGTGCAGCAGGAATTAAAGGATATGTTTCTGTGTGAAAATGGAGGTTGCTTCTGTAGCGTTTTCATTTTGCCTACTGTGGCTAGCACAAAAAAAGATGGCAGCTTTTATTTTTTTAACGTTCTAATTTGGAACACTGGAAGAATGGGAAGATCGGTGCCCGCCTGGCATAGCACTGCCTGATCTTTTTCCCATGGTGTTAGACATAGTAGCACACTCGTAGCAGCCAATTACAATGCTGCTTTGCTACCAGTCATTTCATATCAAGACATAATGTGAAACATGTACTTTGCTCATCTGGATCTCTCGGTTTTACATTTCATTCCAAGAAAGGGTTGCTAATATCTCACAGACTAGGAACATAAATTTACAGATAAAGAATTTTGAAAATATAATCATGTTAACATCATTCATAATAACTCTCCTGTTTTGTTTACATGTTTATTGTTTAATTATTTAGCACATGTCACAGCAGACATATTAATGATAATTTTCTATAGATTTTTCCAATATCAGTGGCCATGGCCATCATCTCCTCCTCTGAAAAAGTTGGAGGCTCAGTATCATTTTCCTCTGGTGAGTCCTTTTCACATTGAGCCCTTATAAAGGTATAAAACTGCTCTATGTTAAGGAGAACATGCTGATTGCCCTTATATATGATTCTAAGTTTTGCAGGTGCTAACAGTTGGAAGTCTGCCCTTATTTCTAGCAACTCTTTTTTTTAGTTCAGGGGACGGCACTGGCATTGCTGGGTGACATATGGAAAGTCTAGGTACGTGTAGAACATGTGGCTTTATACATCAGAACGCCTGTTAGATGAGAAAGTTGGACTATCAGTCACAGTGTCATTCAAAGGCAAAGGACATCACAATAGTAGGTTTGTTACCCAGTCTGTCAGAAGATATTGTAGATTTCTTGTCAGCAGGTGCAATAGCAATGTTAAGAGGACTGTGTGTTCTTTTAATGACTGAAAGAGTTTGCAATAAAAGGAGGATTGTCCTTTAGTAGATCACATACTGTATGCATTATTGTATAATGAGATTTATTACTTTTTAATGTGATCTTTATTGTATTTATATATTTTTATGATGTAACATTAGTGTGAATATATGTAGGGATGTGATTGGAGATGAACCTTTGCTCAATTACTTAACCCTAAATAAACTTGAACTTGACTTACAGAGTTGTAAATGTCCTTCAGCAAAGCCCTTAATAATTGAAAACTAGCTTCAACAGAAATAGGTAGCCCACTAGATTGCTTTTTGTATCTATCCTGATTTTCTAGATGTTCACTTTTTCTTGACATTACTTCGTTATCCCGTATAAAATTAGCATTGGTGGCCTCCAAACCAGTGATTTTGTTGGATGTGCTGGCAGTTGCATTGGTATTTTTCTACCTGCTAACCAGTTGTCAAATCTTCTCTGTGTTGGCCTTAGCATCTTTCTCAGTAAGAGCCTGAAATGTTGATCAAAATTCTTAGCCCACTTGAGAAATTATTCCAGTGGCTCACTCAGAGTCTCCAGCATGTTTCTTATTCACAACAAATTTATCAGAAATTGATTGCATACACTGTGTAGATGACACAGAGGTACTTTATGTAGCCATGGTGATGTTCTCTTGATTCAGTGAAGATAATACTAGCTCAGGATGCAGTTCTATAGCCACGAGCCCAGAAGAAGAAATGGAGCTTTTAAGTCCACAGTTGGATTTAGTGAAGGGCACAGATTTACCGGCATTATTGCTCTTTTTTTATAAAGCTCTCTTTGCCTGACAGTTTTTCAATTTTGCATCCCATTTTTCATAAAATGTATCAAGTTTGTTTGATTCCTTTTCCTGACTAGAATACATCCAGGCTGAACGGGTGTAACAAAATAGAACAGGCTGTCTGGAGTTGGTCTCCTGTTAGCAGTTCTCTTTATAAGCTTGAGGAGGTCTAAAGGTTTCTTTAAGCAGTGTAAGTGGCTCAGTAGGTAGCACACTTGCCTCTGAGGCCGGGAGATCAGAGGGCTGTGGGTTCAGTTCCCACATCTGACACTAGGGTTAATATCCCAGTACTGACACTGTAGTGCAGCATGAGAGGGGTGCTGCACTTCTGAGGTGCCGTCTTTTGGATGAGACGTTAAACCGAGGTCCCGTCTGCCTGGATTGGTGGTAGTTCAGGTGGATGTTAAAGATCCCATGGCATTTATCGAAAAGAGTAGGGGAATTTCCCCGGTGCAATGGTCAAATTTCCCTCATTCACTAAAAATACCACCAACAGCTTAATCTGGTTCAATTTCGGTTGGCATTCATCTGTATCCCCTTCCCCCGGGTCGTGCCTGAAAATAGGCAGGATTTGTCTAGTGCACTTACCCGGTCAACAAAAACTAACTAGGTCAACTCTCTGTTTCAACTTCTCAACTTTTCTAAGCCCCCAAAAAAAAATAAACCGTCTGCAAAATGTCAACAATTTAAGTACATTTATTTATTTTAATTTTGGTAACTGGGTAGACCCAGTGAGACCATGACAGTCCCTTTTTCAGAGGTGACCTGAGATTAATCACAGGTAAAACATTCCATAAATTTACACACACTACAGGTAGACATTCCATATATTTTCAGTTTACAACAGACAGTATTACAAAGAGCATGGATCGGTGTACTTCTGACATTACAATGTTCATATTACAAATCTCTGTTTACGTTTCGACACTTTTCAACACTCAACATATGTTAGTTCTTAGATGACATTCATGGTTACAGACAAATTGCAGTGGGGATACTGGTTGCTATGAGGACTTTCAGATTTCAACGGTTGCAAGTGCATTGGTTAAGCTCTAACAGATGATCCTTAAGTCCCTTTTTGAACCCCCTCCTCCTCCGAGGAAATTGTATACCTGTACATTTGCCGGAAGAGCGTTCCATAGAGGCGGGGTGCTGGTCGAGAATGACCTCTATCCCTGGGATGACCTGACTTTAGGCACATTGAGGAGCTGAAGGCTTGAGGATCTGAGGGGCCTGCTATTTTGTTTAGCAGATAACATTTTAGCCGGGCTTGGTGGGGCATTATTTGACCTGAGCTTGAAAGCTAAGCATAATGATGAGTACTGAAGTCACCCTTCCAGTGTTGGCCAAGACAGGGCTTGGAGCACCTGGCAGTGGTGCTCCCTTGGCTGAGCCCCCACAGCAAACTGGCACACCCTATGATACAGGGTACTAAGTTTTTTCATTTCCCCACCTTTTACTGTAAGTAGCACTGGTGACCCATACAGCAGGGTGGGTAGTAGGGTTCCAGCTGCAATCCTTAGCCAGGAGTCCTGTGTAAGGAAAGGGCTAAGGCAGTACAGTAGTCCAAGTTTCTGATTCACGGTCTTGGTCAGTAGTTCATTATGTGTCTTGAAAGTGCAGTTCTGGTCTAAGGTAATGCCTAAGTACTTTATTGTTTCTACTACCTCAACCTTTGTGCCATTCAAAAGACTGGGAGTTAGGATTCAGGCTCTATCAGGCCCCAGGCTTGTAGGGCCAAATAGTATAGCCTTAGTTTTTTTTTCCCATTTAGCACAAGTTTGTTGCTAGCCAACCAACCCTCAAGGAGTTGCAGGTCACCTGTCAATGAACTGTTCAGAGTCCATGTCCTTGGAGGTCCTGTAGAGCACTGCATCATCTACATATAGGATTATGTTCACCTCACCACAGTAATTTGGCATGTCATTTATGAAAGTAAAGAATAGTAAAGGCCCCAGGATGGATCCCTGGGACACTATGTTGAGAATTTGGCAATTTTCAGATTGTGCGCCCTGCCATCTGGCAAATTGGGATCGTCCCTGAAGGTAGTCAGATAAACCACCGGACTGTTAAACAGTCTAGGCATACAAGTTGGAGTTTTGCTAGGAGCAACTGATGGTCCACTAAGTCGAAGGCCTTGGTGAGGTCAACGAAAACTGAACCAGTGGGCTGGCCTTTATCAAGAGCTGAGAAGATATGAACGGTGAGGCAAATATGGGCAGTGTCTGTGCCATAGTTTTTTCTAAAACTGTATTGTCTAGGTGTAAATATGCTATTGCTTTCAATATAATCTGTTATTTAGTTATAGGTGGCCCTCTCTAGTACCTTACTTATGATGGAGAGGATCGATATGGGATGATAGTTTCCACATGTTCACGTGATCCACCTTTGTGGATGGGCATAACCAGAGCCACTTTCCAGAGTCTTGGGACTTTCCCTTCTAGGAGTGATCTGTTGAGCAGCCATGAAACTGGAGCAGCTATGGTTGGGGCTGCAATCTTGAGCAGTCTTGGTTCTAGCTTGTCATACTCTGCTGAACCATGGGGTTTTATGTTCATAAGTAGTTTTAGGACCTCATGTTTTGGTAGAAGTTTGGGGAGGAGGGAGTGTTATTAGAGGTGGGTGGGGGAGCCCCTGCGTGGGAGTCTTGAACTTATTTAAGTCTATGAAATATGAGTTGATTGCATTGGCGGAGTCCACAGGGTTTTTTAGGTGGGAGTCGTTGGCTATTATAGCTCAGTTGCTCTGGGTGGGACTACCCTTGATGAGGGTGTTAAACTGACCAGATATTTCTTGGGTCGGAGAGATTTTTTTTTTTCTGGAGATCTCTGACGTATTGTTTTTTTGCTGTTTTTAGCTCTCTGTTACACTTGTTTCGTAATTTCCTGTAGTTCTGCCAGGCCTTGGGTTGACCGGTGGATTTAAAGTTCCCTTATGCCCTGTCTCTTTCCTTCATGATTTTTTTTCAGATCCTGGGATAACCACCTAGTGTCCACCCTGAGTTTTTTCAGTGGGACATGCTTGTCTGCTGCAGATAGGAAATTATTTATGAAGAAGTCTAGGGCAGCGTCCAGGTTTGGGGCTTGTTTGATGCAAGTCCAGTTTACCTCAGTTAATGTATCTAAGAAGGATCCTGTAACAAAATTTGAGACTTTCCGACCCAGAATATTCTAAGTGGTGGGGGCTTGAAAATTATTTTTCCATATTGCAAAAACTGGTGAGTAGTCACTTAGGGTGTGTGTGCACGTGAATTAACTACGTTAGATCAGCTTCTTGTACTATGTTCTTTAGTTCTCCATTTGTTTGAGGCCCCCAGTGTATATTAAAATTGTCCAATATCACCTTCTCACCCTTGGGAAAGTCGGGCAGCACTGTAAGAAGAGAGTTTAGGGAACCGGCTGCTGCTTTGGGGGGGGGGGGGGTTTCATACACACCCGATCATCAGGGGTTTGGTTCCTCCCATCATCAATGTTGTGAATACCATTTCACAACTGGTGTTTTTTAGGGCAGGGGTTGTCACCTGGGAAGCAGTTAAGGAGGATCTTACATAGATCAGAACCCCTCCTCCCTTTTCCCCCCCAGTCTATCCTGTTTGAATATCTTGAAACCTTTTAGCTCAATCCCATGGTCTGGTACATGTGGTTTGAGCCAGATTTCTGAGATTGCAACTACGTCTGGGTAGAACAGATTCACCCAGGCTTCCAATTCATGAATCTTTGGCCTTAGGCTATTGATGTTCATATGGGTTATTCTTAACCCTTTTGAATTGACCCAGGTGGACTGGGTAGAGAAGGTAATACATACATTTGTGCCATGGGGACCGGGGTTAATCTCTATCACCTCCAAGTAGGAGTTTTAGCTTGATCTTGAACTTGATCAGGGACCATGGCATCGGGAGTGGGTCCCTCTTCCTTTGTTCACTGAGATAGAACATTAGATTGTAAAAGCTGCCTTTTTGTTTAAGACCCTTCATATTGATGAGGGAGGTGTTGGTCCCAACTGGGGGATATACATCAGGGTGTTTGTGATGGAGGACGTCTGCTACCTGCTCTGAGTCCTGGTGAGCACAGTGTACAAAGTGATCAGAGCCCAAGACCATTATGAGGTATGTGGCAGCAATGATAATTCCCTGTGCCATCTTAAATTCAATGCTGGAAAGAGGACAGAGCTGACTGTAATACCCCTGGATTATAGGAATACTGTAAGCCAAATTTTTGTGAGAAATTGAGTCAACAGGATATGTTAACAGCCTCTCTGAAAGGATAAGCCTAGATCTAAGCCTGTCGAGCAAGGGGGAGAGACCAGTGTCACCAACAGTGGAAATGTATGCTAATTTACCTGTTAGTATAATCCTTTTTGCACAGTAACCCCAGTAACAGGTTTGTATTCTTTGTTATAAATTTCTTAAAGGCAAACAAGGTGCTAGGGGTTAAGAAAGAGCCTAGCGAGGTTCAGTACACCAGTATTGAGGTTCCTAAGTAAATGGTAGTGCAGGGATAGACTGACAGTCATAGAAATGGCTAGTACAGTAGGGCTGGGATAGCAATGAGCGACGAGAGTTTCACGGACAAACAAGGTTATCTTTTTTTTTTTTTTTTTGTTTAATACATTTGCAAACCAGGAAACCCAGTCTAACACAAAGATTCACATAATGTTTTTATAACTGCAGAGATGCGAGGGAAACAAAGAAAGAATAGAAACAGCAAGTGAAGGAAGAAAGATAGGAGGGGAAAATTTGGCAACTGTCGAGGTGACTAGTCCCTAGGTGCCAGCAGAAAAGTTGTCTTGTGTAATCAGGCAAAGACAGAGAAGTGGCAGAAATAGAAGAGGACAGAATAGATAGTTGGTTTTAACCCTCTGCACAGCAAATAGAACAGGGTATTATTCAATTGTATCACAGTACTTTTCAACTGGTCTGATTTGTGGTGCAGTATACTCCTCAGATGAAGTGGAGAAATACGCTTTCCTCTTTTCCAACATATGTTTTGGCGTCAGGAGTGAACTCCTGAGGCTGAAAAATTTGAGGTTAGTGCAAGCTTTTGCCAGTGCTGAAACAACTAAAGCTGTTACCCCACAGCCATCTTAATTTTTTTTAGTAGTCTTGATATAATAATCAGATCAAAATAATTTACATGAATGTTAAACTTGTAGTTTACTGAATACAAATATCAATCTTAGCTTTGATATTAAAAGGAGTGTATTTCTCCTTGATCAGTGTCAGGTGCCTATTAGTTTTCTCAGTCCCAGCTTTTAGAACATAAGAACATAAGAATTTGCCAGCAGAAGGAGACCGTGCGGTCCATCTAGTCTGCCCGAGATGTCTACCCCTGCTCCCCCCATCTGCTGCTCTTGTTGAGGTGACTACATTGACTGTCCCATGCCCGTTTTAATTCTCTGACAGTCTTAACTGCCACCACCTCAGGTGACAGGCTGTTCCAAGGGTCCACGACCCTCTCTGTGAAAAAGTACTTGCTAACATGGGTTCTGAATTTACCACCGACCAGGTGTAAGTTGTGCCCTCTAGTATGCACAGTCCTATTTTCCGGAAAGAGGTTACCGGTATGTACTGCGTTTATCCCTTTGACAAATGTAAATGTTTCTATCATGTCTCCTCTGTTCCTTCTCTGCTCAAGGGAGAATAGTTTTAACTGGCTGAGCCTGTTTTCATAAGGTTCACGGTGTAGTCCCTGCACTGTCTTGGTGGATCTCCTCTGCATGGATTCCATACGATCTGTGGCCTCCTGAACTACACACAGTACTCCAAGTGAGGCCTCACCAAGGACCTATAGCGTGGGATGATTACCTCATGCTTTCTGCTAGTAATACCCCTACCTATGCATCCAAGGATGGCGCTTGCCCTTAGTGCTGCTGTTTTGCATTGCTTTCCTACCTTTAAATTGTCCGATATCATAACTAGTAGATCCCATTCTATCTTTGTCTTTTCCAATTGCTGCCCCTCCAGGACATAGTTATATCTTGGGTTCCTCTTACCCAAGTGCATTACCTTACACTTTTTGGCATTGAATCTCAACTGCCAGTTCTTGGACCATTCCTTCAGCTTTTTTAGATCTGCTTCCATTCCTTGGACCACTTCCTGTGTGTCCACCTTGTTACAGAGCTTTGTATCATCTGTGAACAGGCAGATTTTCCCTTTCAGTCCCTCAACAATGTCGCTGATGAATATGTTGAAAAGGATCGGGCTAAGCACTGATCCCTGTGGAACTCCAGTAATTACTCTCCCCTCCTGTGACAAGGTGCCATTTACACTCTGAGTCCTGTCCTGTAGCCAGCTTTTTATCCAGTTGATAACTTTCTGACCTATGCCTGTTTGCTCCAATTTATTTGCTATCCTTCTGTGTGGAACCGTATCAAAGGCTTTGCTAAAATCCAGATATACTATGTCCACTGCTCTTGTAACCCAGTTGAAGAATTCTATCCTACTTGTTTGGCATGAGCATCCTGCTGTGAAGCCATGCTGCTTTGAGTCAAGTTTACCACTTTCTTTCAGGTATTCCACTACCCTTTCTTTAAGCAATGTCTCCATTACTTTACCCACCACTGAGGTCAGGCTGACTAGGCGGTAATTTCCTGCAACCTCCCTGCTACCATTCTTGTGCAGTGGCACAACTGTGGCCCTTCTGCAGTCCTGTGGCACTATGCCATCTTCCAGTGACTTGTTAAATAGTTCGGCTAGTGGGGCTGCAAGTTTCTCCCGCAGTTCCTTCAGAACTCTTGGGTGTATTCCATCCGGCCCCATTGCCTTGCTCATCTTTAATTTAGACAGCTGCTCAAGGAACCTTTCTTTTGTAAAGGGTCTGGTGTCTACTCCCCTGTTGTGGAGATGTGCCTTGGCAAGTGCTGGACTATTACCTTTATCTTCATGGGTGAAGACTGAGCAGAAGAATTTGTTGAGTACTTCCACCTTGTCTTTGTCATTCTCCACCCACTGTCCATCTTTAGTTGCTAACCTGGTTATTCCTCCCTTACTCTTTTTTCCTGTATATAACAAAAGAATGTTTTGGCCCCCCTCTTCCCTCCCTATGCTATTCTTTCCTCCGTCAGGGACTTGGCTACCCCAATTGCTTTTCCTGCTTCCTTGAGTTTAATCTGTATTCTTTTCTATCCTTCTCAGATTTGGTCTTCTTATACTTTCTATAAGCTTTTTTTCTTGTCTCTAATTATAGTTGACACCTCTTTGGAAAACCAGAGTGAGTTCTTTGATTTTCTGGATTTATTTGTTGTGCAAATTGTGCCATGAATGTAGTTATAGGGTTTTTCAGTTTTATCCACGTGTTTTCCTCATTCCCTGTGGCATTGGTTACCAGCAGTTCTTTAATACTTTCCTTCATTTGTGGGAAATGTGCTTTTTCTGAAATCGAGCACACTGCGTTTCGTGCGACAAGAGTTCTTCTCTGTTCTGTTAATCGGGAACCAGACTGACCTGTGGTCGCTGGTGCCCATGTTGATCCCCAGTTGCACGTCTGACACCCTGTCACTGTTTGTGAGTACCAGGTCCAGAATAGCACATTCCCGAGTGTAGCGGTTTTCAGCCGTTGGTCCGCGGCCCACAGGGGGTCCGCGAGAGACCTGTGGGTAGGCCGCAGTTCACTCGTTGAAATCATTGCGGCACTGAAAATACTGTTGCTTTCCAACTGTGATGCAAGTGCTTCATATAGCCTGGGATTATTTTGGCAATTCCTGCTTTCAAGATATGCTCCTCCAGCTAACAAACAGTTTTGTTCAGTTGCAGTAGGGCTGCCTCCGTTGTATCCATTCTCCAGGCAGTCAGACTAAGTTGGGCTTCCTGTTCCGATGATCGCTTTTCAGATATGATGATGTCAATTGTCAGTGCTGTAGTGGTATTCCTCCTCACCCATCGAAAGTCGTGAAGCTCTGTTATCGGGCCCGCGATTCAAGTATCCCATACAGCCTGAGATTATTTTGGCAGTTGCTGCTTTCCAACTTTCAACATCTTTGATAAGCTCCTCCAGCTAACAAACCATTTTGTTCAGTTGCAGGAATTAGCAGTTAGTCTCAGTAAATGAATGTTATTAGTTGGGGGAGGGGGGTGGGCAAGATTGCACAAAATTAAAATTCGGACATCAAGAGACCAGAATACCAGTAACAAGCTAGTATCACTTACATAGAAACATAGAATTTGACGGCAAATAAGGACCGCTTGGCCCACCCAGTCTGCCCATTTCCCTGCCTAATGGATAAGCTGCAGATCCTAGTTAACCAGCAGCCTATTTCTTCCTACCCCCACCCCCTAGAATTGCCTTATTGCTGTCCCATGCATGCTTGAATTCAACCACAGTTTTTGACCCACAACCTCCTCCGGAAGGCCGTTCCATACATCCACAACCCTCTCTGTGAAAAAATACTTCCTTGGCCGGTTTAATTCTGAAATTTTTCTTTTATATTTCACAAACAAGCGGCTGTAATGCACATACAAAGAAACGTTTTATTATAATTCAGTCATTTAGCTGGGCTACCTATGTTTGTGTGAAGTGAATTAAGACCGTTAGCAGGGTTATACACAGACAGTGTTTTTAAAGGACAAATATGCTTACTTAAGATAGCCCCCCCCCCCACAGTGACGGTTACACTGATGCACTATACATACAGGCAGACTGTACTTTGAGTACTGACTGCTTTGCTGTTATCAGTGCATTGCTAGGACCCCCAAGTGCCACTGAATGCAGCTACTTTTTCCCCAATCTTTCATTTCAGCACTATTAATCATTTTTTTTTTCTTGCAGAACTCGAGGCATTAGAGCTTTTTAAAAATTTGTTTACAATTGTTAATAAAAACTTTTTAAAAGTAGTTTACAATTGTTTTATGTTTTTCTTTGGCTAATGTTTTATACTAGCATATGTAACGGTAGTACAAAACACACAACGACGTATGTAATCGGCAGCCTTTTCGTAGGGGGTCCCCGACATGGCCGACACCAGGCCAGGGGGCCTCGGATCAAAAAAGGTTGACAACCACTGCCCTAGTGGGTGACTCATAGAAACGTAGAAGTTGATGGCAGAAGGAGACCGCCAGGTCCATCTAGTCTGCCCTGTGTTTTTATATAATCCCACACCCCCTAGTTTCCCTTTAGTCTGAGGTTCCCTTGTGTCTGTCCCAAGCATTCTTGAATCCCCCCACTGTGTTGGCCCCCACAACCTGTAGGGGCAGACAATTCCATGTGTCCACCACCCTTTCTGGGAAGAAAAACTTCCTCACATTAGTAGTGAACCTCCCTCCTTTTAGCCTTAAATCATGTCCCCCTAGTTCTTCTGCCCTTCTTGAAGTGAAAAAGTTTCAGCACCTTGTTAACGCCTTTTATGTATTTAAATGTTTCGATCATGTCACCCCTCTTCCTTCTCTGCTCCAGGGAATACATGTTAAGTTCACTCAATCTATCCTTGTATGACATCTGGTGTAATCCTTGCACCATTTTTGTCACCCTTCTTTGGACTGTCTCTATGTGGTCGATGTCCTTTTTAAGGTGCGGCCTCCAAAACTGGACACTATTTTCCAGGAATAGCCTGACCAGTGCCCTATACAAAGGCAGGATCACCCCCCTCCTGCTGCTTGTGACTCCCCTCCAAGTGCATCCCAGCATTCCACTGGCCTTAAGTGTTGCCTTCTCACACTGTTTTCCCACTTTTAAGTCATCTGAGATCGTGATTCCAAGGTCACGCTCTTGGCTGGAGGAAGCTAGTTGTTCCCCTCCCAGGTAATATGCCTTCTTTGGATTTTTCTTCCTTATGTGCATGACCTTGCACTTTTTGGCATTGAATCTCAGCTGCCATACTCCAGACCACTCAAGTTTCTTTAGGTCTCATTCCATCTTACCTACCCCCTCAATGGTGTCCACCCTGTTACATATCTTGGTGTCGTTTATGAACAGACACACCTTTCCCTCCAGCCCTTTAGCTATGTCAGCTATGAAAACATTGAAGAGCAGGGGCCCTAGTGCCAAACCCTGGGGCACACCGCTGGTCACCCTGCCCTCTGATGATAGTGCTCCATTTACCTGCACCCTCTGGGTTTTGTCCTGTAGCCAATTTTGTACCCACTTAATCACTGTTGGTCCCACCGCTGTGTGGTCTAACTTCTTTACCAGCCTTCTGTGTGGAACCGAGTCAAAGCCTTGCTAAAATCTAGGTAGACCACATCAACCACCTCACCTTCATCCACAGTCTTGGTAACCCAGGCAAAAAACTCAACCAGATTTGTTTGGCATGATCTCCTCGCTGCTAACCCATGCTGTTTGGGGTCTAGCTGGTCGCTGGCTTCGAGGAATGCTGTAATCCTCTGTTTGAGCAGTGACTCCATCAGTTTTCCCACTACAGACGTGAGACTTAACTGGTCGGCAATTTCCTGCCTCCTTCCGGCTGCCTGGTTTGTGAAGTGGGACAATTGTTGCCTGCCTCCAATCTTCAGGTACCACTCCTCTCTCCAGGGATTTGGTAAATAGTTTTGCTAGTGGTGTTGGCAGGTTCATTCCCCAGCTCCTTTAATATTCTGGGGTGCATCTCATCCGGTCCCATTGCCTTGTCCATCTTCAGTTTGTTCAGGGCTTCTAGTACTTGGTCTTTGGTGAAGGGGCTAGTGTGTACCCCGGGTGCTGTGATTTGTGAGTGCTGGCCCGTTTCCTGGATTCTCCTTGGTAAGTACTGAGCAGAAGTACTTGTTTAGGATTTCTGCCTTTTCTGGGTTGTCTTCTGCTATCCTCTTGTCACCTGTAGCAATCTTCACTATCCCCCTTTTTGCCTTCCTACCCTTCTTTGCACCCTCTGCAGTCTTTGCTTCTGTCTGGGCTTGTTTAGCTTACCTTACCTTTTTGTTTGCTTCTCTCATTTTTTCTTGGTACTACTCCCAGTCTTTTTCATTCTTTGTTTGTTAGTACACCTTATACGTCTTCTTTTCTTTTAATATGGTGCACACTTCTTTTACGAACCATAGAGGATTTCTTCGTCTTTTCACCTTGCTGACTCCTCTGGAGCATTGATCTGTGGCTCCCTTGATTGCTCTCTTAAGTCTGCTCCACATAACTTTAACATCTTCCTCTTCTGATTCTGTTAAGTTATTTTGTAGGGTGATTCTCATGTTTGAAAGTCTGCCCTTATAAAATCTAGCACGTTGATTTTTGAGACAGATGTGCCCCGTTATGCTTACTGGGAATTTGACCATACAGTGGTCGCTGTTTCCCAAGTTGCACCCAACCTTGATTTATTTTACCCTCTCACTGTTTGTGAGAATGAGGTCAAGGATGGCATCTTCCCTCATTGGGGCGTGAACAAGCTGTTCTAGTCCTGTGCATTGTAGGGCCAACAAGAAGTCCTTGCTTCTTCTTGTCACTGCTGTTTGAGAGTTCCAATTTATATCTGGGAGGTTGAAGTCCCCCACTAGTGTGACGACTTCTCTGTCGGTCGTTTTATAGAGTTCCTCTATTAGGACTTATTGTCCCTTTTTCCCCCTTGATTTTGGATTCTGTACATGGCACCGATTTTGAAGGTTGTCCCTTTACCTGCATCTGCTGTTAGCCAAAATGACTCAGTCTCCCCTGGGGATTCCTGCACCTCTGTGATTTCCTCCCTAAGGTAAATAGCGCCCCCCTTTTATTTTTTACCCCTCCTGTCCTTTCTTAACCGGTTGGATCCCTGTGGATCACTCTAGGAGCTGGTAACAGGGACCCTATCTGAGTAGGAGTTATCTACAAACCCTCTACCCAGGACTCTACCAATTGATTAAGTTCTTCCCCAAATAGTGTGATGAAGAATTCTAGGGATGTGGATGTGTTCAGTCCACACTTGTTGGCAGGTTCCTTGCTGCTTTAAATCTTGCCGGAAGGTCTTCAAGCTGGCTTCTCCCACCCACCCGGGTGGTAAAACCCGGCTCCGTCCCATGATGCCAGGTCTTCCTTATCGCTTGGAAGCTCAGGTTCCCTCCCTAGTGCTCTGCGTTTTAGGCCTGGATCCACACTCTTCGGTCAATCCGAAACTTATTCTTAAATTCAAAAGACTTCGGTCTTCTCTTTCCCTTGCGGCTGCGATGGACAAATTGACTCCTGGATTTCGTCTGTGCCCCTGTGGGCAGAAGATGTCCCGGACCGATCTGCACTCCATGTGTGTTTATTGCCTTGTACTCAGCCATGACTCACAGGCTTGTGAGTTGAGCAAATCCTTTTCGGCTTTGGTCTTCGAGGACTGCGCTGCCCGTCTGCTGTTGCCTGGGCAGCGCTCGCTCTGATCAGCATTCAGAGGACCACCACACTAAGTTCTGACCGACCCTGAGTCTTCCTCACCCGGATCCGAGCCTCCCTTGGCGGGTAGGCGTTTAAGACTCCAGCGCCTGGAAGCTTCGCTCTACAATCAGCATTCCAGAGGACGCCACGCAAGTTCCAGGCCCCCGAAGCTTCCTCACCGGATCCGAGCCTCCTTGGCCGGTAGACATTTAAGGCTCCGCGCCTGGGTGGCGCTTCGCTGTACAGTCAGCATTCCAGAGGACGCCACCGCAAGTTCCGACCGACCCCCAGAGGTTTCCTCACCCGGATCCGAGCCTCCTTGGCCGGGTAGACATTTAAGGCTCCGGCGCCTGGGCGGTGCTCGCTCTACAGTCAGCATTCCAGAGGACCGCCACGCAGAGTTCCGACCGACCCCCAAAGCTTCGCACCCGGATCCGAGCCTCCTTGGCTGGGTAGACATTTAAGGTACGACCGCTGAGCTCCGCTCCAGCCACCTGAAAAGGCAATTGCTGATTGGCTGCCTACAGTCCTAGGCGGCCCCCGATTAGACTGCTTGCCATCCAGCTGGGAGCCGATTGCTACGCCTTTTCCATTGACTTTTGCTGGGACTTTTGAACTGATTCTTGGCCGCTCTCCTAGCTGGGGGAAGTAAGGGAGTGTGTGTGGTCTAGGGGTATTTTTCATTCAGAAGCTGTGCTACTCCCTTTAGCTTCTGGACAAAGTAGAGTCTTAAAGAGGGACTGGTGTTGCCCTGATACCCGCCACGGCTGCTGAAATTTGTTTTTTGTTTTAACCACTAAATGAAATGTTTGGGAAAGTTGTTCCTTGTGTATGCCTAGATGTGACCTTGCTTCCAGTGTGAAAACTGTCCTTGTTATCTGGTTTCTGTCTAGCTCACATGCACCAGCACCTCAGGTGCACTTAGCTGCTGGGTCTGCCCCGCTGCCTCTGTGACCCCCCCACACTATCGCCCCTGCTAACTAGTCTCCTTTGTGTTTTATTCACCCTCCGCCTCCTGGCTGACCTGGCTGCTATCCTCTGCCGCTTTTGTTAAAGCTTAAACGATTCCCCCACCCCCTGTAATTATCCTGCCTCCTGCCACGCCTCGTCCCACCGATTGCCTGGGACACTATTTAAGTGCTATTTTTCTCTTCCTTTCCCCTTAGGCTCTGGCGCCCATGGGCGCCGGCTTACAGTCAGCATTCCAGAGGACTGCCACCGCGAAGTCTCGACCGACTTCGGGAGGCTTTTCTCCCGGATCCGAGCCTCCTTGTCCGGGTAGATGTTTAAGGTACGACCGCTGAGCTCTGCTCCAGCCGCCTGAAAAGGTGATTGCTGATTGGCTGCCTCAGTCCTAGGGCGGCCCCGATTGGACTGCTTGCTATCCAGCTGGGCTACCGATTGCGCGCTCTTTTCCATTGACTTGTGCTGGGACTTTTGGACTGATTCTCGGCCGCTCTCCTAGCTGGGGAAGTAAGGGAGTGTGTGGTCTAGGGTATTTTCTCCACCCCACCACCCGTCCCAGGCCCTCCTTTTAGCACAGTGTAGCTCCACCCACTTTCACCTTAAGAGCCCTAACTGGTTAATCTGGCCGAGTGGGGTGGCTGTATCTGGGCCCTGCAGTGACCTGTTTCCTCATCTCCTTCCTGATCATTAGGCACAGATAGTGCTTAACCCCGCAGTGGTTTATGCTGACTCCTCAGCTCAACAGTGACCCAAGAATAGCTGCTCTGCCGACCTCCTGCGGCTCCGTATACCACAGCCCTCGACTTCTACACAATATGGCTCGCCTTATCTTTATACTCGTAATGTTGGGAAGGTGCACAATGTACACAACAGTACCCTATCCTAAGCCAGAGGCCACCGCAGTCTGGGAATACACAGTCATAGTCCCCGCTGCATCACCATACTGTTTCCCTACCCATAATCTGCCTCGCTCCTGCTCTTATCGCCACCCGCATTCCCTGGCCCTACTGCCCTCACCTATGTCTCTCCGTGCTCTCCCCCTGCTAGCCTCAAACACCCAGGCCAGCACCATCTATGCCCTAGCCATGCGTACCGACATGAAAGAGCACCACACAAGAACCCAAACAAAAAGAACCCATTTCCACCTGACAAAATTCCTCAAAAAACTGCTTTTAATTCTCCTCTTTTGTTCGGGCAAAGTCGAGCTAAATCCAGGCCCCCCAAGTCGAATCACTTCTCCATCAGAGTTCGCAGCTGCTCCTGGGATGAAACTGATGATCGTCAATATCCTAAGCCTTATCAAAATATTTGACCAGCTTCAAGTATGGGCAGCCGACACTGACCCAGACCTGATTATTATTACAGAATCATGGCTGAAAAAGACCAACACTGATCCACAAATTACAATTCCGGGTTCCAAACTTTTTAGAGCGGACAGAGAAAAAAAGGGGGGGGGGTCGCTATATACGCCAAATCCAAATACAACATCAGCAGCATCTCCTGCAAAACTAAGCCCAAGGAATATGAAATCATCACGTTCAAACTACACCTCCCATCCACTGAATGCATCACAATTATAGGTAGCTATAGACCCCCGACAGGGGGCACAGAAATTATTAACGAGCTAAAATCCCTAACGATGGCTGCCAATATGGAAACAATAATCCTAGGGACTTTAATATGGACTGGTTAACAACTAAGTCCCACCCCCTAAAAACCACCTGCGATGAGCTAGGTCTTACGCAAATAGTAGCAGAACCCACAAGAATAAATGCCACCAACCCAGCCAACAGTTCTCTCTTAGATATTATCCTAACTTCCCACCCCCATAAAATCTCACATTATGCGGTTTCCACAATGATATGAGCGATCACAATATCGTTGTCTGCACAAGATCCCAAATCAAAACCAGGAGTCCCTCTAATTTCAGAATCAAACGCTCATTCCGTAAATTCAATCCAATAAATTTCCTAACCGACCTAACTGCGACCAGGTGGCAAGATCTATAATTGGCCAAATCCGCAGATACCGCAGTCGCTGTTCTAAACGACAAACTGACAACTCTAATCAACAAGCATGCTCCCCTCATTAAAATGAGGGTGCAGAAAATCATCCACCCGTGGTTTACCCAAGAGCTCAAATCTGCACTTACCATCAGAGACAAACTATGGGCTAGGGCCCGTATCACAAAGAACCCAGCAGACTGGCAGGCATTTAGAACTGCCAGAAATGCTTGTGTTAAAAGAGTATGGACTACTAAAGCAAATTTATCTCCACCCTGGAGCAGGCTAAAGGGAACTCTCAAAAAATCTGGAAGACATTAAAATCTATTGAAGGCCATGTGGCTGCTCCTTCACTTCCCACCAAGATTCTGGCCAAGGATGGGATAGTTGAAAATAAACTGCAAATCCTAGAAGAACTTAACCTCCACTTTGCCACAGC
The DNA here is from genome assembly GCA_016271365.2 of Neoceratodus forsteri. Classification (NCBI taxonomy): domain Eukaryota; kingdom Metazoa; phylum Chordata; order Ceratodontiformes; family Ceratodontidae; genus Neoceratodus; species Neoceratodus forsteri. The sequence continues at coordinate 862,861,210 of CM057451.1, read as the reverse complement.
CGGATTGGCATTTGACTCCTCCCCTTATGCTAGCCGAACAAATGGCCACATCAGACCGGATTCTACGCATGCTACTCCAACTCAGCCCTTCCAGTTGTGTCAGACTAGCTATAAAGAAGTCGAAGACTTAATCCTTAACCTAGACACCAAAAAAGTGCAGGGGCCGACGGCCAGGAGTCATTTCCTTCATAGCTAGGCTATGCCTCAGCTCACAGCTCCAACTTTATGTATTCAACCTCTCTATTACCACAGCCACTGTTCCATCATGTTGGAAATCTGCCCATGTTCTCCCACTCTTTAAATCAGGAGACCCCTGTGACTGAACAATTACCGACCTATCTCCATCTTGCCTGTACTATCCAAAGTGTTGGAAAAACTCATATATAACCAACTAAATAAACACCTTGAAACACACTCTCTGCTAAACCCGGCACAATCCGGTTTCAGGTCGAAGCATAGTACAATCACAGCCTTGGCTAAGGTCTCTAATGACTGGATCTGTGCAATGGACTCCAAGAAAGTCACGGGTGCGGTCTTTCTAGATCTTAGCAAGGCCTTCGACACTGTAGACCATCACCTCTTAATCGATTGTCTTGCACACATAGGTGCCACCCCAACCACCATACAGTGGTTTACCAGTTACCTTACAGAAAGGATTCAAAAAGTCAAAGCCGACGGCCTACTTTCTGCCCCACTTTCAATCACCAGAGGAGTCCCTCAAGGCTCCATACTGGGACCAATCCTTTTCTCCCTCTACATTAACAACCTTGACTCCCACATAAAGACATCCAGCATACACTTCTTTGCGGACGATATAGTACTATACACATCTGACTCGTCCCTATCTAAAGTCAGGGATACGCTCCAAGCTGACTTCCGTCAGCTAGAAAGCAACCTCATTAATGCTAAGTTGCTCCTAAATGCCAGAAAAACTAAAACTATGATTTTCTCGAGACTTCATGCCGGCTGACCCATTACCGTTCTCAACTAAAACTTTGTGGAAACCTCGCTAGGTGAACCCCTGAAGTCGTAGATAAATTCAAATACCTAGGTATGTGGATTGACAATAAGCTCTCCTTCCAGAACCACATCGAGGATCTTTTAAGGAGACTTAAAACACGTCTGGGTTTCTTCTACAGAAATAGGGTCCTCTATTCTCTAGCAATCCGTAAAAGACTGGTCCAAGCAACTTTCCTTCCCCTGCTAGATTACGGAGACATTATCTACATATCCTCCCCTACCCTGAACCTAGCAAAACTAGACACACTATACCACCGTGCTATCCGCTTTATTACCAACTCGGCGTATAGGACCCACCACTGTGATCTTTATACAGCAGTTGGTTGGTCATCCCTGACCACCAGACGTCTCCTCCATGCTGGCATGTGGACCCTCAAACTGCTACTTCACAAACTGCCAGCATATTTGACGTCACTTATAAATATCTCACACAGCACCTACTCCTTAAGGAAATCCAACCTTGTCTTACTAGATGTGCCCTTGACACGAACTGTAGCCGGACAAAGGGCTGTCTCATACTCTCTACCAAAGATTTAGAATCAACTACAACCCATGCTGAAGCTTACCAGTATTATATCAACTAACTCCTTCAAAACATTAGCATTCTCCAAAATAAGACATTTGTAGATGCAACTAGACCTCAACGCCTAATCAGCTCCACAATTATTCACTGGCCCTCCATGGTATAAATCAAAAGTGCTTCATAATATAAGACTAGGCCAACTCTGAATTGTACAGCATTGTAGTACAAAAATGCCCATTGTATATACCTCCTAAATGTATATAATTATCCACCTTTTGTCATTCACTGTATATCTCCTGACAATTATTTATGTATCGTATATGCTTGACTCAGGACCTCCTTGTGAATGAGCTTGCTCAATGGAGTCTTTCCTGCAATAAACTTGAATAAACTTGAACTTGTTGGGGTGACCCGAGAAATGTTATCCTCTGGTCAAGTCGAAGGAGGCCCGTTGGGCGATGTCCACGGCTACTGGCTCGGCTGAACAGCTCGAACAGATGATTGCCCTCGAGGAGGAAGTGGCCCAGGCCGCATCATCATCATCCTCGGTTACAGCATTTGTCCCGCTCTCCTTGGGCTCCTCCTACACAGCTTCTTCCGAGGAGCTTTGCCAGTCCCTCTCCACCAAGGGAGAAGGGCCTTCGCGACATTCCTATCGGTCCAAAAAGAAGGACTCTAAAGGTAAGTCCCACCTCCAGCGTTCGTGGGAGAGGTCCCCTTCCTGGATAGTTGACACTCGACTTCAGACGAGGTTGCGGCTAAGGCCGCTGGCTTCACGGTGTCCCCTTCAGGTCAACCGGCCGAGACAACAGTCGAGATTTTTCTCGACCCGTCTGTCGACTGGACAAGCCGACAACCCTTCTTCACCAGTTCCTCTGGTGGAAACCGAGGTCTTGCCTGTGCCTCCTGTACCAGAGTCCCTGGTTAAGGTCCCTGAACCGAGGGAGGAGCGGGTTTCCCCCGCCCCCTCTCAGACCCACCCTCGGAATCCCCGAAGATCTTGGTCTCGGACCTCTTCCAGGTCCAGCCGGTCCCTCCGTCAATCTCAGCACCATGGAAAGCGGCGGCGCCGCTCATCCTCATCATCCTCTTCAGAGGATAGGCTCCAGCTCAAATTGTGTCGGCGCTGCGAGGATCTAATGTGGCAGCAGCTCTTATTGTCCGATAACAAGCCAACTCAGTCGCCTTCACCGACCATTAAGTGGATGTCACCGGAGCGGTCGAAACAGCCCCTCGTAGTAGTCGAGGAGCCAAAGCCGGCACTGGTTGTTCAGCCAAAACCGGCTGCGCTACCCATTGTGGTGGAACCCCCGCTGCCACAACCTAAAACTGGGGCCCCGACCAAAGATTTTCCGTCGGGTCAGGGCTTGCCCCACCGGTTGTCGGTCACCCTCACTCCCGATCGACCTCGGCAGATGGAGGGTGGCTCAGGTGCTCGGCAGCTGTTTGCAGACTCCTCTGAGTCTGATGACGATGACTCCTTGTTCTCCAGGCCGCTTGACTTGGAGTCCTGTGGGGGTCAGTCGGTGGACGAGAGCTCATCCTCGTTCCTTGGAATGCTTTGACTCATCTCAGAGTCCACTGGGATGAAGCTCGAACCCGTTTCAAAACGAGCCAAGTATCCCCTCATGGAGATACTGGACCGAGGGGATTCCCCTACGGAGGTCTTCCCGGTGGCCGAAGCCATTGTTGGCCTGTCCCTGGAACTGTGGCAGTGGCCAGCTTCTTCTTCAGCACCTTCAGCCAGAATGGCTCGGAAGTATGCTGTTGCCACCAGTTCACTCTCTGGTTTCTCGGAGCACTCCTCTGCGGAGGGGCTAGTGACCGACAGCGTTTTCCGGCGCTCCGGGAATGCTCGGAATGTGGACAAGCCACCCGATAAGGAGTCCAAGAAATTGGACTACTCCGGGCAGAAAGTCTATGCTGCTTCCTCCTAGGCCTTCATCAGGCCAGCTCGGCCATCCTGATGGCACACTTTTTTTTTGGTGTTATTTTTCGAGCCACTGCGCACTCCGCCTTCGCTTCCCCCGGTGCCATTCCCGGACATGAGACCCCCTCCCTTCCGCACCCCGCGACTTACCCTTCGCGGCAGGGTGGTGAGGAGCGACTCGACCCACCACAACGGATCCATGCCAGGGAGTCGTCCTCCAGGAATGGCACCAGGGAA